>OX418216.1:46656521-47256521 GCA_948455865.1 Conomelus anceps
TGGGAAAATGGGATGAAGAAGATGATATTGATAAAGAAAAAGAAGGAAGAAGTAAAGGAAAAGAAGATGGAAAAGCAGGAAGAGAAGAAGGAAAGAAGGAAGAGGAGAAGAAAATGAAAAAAGGAGACAGAAAAAAAGAGACAGAAGAAGAAGTATACAGAAGAAGAAAAAAAGAGACAGAATAAGAAGGATACAGAAGACATGAGAAGAACCAAAAGGAGGAGAAGGAGTCAAGGAAGGATGAGGCGGCGGTGATGGAGGAGTAGAAGAAGAAGATTGCCGACAAAGCCAGTGCCTAGTAGTTGATGCAGTGTGCTTGGAATTTAAAAAGCCAGCTAATTTTGATTCCAGTCTTGTACAATTCCAATACTTCCGATATTGGTGCATCAATAGCTCCACCTATGAGCACTCCCATTTCTTCATTCACGAGTCTCTTATTTCTTCATCCAGTGTTCATTAAATCCAAAGTTCGTACACTCAAACGAGGAGAGAGGTAGATTGTAATTACTCTCCTCACTGAGTTAACAGAGTTATATCTATGCCAAGCCCACCGAAACAAATTAAAAATCTCAATGCTTAAAATATTCCACTCCCACCTTTACAAAGGGTCTAGCTGCACATATGAGTGTGTATACTATCTAGCACACCTCTGAACTACTTTTTGCATCCAAGCCATCATTCGACAAAGACCACAGTAACACAATTGATCATTGATGCAGCCTTTTTTGTAACTGAAATGAATAAAACCCAAATTCTGAAGCTCTATGCTTAACAGTTCACTCCCACATTTAAACAGGGTCTAGCTTCACAGATGAGTGTGTATACTATCTAGCACACTCCTGCTGAGCTATTTCCTGCGTTCAAGCCATTATTCGGCAGAGACGTTTGGAAAGTAATAAACTTACAATAAATTTGATGTAGCCTTCTTTGTATCTGAGGTGAATAAATCTTAATTCACCTCAAGCCATAATAAGGCAATACCTATTTGTTACAAGTTGGTTTTAAACTTTAAATGAACTGTCAATTTGTCAACTTGACAAATATAATTATACATCATTTATTAATTTCGAATTCCTCAGAACAAAAAAACCTTATTACGCGGCAGTCTGTTTTGGCATAACTACTTTTATATCTATATTTTAGGAGGTGTTCTTCTACTTGTATGGTTTTGACTATCATAATTTCAGCAGACTCCCACTGATTTCTCCACAATAAACAAGTTTGAGGATGGAGGTGGTTTCATCTTTCATTTATTCCCGTCTTCGCCGGGAATCGAATCGCGGACATCCCAATTTCCTTAACCTTAACCATTAGACTACAGTGACCCTTCTGTATAGCAGCGCTCATTTTAGACTTCGACCTGACTGCACGTATGCAGTCAATTTAGTCTAGAGGTAAGGAGCCCGACCGGCAATTGGGAGGTGTGCGGTTCGATTCCCGGCGGTGACTGATATTTTTCTGTAGTAGCGTTCATAGATTTCCTTCAGTATAATTAACAGCACTTTCAGGAATTCTAAACTAATAAATTATGTTCCATATATTTGACAGTTGGATAAATAGTCAGATCCTTGAAAATCATCTTGTGATAAACTATCATGTTGTCAAATTATGTTAGTTGAATTTATTTTCTTAGTTCACTTGATCCTATTCATTTAGAAGAAGAAGGCAAAAATTGAACATCTTTAACATTTATAAACTGTATGCCTATCAATATTACTGTTTGCAATATTATTGTTTACAGCACAATGACAAAACAATTAAAGATAAATATAGTGTAAGACGTATCACTTGATAAATAAACGAACATTGATAACAAGAGCTGTCAACTACGATAAATTAATACCATATCATCGATTGTCACAAATGATGTCTTGATCGAGTCAATTGATTCAATGATCAAGAATGAAGATACAGTTGGCTAGATAGGCTTGGTTAAAGCTTACAAAAAAAATCAATTGGATCACAAATCAGCACAACAGTTTAGAGTAGTCGTCAACCAAATAAAAAAGAAAACTATAACACAATAAAATAGTTGAGAAAAAATAGTTTTCTTTTATTGTAATTTTTTGTCGATATTTTGATTACTCTATTTGTGTTTGGAATAAATAAATTGGATTGAATTGAAAAAATCTTATAAAAACATTCCGATAAATCCAATGAACCATTGAAAACTAATAAGTTTAACGGACAATGTTTATAAAAACTTTTAATAGTTTAATGGATCATAAGTAGGCCTACATCACGAATCCTTGTTCCAGGCTGTGTAACCTATGAATATGAAGCTATTTTCAACCTGTGGATTTTTCAAGGATATTTTTGACGATTCAAATTTCCTTTCTGAGTTCTCAGTTTATGTGTAAGCATTCTGGATCATTCCGAATTATTATATCAGCTATTGCTATTTGACATTTGACCGTTAATTCTACTATATTCCACCACTTTAAATTATAATTAAACATGAATATAGGTTCAAAACAAAAAAATTTCTATATTAAGATTTGATTAGAAAATATTTTGAAGACGCTTTTGATTGATAAATACAAAATTACATACTGACACTGAAAGTGCGGTAGCTATTTTATAATGAATAATATTGATTTTGTCTCAAACACTTTAATTACCGTAATAGCACATGAGATAGTGGTAGCTTTAAAACTGTAATACGAATGTTGCTCTACCACTTTAATTAGTAACGCATGAGATACTATAGTATCAACTGTCACGTCATTTTCAATTTAAATCAAAGTAAAGAGAATTTAAGTTTTTTATTTTCATCGACATTGAAAATGGTGTGATATTCGAAACTGTAGTATCTTCTGTGTTGTGTTTTTTTTTTTTTTGAAGCCGTTATTAGTTGAAGTGATTGAGACATTAATTCAAGTTATAAAGTTATTCATTAACACTGTATACTTTATACAATGAGTTATAGTAATTGGTTAATTTTGGTGTTATTTATATTATTGCTTGATTCAAAACCTATTGAATGAATTTTCTTGTACTTGTACAACACCTGAGAATTGACAAGGAATATTATAAGAAATTTATGGAAAATTAAGAGAAAAATTAAGACTGCATTCACTTAAATAATGAATGAATAAAAAAAAGTTAGTTTTGGAATTAAGTGATATGAAAAAAGTGGAAATGGTATTGTAGTGCGCAACTGAGTGATAAGTTAAATCATATTTCAATAAATAATAAATCAAGAAAAATAAGATCTTTCAAATAATAAGACCCTGTCACTAATAAAATTAAGTCCCTGCAATTTTAAAAAAAGTTTTAGTATGCTCTAGTAGTTTAGTTTGAATAAAAAATGGATGTTGAAATGTATCAATCAAAACACTTGTAAAGAAACTCTTAAATACTTCTTTCCCAACAGAATTTCGATAGTATTCAAAGTAATTTGAGCCGACATTTTAATAATAGGCAAAAGTAGGCCTAGCTTTCGAATCAACCTGTCACATGAAATCCGAGTAACAAAAATCTAGAACATAATGAAGTTTGGTAGGTTCGTCTACAACACAAGTTGCATAAGAGTGACAAGCTGTTAAAAATGATAATGAAAAATTGAAATAGCAAGGCTGAAAGATAAAAGAAAGGTGAAACAATACCAGTTGAAAAGAGAAGAACTAAGGAAATTGGAATCAAAGACATCTTAAAATAAAATTTTAATATCATAAGCTATAAGTTAAGCAATATTTAAATAAATAATAAGACCCTGTCACTAATAAAATTAAGTCTCTGTCATTTTAAATAAACGTTTATGTATGCCCTAGTAATGTAATGAATATACAATTATATTCATACATTTTATTATGAAATTCAAGTTTGAAGTAATACTGTACGGCGGGTACGGAAAAGTAGATAATGGTAGTTTATGCAACGATTTTATTTTGACCCTTATTAAGGCATGAGTTAGATGTAAGTTATAACACGAGCGAATGCGAGTGTTATAAATATCTCACGAGTGCTTTAATGGCCAAATAAAATCGTTGCATACACTATTTTATCTACGACCACTAATATACATTTAATTAAAACAATTTCCTTTTACCTGTGACTGTCAGAGATACTTAACCCCTCATCTCAAATACGAGAAGTTATAGTACCTAGATTGTTAGGTTAAAGCAGCTGGTGTAGCAGTTTGATCAAATCAGCTGATAGTTTCACAATATTGAATTACGATATTGATTCCATCAAAAATGCTTCTGATTGGTCCAGAACCCGTGTTATAATGTAGAACCTGTACTATAATGAGCTCATTATGCAATGGGTTCCAAGAAGCATTTCGAAAAGACAGCTGTTTTGGCATCAATTGTGAAACTGTAATGTATACATTATGACATGGTCGTAGATAAAGAAATTTAAAAGAATACAAGTTGAAAAGGGAAGAACTATATTGAGTGAGTTTGAAATCAGACTTCTTGAAATAAAGATTGATTGTAATATGAAATTTAAGTTTCAAGTAATACGTTACTATAGTATCGATTGAGTGTATTTCCTTCCTATTATAGTATAGTGGACAAAGCAATAGTGTATGGTTTGATTATACCAGAAAACAAAGACAAAAATCATCTTGACAGGATTATACCAAATATAGACGAAAAATCATCTTAATGTAAGTCAAGTTCTCGAGATTAGGCAATTAATGACCAATTTCAGAATATTTTTTATACTATTATTTTTATTAGTGAAGTTGTTATTTTTATTAAACCTTTAAACTATATCATAATTTATGTTATAGCTGTTACAATATTTCATTTATTTATATATATATTTTTTTGCTTACTATAACGTTGATTAGAAGACAGACTTTAACTAAGTTATAACAGTTATTGGTATTATTACAGTTTATAACACACGTTACTAGAAACCACACAGGTTATAAGGCTTACACAAGTTACCGTACTACTGTAGTATAATAACAGGTGTAGTCAACTCTTGCTTAGTAATTTTATTAAGAAAATACTGTTCTTTCTTCATTTTATCAATTGTTAATTTTTTTTGCCATTTTATTGAAAGAAAAATAACACTTTTCTATCTTAGGAATGAGTTGACTTGGGTTGAAAGTTTTAAGTTTTTGAACAATTTGAAATAATCAAGAGACTTCTTTTACACTAATCATAGTTTATTGGGGTTAAAATTTCGGAATACTGTAACAGTTTGAAATGATCAAGAGACTCCTTTTACACCAGTAACAGTTTATTGTTTCCAATAAGAAAACAAAAATTATGCAAAGAATTCAAATAATAAAAAATATTAAAAAAATAAAACCGGCTATGAAGTCGCCATTGTTGAAAATTGGTATTGCCAATTTGATTTTAGTTTTCTTAATTCTATAGATTGTAAGCTATTAAATAATGATCTGGATTATTGGATTTTAGTTTCCTTTTGGAAAATAAATAGTCTCATTCCCTGTGAAAGTTTTAAAAACAAGTTTGAAGAGTTAATTGTGTGTATGGCATGAAAAAAGTAAGTTGAAAAATGAGCATGCAACTGTTTAGTGTGAAATAAATTCTAAATATGTCCTGGAAGGAGTAATATGAATATAGCATGAAGGAGTGAAGTTGCATAAAGATTGAGGTGGAGGTTTAAAATATTGTATTAAATTGATTAAAAAGTAGAGTTTCTTAGATCAATCAATGCAATTAATTCTAAGTAATTAAGTTCTACATGGATAGTGCTATATTCATAAGTTTGTGGTTTTGTATATAATACTACATAATACTTGTATAATATTATATATAATACTTGTATAATATTATATATAATACTTGTATAATATTATATACTTAGTACTCTGTGCTTAGTTTCATGCTATTTACTATGAATATTGTGACTTATCCTCTTTTTTTGGCCTACACCAAATGTTCTGGAATGTAATTGACCGAACAAAAAGCGTTCTCCCTTTCAAGTCGACCTCTTTGCATTTGTCTGTTAGTAACAAATTTCTGGCTAAACGCGTGAACCAAATTCCATGGAATTTTGCATGAAATGCTCATTGTCGAGATTGTATTTTTTCGTATTCTTTTGCTTGCAATTGAAGGATATTTAGAAGGAGAAAAAAGAAAAACGCCAGGCCTTCTTCTATGAGCTTCTCCATCATATAGAATTGGAATCGGATTTCAAAATAGCCCTAGGGCCTTCTTACTTCTTATTCACCATGTTAGGCCTTCATATGAATTCAGTTATCATTCATATAACACATATTTGCTTGGAAGAAAAAATAATTTCTAATATTTCAATATAGTATTGGAAGATATTACCAAGTCAATGGTAATTATAAAAATTTAATTTATATTTTTTACTATAAATTCATTCATTAGACAAGTAAATTCTGATGTGATTTCAGCAATCATCTGTCTGGGAATAGAAACGCAGCATTGGTGACATGATACAGAGTGGCTTTTTGTGGAAAACAGACATGAAATAGACTACGCAAGTTGAATCAAGGGCTAGGTCTGATGACTGTGTTTAATTTTGCGATGGTGATTATCACTGACTCTAAAGAGATTAAAGACTCTTTGACTCTTTAAAAACGGTGGAAGCTTGTTGTAGACTTTCCTAACAATGGAAGGGGGAACATCTTGTACTCTTTTTCGGTATTGTTTTCATGATAGCTCTCTGTGAGACAGCAAGAGGCCTCAGGATCGCAGAAGATGCTAAGATGCCAAATTCAAGAAGTGATTTGCTTCACATACTTTGCACACTGTCAACAAAACCTGGAACACACTACAACATAGAAGTAGAGTGATAAGAATGACTCACCTGGCACGATAAGAACCGCAACTCAGATCTGACAGGTGGCTGTGGCACTATCACACGACACGAGACGCGCGCGCGACTGCAAACTGAACCGCGTCAGCTGCTCGGAATCTGAACACTCCAATTGGTGGAGGGGACAAGATACTCGAACGCCATTGGTCGAAAGCATAGATCTAATTAGGCGCGCATAGCTGCATTGACGGGCCGGCATACAGCTCTCAATTATTATTGTTGTTGCAAGGCTCCCAATCTTTCATCAAGGATCTCAATATTTAGCGTGTTTTGTCTGATTTATTTCTGTCTATAGATGCGTTGCTGCTATGTTGAGACTGCACCAGAGACTTCGGGATCTCACCCATTGCTTTTTTTGTAGTTTACGTCTTGGAGACTCCAGTTGAAAGGAGTAAAAGACAAGCCATATTAACAATAATTGTACTATCTTATACACTAGTCACCATAATTACTTTATCAATTAGTTGAGTTAAGGCTTAATTTTGATGAAAGGAACAATTGTACACTATAATAAGCTTTATTAACTAACTATGTTTTCAATTGTTTTTAAAATATTTATATATTTCCAAGACTCTTCAAGAACTGCGGTAGCTTATAGTAGCGAGTTCCCTACCAATATGACCAACTAATATAGGACCTACCAATAGGTTTTTGTTTGAATAAGCTACTATTGTGACTCACTAAGTGATAATCTCCTTGGCTTCCTGTATTATAATCGCGTACGTCTAGATTTTGGTTAATATCACTCTTTTTTACATATAAAGTAGTAACTTTTTAAATGAATTCAACGACTTGCAGTCAAATTTTCATTAAGAATAAGTAAAATTTACTTACTCTGTAGGCCGAATGTTTTCTAATCTTTGAGATCCATTTTCAGAGGCCTGATTCTCAAATATTCGAAAACGTTCGTCCTACAGAGTAAGTAAATTCTACTTATACTTAATGAAAATTTGACTGCAAGTCGTTGAATTCATTTAAAAAGTTAATATTAACAACGCAATTCGTTATGGAACAAAAAATCCAGGAATATAAAGTAGCTTTATGCACATGTAAGCTGGGTACAGTTAGGAGACCAAGTCTCTTGAACAACGGCCTACATGAATCTAATCTATTTACTCTTTATATACACCTTACAGCTTTCTTTTGGATCTTAAACACCCTATCAAGATTTTGTTTTGATGAATTACCCCATACTAATATGTGACAGTAAGAGCCCATGGTAAGCTGTAAAAGTAACTTTTTGTCATTTAATCTAGCAAGCTGTCGCAGGACAAATACCCTAGGTGAAATTTTGGAACATATTTTCTCAATGAGCCCAGATCAATCGTCTATCAAACGAAAATCTTAGAAATGCAATGTTTTCTTCCTGGTCTAGTTGCTTATTGTTTACAAACACGTTTATAGCCCTAACTTCATTTGAATTATGTTTGTTTTTGAATTGAAAGTCTTGGCTTCTTTTACTATTTATTGTTAGTTTCAACTGATTTGAGAATTGGACAATGGACTGCACACCTATATGGACACTTATTTCTAAATTATCAAGAATGGAATTGCTGAAAATGAGTGATGTATCGTCTGCAAATAAGAGGGCTCCACCACTAATTGATTCTTTAGATAAACGGTTGACATATAACAAAAAAAAGCAATGGACCTAGTGTTGGCACTCCAGCTTGGACCTCCAATTTATTAGATTTATTCTTTACTATACTATTCCCAACTGGCTCCAACCACAACTGGTACCACCGTCACCTCTTTCTGACTCCAGATCACCTTTACTTGGTCTGCCAAAGCCGTATATTTTGAAATTTTATTGGTATACTTATTTACCATTTTGAGGCCAGTGGAATTGTAGCATCTATGAGAATAGTTGTATCATTCTTTTTCTCGTCTGATCTGTTGTGATCCACTGACCTGTCAGTCAGGAGAGTTCGATCATAATACAATCTGCAAACATTATTCTCCATGACTGATCCTGGAAGAAACCGATAATAAGGCACTGCTGTTTCTAGTAAGAGCTGTACAGGTGTAGGATCTTTCACACAGTATTGTTGTATAATCTGCTGTATAATGGAGCTAGAGTTCAGCTACCACAATTATTATTATTATTATTATTATTATTATTATTATTATTATTATTATTATTATTATTATTATTATTATTATTATTATTATTATTATTATTATTATTATTATTATTATCGAAATATGAAGACAAAATCCTTTCTAGCTGCATTTTCTAAAATCAATTACCTATTACTGGTACTTTTATTGTAGCTTTACTTGTTCCATAATTATTGATAAAACAGTTAATATCATAAGAAAACTATAGTTGTGGCTAAGGAAGGAAGTCAATGTGGTTTTGAGGAAGGCCAACAAACTATTAACCTACTAACTGGGATCAAGGAGAATGAATTGGCGTGTTTATTCAATAGCAAAAACTGTCCAGTCCAATCACTGGATAGAATACAGAGATATGAAGATGGCTGGACATCCCGATGCACCTGATTACACAGCTATTCATCCTTTCATTATTATGGCTTCTCGCATTTTAACTTTTGAAGTGCAGTGTTTAACACATCTTGTATTATATTTTCTGTGTAGCTAACATATTATTCTCTACTATCTATTTTATGTGCTTGATATGTTGACATAATTATGAAACTTCAATTGCAAATATTGTAAAGACTCATAGATCTGTTTTGTAATAAATAAATACTGCACATTTATTTATCTGTACCTACCTCGAAATCAGAGGACACTGTCCATTTTTTGCAATTCTGGGATTATTACAGTTCTATGTAGTTTTCTACGCTCTACACAGAGGTATAGAAAACTAAGTCCACAACCAATTGGAAGTCTAGATGCAGCTTCCTTAAATAAGCACAAAGTCCATTAAAACGAAGAGGTATACAAAACCATGTGTGGATTTGGTGTTGTTCACCTCTAAGATTTCTTCCTTATAATTCACCAGTTAGACATATTTCTAGTACAGATTTTTAGGAACTAGCATAGTAAGGTGAATAATGATTTAAAAAAAATAATAATAGAAAGGCAATATGTAAATGGTTCAAAAACGTTCAACTTGATTTTACTGAATTGAATATTACAAAGAATATAATCAAAAACACTGTTCATTCAAGAAATTAAAGTTGATAACAGAAGATTCCAAGAACATCCTAAAACTAGAAGAGATACTGTAGTATCAGAGGAGAGAAGAAAGACAAAATTGGAGAGATGGAGAGAATGAAGGAGTACTGGAAGACGCGGAAAGAAGCATCCATGAAGAAATAATTGATTCAACTCACCCGAAAGTGGGTGATTCGAAAAAATAATATTCATAATACTAAAAATAATAAAGATAAAGTTTAATTATTTAATCCATTGAACTGCATGATTCATGGTTTGTTTTCAATGAAACCACAAATAAATAGTGAAATTCCTGTTTTAATTGTTTCAAAACCAATACTAAGTCCAATTGTGTAATCAAATTTTTAGAGGTATACAACACTATGTCCACCACATTTAAAAATTGGAAATTTTTCTGATGATATTAAAGAATAAATTGAGGGAGGAATAAAGATATAACATTGTGGCATAATAAGTCTCCTTTCACAGTTATTACTGTTTGAAAAAATCTATCAATAGCTCTCCTGGCAAATTGAACATGGTGTCCTTTACCTCCAAGGTACAGATATTTTGCAGTTGAATAATAATACTATATTTTGTTACCAATCTCCTAACCTTTAAAAAAATATTTCCTGCAAGCTGAAAGTAGAAAAGGTTTTTCAATACAATATAGTTTTGCATTGCTGGGCCTCCTCCTTCTCTCCTCCTTCATCTTCTTCTCCTGTTCCTTCTTCTTCTTCTTTTCCTACTCCTTCCCCTTCAACTTTTCTCCTTCATTTACTTCTCCTTTTCCTTCTTCTTTTCTTTCTCCGTCACCTTCTCCTTCCCATTCTCTTTCTTATTTTTCTTCATCTCCTCATCCTGCATCTTCTTCATCATCTTACTCTTTTAGATCTTCAACCTTTTTTCTCTTCTTCTACCACCTTATTCTTTTTTCTCCTCCTCCTCCTTCACAACCTTCTTCTTCTCCTAGTTCTTTTTCTTCTTGTTCATTTTCCTCCTCATTCATCCTCGTTACCTCCGTCAATCACCTATTTTTCAGCGTTAGAGTTTCATCGACAGATAACAGCAATTAGCTTTTAATTAAATAGTATTATTGCAGTACAACCGTGAAAGGTTATTGTAAGAGTAATGTCTGTAAATTTGGCGTTTGGCAAAAGCCTCTCAATTAATTAACGGCGTTTTGGCTATCAGATTTCTTGGCGCGATTTTCAAAATTCAAGTCCATGGTTCGGCGGGACAATGTATAAGAAACAAAAATCAAAAAATGCAATCTGTATCGCCACCAAATTTTTTGAGACGGTTTCAAAAGTGCACCAAAAGAAGGGGAACTGCCCTGGTCAAGCCAAGTCCTTCTATTTATTCGAAAACATGATAATATTTGTTTTAAAAAATATCAAATTGGTGCAAAGACAAAGTAATATAATTATAAAGACAAAGGCAATAGCACAGTCATAATCCACACTGATGATTTGAACAGAAAAGTAGATGAATTCATACAAAACAACAACATCCAACAAATTCAAAGAGACCCAACACCCAAATTCCAGAGCACAATTAAAAACATTATAAATAAAACAAAACACCTCTTTAATGAAACAGACAAACGATATATGAAGCAAATTCACCCTTCTGCACCAACTCTTCAAGCCCTACCTAAAACACACAAAGAAAGCACACCAATCAGACCCATCATAAATTACAGAAAAGCACCAGGATACAAATTAGCCAAACAGATAGATACTCAACTACGCAGACTCATCAATATCAATCATCCATCTCATATAAAAAACAGCACAGACCTCATAAACAAAATAAAAAATACACACATCCCACAAAATTCCACACTAGCATCATTTGACATAAAAACCCTGTATACAAACATTCCTGTAACTGAAACCATTTCCATAATAGAGAACATACTCAAAGCACAAAACAACCCACCTGAACACACAAAATAACTAATTGAGACATTAAAAATCATCACATCACAAAACTACTTCACCCACAATAACAAGTATTACACCCAACCAGAAGGACTACCAATGGGATCCCCAATCTCCAGCATCCTAGCAGAAATATTTTTACAGCACATAGAGAATACTAAAATACTAAAAAACACCAAAAACTCAAACAAAATTATTTACTGGCACCGCTACGTTGATGACATTATTGTACTTTACAATGGAAACCAAAGACAGTGTGAACAACTCCTAACACAATTGAACAAAACCCATAAAAACTTTCAATTCACAGCATAATATGAAACAGACTACACCTTGAACTTCTTAGATCTCACCATCAAAAAACTAAATAACATGCACAAATTCAAAATCTACAGAAAACCAACTCTCACAGACACACTCATTCACAACTCATCCAACCACCCAAATCAACACAAACTTGCTGCTTTCAACTCCATGATCCATAGACTCCTTAATGTTCCACTATCACAAGCTGACCACAAAGAAGAAATCAATACAATCAAATATTTAGCACAACAAAACGGATACAACACCAATCTAGTAGACAAAATCATGAATAAAATGAAAAATAAAAATCCAAAACCTGCAAACCAAAACAGATTTGTCACACTCACATATCTCAACAAAAAATCGCTTTTTTGGGGGGGGGTCTGGGGGTACTTCCCCGGAAATTTTTTTAAAAATAGAGGCCCTAGAACAGTCTTTTTTAGCTCTCCTGGCATTGAAGATTAACACCAACATCAGTGCTTTGTCTTATTTTACGTTTAATTTTATGGAAAATTATATAAAATTTAGGACCGGAAGGGGGGGTCCGGACCCCCAGGACCCCCTGGCTACGTCACTGTTTAAAAGTGAAATACAGTGTCAGTTTTAATATTAGATTGTAATATAATTACTTATCTTGCACCAGCAAAGCCAAACTTGTGCAATTAACAATTTCAATAAGGAATTACAGACACTCTTTTTTCGTACCTAGTGGTTTTTTTAATTTATTGATTTTTTTTTGAGAATGAAGCCCTCATAGGTCTGAGACCTTTGCATGGGTAATGAATGAATAATTGGATGATGATGATTGATTTTTTCCTTTTTCTGTAGATTACGTCTTGGAGACTGGTTAAGGAGTATTAGACAAGTCAGATCAACAATAATTCTATACACACATTATTATTCTAAAAATTTATACACTAGTTGCCATACAATATTATCAATTTAGTTCGAAGTTACTGACAATTGAAGCAATAAACTGATAGCAATTAAAGGAATTCGAAATTAATAAATTCTGTTTATATTATCAATCTTATACACTAGTTAATTACTATATCATTTGTTGAGATGAGGTAATTTTGATGTGAAAGGAACTCTTATACACTATAAAAAGTTTTTTCAACTGAATATTTTTTCAATTGTTTTTTAAATATTTCTATATTTTCAAGACTCTCTACAAACTGCGGTAGCTTGTTGTAGAGTTTCCTACCAATATAACTAGGTTTTGGATCAAATATGCTACTATATTGTGACTCACCAAGTGATAATCTCCTCGGCTTCTTGTATTATTCTTTTATTATTAATAGTGTACGTCTAGATTTTGGTTGATATCACTCTTTTTTACATATAAAGTATCTTTATACACATGTAAGCAAGTTACAGTTAGGAGATAAAATCTCTTGGACAACGGGCTACATATGTAAATCTAATCTATTAACTCTTCCCATACACCTAACAACTTTCTTTTGGATCTTAAACACCCTACCAAGGTTGTGTTTTGATGAGTTACCCCATACTACAATAACATACCTAATATGAGACAGTAAGAGACCATGGTAAGCTGTAAAAAGCTGACAAATATCCCAGATGAAATTCTACAACATATTTTTTCAATAATATGGATCCTGGGACCATCGTCTGTCCAACAAAACTGTTAAAGATGCAGTAAAGTAGTCCAATTGAGTCAGAAATCCAATTGATGAGTTTGACCTACAGTTTCAGGTGGGCTCCGCACCACCAGGAAGTGATTTTACAGCAGAGAGCAGAGTCTTTTAGCTGGCCAATCAATTGGTTACCCTTACAAAGAGCCCAGGAGTTCGTAGCTTATCTCTATCTGATTGAACAAATCTCTATCGGATTGATACGCTTGTTCTTCTATACAAAAATATGCAATCACTGTCTTGTTAACAGTTGACTGAGGAAATTTATTAGAAAATTTGGGAGAAGTTGTGAGCTGATGTGTGCTTTCAGCTCCATGATTTTTTCCCCTAAATTTTGAGATCATACAGAGAACAGCCCTGGGCCAGCCAAGCAGTACTGGCTGAAGTGGCGTGCTGTTTTTTAGGTTTAGCGCACTCTCTATTGTAAAGACAACGGCGTTAACTGGGTTAAAAACTAAAAATACAAATTTTGAAATAAGTTGAGAGTTTGTTTTTCAGCTCGTGTGAAGTCGGCAGTCTTCGGTCACGGTGGGGAGGGTACCGGGGGCTTTCTAAAACTGTCTCTGGCGAATCCAGACCCGCGCCAGGCAGAGGCTAGAGACCCGTGGGTAAGTACTACTTTCTATTCTCAAAATTTTCATTTTTAACGCCTAACTGCAGAAGGTATTATTTGTTTTTGGCCTTGAAAAATTGACAATTTAAAATTGTTAAATAAATGGAATTTGATTACTTTTTTGAAAAAAAAATCTAAATAAAACATAATTTTATTAATTTGTTTAGCATTACTCTGTGAGGCTTTTAGGTTTTGGCCGTGAGATTTCGAAATTTTCAATTTGTTAGATACTTCTGATTTGAATTAGTGTGAATTTCTGATAAAATACCAATAAATTGAAAAAATATAATATAAGAAAAATTCAATAATTTACACCGTAATTAACTTCGAGTCTTCCTTTCTCCCAAACTAATAAATTATAATTATCCTGTGAACACTTAGCAATTTGATGAAAGTATATCTTCATCAAAAATAACTTATAGCACAGTAATTTTTTTTAAATTCTGTAACAGAATGTTTTTGGTTTAGCATTGAAATCTCAACATTTTGTTAAGTACTATTCAAATACAATGTTTGTATATTTTCGAAAAATACCAATCAACTAAAAGAGATACGGTAAAGTAGTCATAAAAACCAGATCAGAATTAAAAAATTGGCCTAGTTGAGCCATAAGCCATTAAATCAGTAACAAATTTCTACAATTTATTTTGCATTTATTAATACAATAATTATTTTGGAAATACAAATAATACAAAATGTATTTGTCTATGAAGCTGCTGTGAGTGTTCTGAAGAGATTCCAAGTAATTTGATAAAATAAAGTGAGCAACAAACTAGAAGACTTAAAAACTGGTGCAATAAGTAATAATTACTATTACAATAAGTAACTAATATTACAATAAGTAATAGAATTATTCTTGGACAGACAAAAACAAAAGTTATTTGTTCATCGAATAGCCTACGTGTACATGCTTTGAAAAAATACCAATTTATTGTTGAGATTAGGTAAACATTTATTTTATAGAAAAACTAATATTGTGAAGCCATTCTGAATAGAAAAAAATTGTTGGCTCATGAATTTGTGTAGTCCCAACATTAAATGTTTAAAACAACATTCAATTAGATATGATAGATTGAACAAACACTTACTAGAATCGAAATCAGTTTACATTGAAGAGCTGTAAGTTACTAAATACCGAAGAATAATTGAATTTTGTACATATTTAAAAAATAAATTTAATTTTATTCAAATTTTTTAGTTAAAAAAATAGAAACTAATTAAAAATGCTAGTCATCATCAGTTTATTAGGTTAAAAAATGAAAAATATTTTAAAGCTGTACTAAATACATAAAAATAAGAATTTTTGTATGATTTAAAAAATAATAATTAAATATAAATATAAAGTAATGATAAATTGAATAGAATCAAAAATAGTTTACAAATTGTTTTCATGTTGACATGAAGTTTTGTATATGATATATTTTTTAAAAAATATCAAATAATTGAGCTTTATCAGAAGATATTGTAAATTTGAATTTATCACAATAGACAACAATTGAAATCGGAAAGCCTCTTTGAATTTAATATCCTCCAACCTCCATCTGAATTGAATTCCTCACAGAAAATACAATAATATTAATTCTAATTTACATTTATTACAATAGAAAATAGTTAGTATCAAAAAGCCTCTCTGAATTAAATGTCCTCTGTCTGAATTGAATTCCTCACAAAAAAAATAATATAAATTGAAATTGGTGTTAAAGCAAAGTAATATAATTACTTATCTTGTACAAGCAAAGTAAAACTTGTGCAATTAACAATTTTCATGCGGAATATTACAAACATTCTTTTGTTCGCTGTGATTGGTACGCTTGTTTTTTTTTCAAAAATATGCAATCACTGCCTTGTGGACTGAGAGTTTTAGAATGATCAATATATTATTATAATGCCAAAACTATATCAACATACCATACCGAATTCGAATAGGATTATTCAGTTCTTCTCTTCCAAAGAGCTGAAAATAAATGAACACATAAATATTAAGGGAGTAGCTAATCCTTATGGATAAATAAACAAGTTTTATGACCAACTTTGAAGCTCTGATTTTCACTTAAGTTTGGAACAGCTGTATCCTAGTTTAAGTCACGGTTTACTTTTGCAAGCTATTAAATTAGTTTAATTACCCTCTGAATCACTAAAAATATTTCCCTCAAGCTGAAGTGGATACCCACTTCTTGTAAACATTTTCAAATGTTTATTTGTGATATTTCAGGATAGTCTCAGACATAAACATATAATTTGAACAATTTTCAGGACAGATTTTTACCAATATTGATAATTAGTGGCCTAAATTTTCTGATTTTCAAGTTTTTAAAAGTTATTTGTAATTATGAGCCTTTTAATTCTTTGATCTTGTCCAAACGGATACACTAATTAGGCTGAAGTAAACTTGTAGAAAAATATCGATTTTTGGTTCTTGTTACAGGATTTTAAACACATGTATAAAATCTAGAGAATTGAACAGAGATTCTGTTCTAGATTAACAGAATTTATTAATTTTGAATTCCTCAAAGTGCTATTAAGTCTAAATTAGTGCTATCAAAGTATAGATTAGCATACTCTACCAAAGAGTCTCAACGGATCTTAAAGGGTCTTTATGATGAGTAAGTTCACTCCTTATGCAGGCCTATCATTCGCTAGTTTAGGTGCCTTGAACTGTCACTCATCAATTCAACTTCAAAGAAGTTCACTAATGATTCCTCAGAAAAAATTCGAAATGTTTTCTTGCTTAGTTCAAACATTTATACGAAACGTATTTTCCAGATGAAACAAGTTTATGAGAAAATAATAAAGAAATCTTGAATCTTTAAACTTGATTTCGATTATTTTATAAATAGTTTGGTAGCTGGTTATTTAAACTCTATAATTATTATAAAAATTCATTGGATGCAATTTCGCCAATGTTAAAAGACAATATGGATTCGTTTTGAAGATAAATAAATTTGATATAATTGTTCCAAAACAATGGGCGAAGTCAAGTTACTGAGATTGTTGTTTTGTGTTTTATTATTATCATTATTTTTTTATATTATTATTTACTGTGTTTTCATTAAAACCGGACCTGGAGAAGTCATACAAACAGTGGCGTAGCAGCGGAAGGGCGGAGGGGGCGGACCGCCCCGGGTGACAGCCCAAGGGGGGGTGACAAAAAACAGATCCAATCAGGCTTTAAAAAGACTGGTATTGAATGCTTTTTAAAATATTCTTAATAGATCATTTTTCCTAATAAATTATAGAGAAAAAATTATTCTGGTTAGGGATGACATGTTAGTGAGTGTCGAAATGTGTGACACAGGGGTTACTTATCAGCTAAATTTATTTTCATTATTTGAAGAAATTTGTTCTGTTTTACTACACCTGCAACTGCCATTCACTCTTAGAGAATCAGTGGATTTGTTGATGCAGGTGTCAGGTGAGTAGCCAAGGAGCGTCCTCGGGTACGGACACCCTCCAATAGCGATGACTCAAGCACTTAATAGAATTTTATTCATAATGTGGGTTGAAATTTTGAAATACAGCGTTTACATAAATGATAGGGCCTATATGGTTCTTTGGGTGAGAGCTAATACTTTTTTGGGTCGGCTAATACAGAGATATTTTATGGGTTAAAATAATGTGAGAGGATTTATGTATAGAAACGCTCAAAAATGCAATGTTACGGATTTTTTCCGCACCCCATTCAAACAAGAGAGTCATATATTTTGTCAATATCGTGAAAAGACATCTTAATTTATTCTGAGTTATCGGCCTACTGTGAAGGTAGAAGATAGTTTAGTAGGGAAAGTTATAAAAATTATTAGTTTGATTCGTGAAAAGCAAGTCATAAAGTAATGTACTGTAATTGAATTTCAAGGCATAATATTATTTCAGTAAAAAAATATTAAGTAACACATTTTTTTAAATAAATTTCAGTGGTAGGTCTTGTAGGTGCTTTTTACTAATTGGACTAAACCGTTTACGGTGAGTCTACAGTCAAGAAAGTGAAATGCTCTCAGGGGTTGGACCCAAACATTTGCCATGGCTGAGATTAAGTCACTCAATTCTCAAAGACAAAAAAAAATCAATTGAATAATTTTTATTACCAAAGATTATGGTGTAAGATGAATGAGCTGAAATTTTCATTATTACCGCTGAAATTTAGATCTGTCTAAAAGCGCTTGAGAGGATTTTTTTTTTTTTTCTCCGGGGGAAACACCCTGCACCACTCTTCTACCATCTGTAGAAGAGGTATTTGTTTCTGGATTTCTTGTTCCATGACGAACTACGTTGTTAATATTAACTTTTTAAGTGAATTCAACGACTTGCAACAAATTTCTATTAAGAATAAGTAGAATTTACTTACTCTGTAGGCCAAACGTTTTCGAATCTTGGACGCCTCTGAAAATGGATCTCCCAGATTCGAAAACGTTCGGCCTACAGAGTAAGTAAATTCTACTTATTCTTAATAGAAATTTGACTGCAAGTCGTTGAATTGACTTAAAAAGTTAGTATTTGTTTCATTTGAAGTGTTATACAGGGCTCTTCCAAGCTAATTCATAATTCACATTTTTTCTCTAAATTCCAATAATAGAGTCCTAAGTACTATTTCCAAAGTTAACCAGCAAATGATCTAATGGAATACTCAACTGAATCACATGATGTTCAAGCAAGATATTTCAATACTTTCAATTAGCCTGCCCACATTCTGAAGAGTTGCGATATGCAGGCCTAAGCTAATCAATTGTGCGGAGCCCAATATCAAGACAAACATCACCAAAACAGCTTAAAGTTGCTTTCAAAAGACCTGAAAATGAAAATTTTTCTGACGCTCACCCCCGGAGTCCCAAATTTTGAATATCTACATAAAAAATGTATAATTCTTTCATGGTTGATACAAAAAAAGAATCGGCTATGAATGAGGTGTCGTTTGTTAAATGTGTGAAATGGGGTTGTGGTGGGGGGGGGGGTTGAAATTGAACAAGTTGGTTGGTTGAAATACCGCCCCAGATGCCACTGCATACAAATAACAAGTTCAATAGACCATCTATCTGTGGTTTATCTGTTTAGAACCCTTCCCTGGTTTCAAATGTATCCATAACTAGGACAAGAAAATATTTTATAATATTTTTTTCAAAATATACTGATGTATGACAAACTGACATACTACTGACAGACTGATGTAAGATGCCAAACCTCATACCGTAGGATTTGTCTTTGGGGGAGTGGTGATAACGATATTACCAAATAGTGGTGATAACGATATTACTGATCAAAAAAATACAATAAGAATATCAGTAAACGCAGGTAGCAAAAATCACTACAACACTACAAGCTACTTCTTATATAGCATTTCTAGTATAACAATTTTTGAAAAGAGGTCGGCAACTAGCTCTTCTGCTCACCTGAAGGATAGTCCTAACTATCCTTTTCTGAAGGATTAATATTTTGTCAATTTGAATTGAATTTCCCCTGACTGCTATGCCATACTTGAGAATAAAGTGTACATAAGCAAAATAAACTATTTCGCAGACATTCAAAGATTCTGCGTTTGTCAAATTGCTGAAAAATAATTTATTGATCTGAGTTTTGCCGCAAGTTATCGTGGATAAGGCTCTGACTGACTGCTAGCTAATCTTGAGGTGACAGGTTCGATTCCCATTGTTCAGCCTGACATATTTCGTGCCATCATTCACTCTATTAGGCCTACTCAAGGACAAGTCTTAGACCCAAACGTGGGCATCATTGGCAAGAAAAAACATTTATCCAATCTAAAAATCACAGTTGCATTGTAATCCAACTCAGTCAAAGAATCAAGCACAAGTCTGAAACTCATGTTGGCATCATCAGCAAAAAAAATGAGACAAAATAGAATACTGCATTATTCTGGTCACGAGTGCTCCAGTTCAATCTGAATTTTTTAGGAAGCAATCACCTTTTTATTTAGGATGTCGAGCACGGTTCTGGCAAGGTAATAGTAGTGGCCAGGTAGTAACGGCCTCTGACTGGCTAAACTCCAAGTGATTGCAAGCTGTCTATCACTACAAATAAACAGACCAGTCTCGTGGATTCCTTACACAAGTGCACACTTTTCAGTTCAAGTGACCGTGGTGAAAAACTATCAGCTAAAACTAAAACAACTTGAAGTTTAGTTTGTCACGTGTTTCAAATCAAATAGTGGGGTACATTGCGATAATTATCATGCTAAATCAATATTTAATTTAACCCAAAGGTCTCAAGTTCAATACCCGTCTGGCCAAAAAGATATTTACTGAGGCCACTCCCGTGTTTCGGAGGACACGTTAAGACCGTCGGTCGCGGCTGCCTAAAAACAGTTGTTCAGTCACGTCAGAGGCCCTGAACTTTGTTCAGGTGCGACCTGAGAACTGTGACGCCAGACCTGAGCCAACCAGGTCACACAATATTATATTGTTATTATTGTTATAAATTAATATTCAATTTAGAATATATATAAAGAAATTTGTTGTGGAAATGGATTTAGAGGTTTGAGAGATACTACTGGCTACTGGTTTGAGAAATAAAATTGACAATAATTTCGAAGTAGCTGTGTTAGGTATAAACAGGTCATCAAATGGGGAATGGAACAATTTTGAGAATTATTTAATAGACTTCTAGGAATTTTAAAATTACTACTAGCCTACTCGTTTTAAAAAATGTTATTTTAGTGGCAGATTTTGACCCAAACTTGCACTGCGGAATAAAATAACAGAATATGTAGAGGATATTATCAATATTGGAATAGAATATTAAATAATAAGCTAGCAACATACATAAATATCAGATAAATACAATTTACTTTTTTTATGCATATTATTAAACTTTCGATTACTTAAATTAATGTGATACAGTTCAACATTTCTTTTCCACTCGATATTTTTACATAAATAGCTATCGTAAATCATCATCATTATTTATTTAATCATACAGACAAAAACAAACTTTTTCATACAATATCAAATCATTACAAAAACAACACATGTTTATTTTAAAATGTACAACTGCTACATAAATTCATTAATACTATGGTATTGTATAAAGAAATAAATCAAAAAGATTTCGCTAGTGCATTCCACAGTTACTTACTTGTGTGATGGCCATTTCGCATTGTTGGAATGCTACCTTAGACACGGTTGGAGGCCCCTTCTCTTTCGAAAGAGAAATCATTTTGAAAGGCTAAATTGATGCAATTTATTTTCTATGCATAATACATCATTTGTTTACTAAAAATATTTAACATGTTTAATAGTATATTGCAATAGCTATCAGGCTAAATTAAATAGAATAGAATTTAGGTGAGAATTCAGTTATTTCCATCATATAAAAATATAAAATGAATGCAATTATTTTTTCACAAATTTTTGAGCTCTAAATTAAACAAAAACTCAAAAACTCTATTGTTTTTGTCACTAAGCTTGCCTGCCGCACATTGTCACTTTTGATCATTTAGTGTTATTTTTGTACCCTGAATTTGTAATAACTTTCCATTTCTTCAATGACTTTTATCACTAAAATTGTTTTTTACGTTGTCCAGTTTTTATCTTTCTGTCTTATTATTGTACCCTGAATTTGTAACTCTTCATTTCTTCAATGGACATTTTTAACCATCATGTTTGAACAAATTTTTTGACTTTTCTGTCTTATTTTTGCACTCTAAATTAGTTCGTAATAATAGGTAAAGGCTATATTGAAAAAGGAATTTAAAATTACTTCATCCCAACCCATAATAATTTATTATGGCATTCATTGAATTTTTGTGTAAATAAATAAATGTACAAATCAATAATCAATCCCCTTACCTAGCTCAAGTTATAATACTAATGAATCTACAATCTAGTAGGCCTATGTAGCTAAAGATACATGTAGGATGTAGGAGAATCTATGGAATTCATAAACATCATATTCTTTCACAATGTCGAAGTCATCCAGAAATAGCTTTCTTTTATTTCGAGCAGAGATGCTATCACTCTTCTTTCTTTTCTTCCTATGATCTTCTCATGATTGTGGCGATCTTGTCAGTTGTTAATTCTGAGACAATCTAGCACCACAGACGTCACTTGGCCTAGCCATATAATAAAAATCGATTGGCCTCAAACCTCCCAGTCACTTGTCCCACCACTGTTGATAACAATGAGAACGAACAATCTGTGAAAAAACATAAACTGTAAATTCTTTGTGAATTTTAAAAGAAAGTTCTAAATCAGGGAAGAAAGAATCAAATAGAGAAAAGAACAACTCTATAGTAATCTAACATCAAAATTGACACTGTATTTCAATTTAAATTATGATATTTACTCACTTATATGGGAGGGATTCATTTCACTTCTAAAAATAAACGTCATCTTTAGAAGTTGAATCATCTCTCATCATGACATCTCTTCCATATAAAAGAGTAAAAATCATAATTTAAATAGAAATATAGTGTCAGTTTTGATATTAGATTGTCCATCAAGTATTTCGTCATGGAAAACATCACAGATTTGAAAGTAATCCACTGTCAAAGAGCCTGTGTTGATTTTGAATTATTATTATTTCGAATTATTTCTTTATTCTTAAATTGCGTTAATCGTCTTTTGTCATGTTTAAATATTTTGAAACTCACACCTATGGTCAGGACTATCCTTTGCAGGCATTATTGGTTTTTTTCTATTTGTATATTTAGAAGAATCTGAGTAATCAAAAAGCAAGAAATACAGTGTAATTTTTTATATTAGATAATTCTATTCTATTCTACAACACAACACAATAGAAATAGAATATAATGTCTTCATTGATAACAAACTACTAGAATTTTAATTATTAAAAAAAAACATTGCATACATAACATTTTTTTTTTTTAAATAACAGTAGGCCACACAATACAATAATATTACTCCTTTAATGCTGGTGTTTTCTAAGCAGATTTAGAGAGTGATCTACCCACGTAGGTTTCAATATTTCTCCACCAATTTAAAATAATTTAAATGACAATTCAAAGTTGAATATTGTGGAAGACGTCTTTTAGAAGCGTCTAGAAAACTTTTGGTTAATTGGAGGCAAATAGTAAGCTATTTTTCAAGATTATTTTCAACAGTGACTGGTTAGAAATGTGTTGAAAAATGGGGAGATTTCTTGGTATCAAGCCAAAAAGGAGGTTCAAGAACATGTAAAAATACTATGAAACATGTGAGGGCCTATGACTTTGAAGTGGTTTGTCAACAAGTACAGTAGTAAAGATTTCCCGAATCCTTCAAAATAAATAGAAATATCTGGTTCTGATCAACGCAAAAAAGTATGTTTGGATTTACAAGAAAGAAAGAAATATATTTAAAGTGTAGGAGTCCAAGAAATTAAAAATATTTCCATCACCAATTATTCTTCTCAAAATGCATAATACAGAGATAGTATTGATTTCCCAAATTCCGCCACTTCAATCAATTAAAATTAAATAGCTTCATTGGATTAATTAATACTTTAAATAACTTTCCTTGTATTAACACTTTGAATAACTTTATGTGAATTATTAAGAAAAATCTCATATATTTTTGTAATTAACAAAGCAAATACGCAATGATTTTACGAAAAACGTTAGAGTACATTTCATATCTATGGAAGCTAGTGACTTTTGAGGTGAGTAGAAAATCAATGTAGTATAATTTTGTTCAGAATGACCGAGCTAAACATTTCTATAATGAAGTGTTGATTCTATCAAATCGAAGATTTTCATGTGAATTAGTTTAGTTTATAACATTACCATATTGGAAAAAATAATATTAATTATACTTGATTTTTTTTAGGTTTTCTAGGTTTTTTATAATTAATTTGTGATGTGTTCCATAATGAAATACTTGATGAACAATCTAATATCAAAACCCTCACTGTATTTCTATTTAAATTATGATTTTTATCACTTATACTGGAGGAATGCATTATCATAAAATATAGCTTTATAAGAAACATATCCAATGTTGATCGATCTCGATATCCTTCCCTTGTAGAACATTATTATTAGTATTCAATTTATTATGTCAAATTATATATTTTTACCGTATGTCAAATTTCAATAGTAAGATCAAACTTTCTCCCAAAATATCATGGTAATTCTAAAACAATGATGGATGATCAAGAAACTAACGGAAAATTGGATTTTTTCTAAAAGCATTCTTTGTTTTAAAATATAGAATAGGTCAATGATGCCGGAGGAACTCTTTAACGGGACTCTGTATACGGTACTTCTATAGCATTTTGTAGTAGCCTTACTACTTAAAGTAGGGAAAGGACAAAATGAATATTATTAGTTTGAATACTTTTAGATCAATGGTCGCCTTCTTCCATCCTTGTCAGTCCTTCATGATGAATAGTGATGTTCTTAGTATTTCTTGATCCACGATGAACTGCGAGTAGAATGGCAGATATTTTCACAGACTAGCAAAACGGTTCAAAATAAATAAAAAAAATTGGAATTTTTTGTTCTTACTTGAGGCTAAAAATGTTTTCGGGCACGAAGCCCATCATCAGTGCTCCTGAGGCCTGTTACTTGAGGCACTGAGGAGGGTATCCTGCACATGTTCTTCCTCAAGCAAAAAACCAAAATTCCAATTTATTATTTATTTTAAAACAGTTCTGCTTGTCGTCTAGCTTAATGTTGTCCCAACCACTTTAATCATTGGTTGAGTTCATGGGAGCCTTCACATTTACCGATAAATGTTACCGATGGCGTCCGATTAGTCTATTCAAATTTCTCAACATCTATAAATATGAATCGACCAATCACACGCCACCGGTAACATTTACCGGTTACCGGTAAAAAGAACACGACCAATGGAGTACATTTTTTTTTTTTTTTTGTAGATAACGTCTTGGAGACTCCAGTTAAGGAGTATAAGACAAGTCAGATCAACAATATTATACACTAGATACCATAATTACTTCAATTAGTTGAGGTGAGGCTTAATTTTGATGTGAAAGGAACTCTTGTACACTATAAAAAGCTTTATCAACTAGATATTTCTTCAATTGTTTTTTGAATATTTCTATATTTTCAAGACTCTTCAAAAACTGCGGTAGCTTGTTGTAGAATTTCCTACCAATATAACTAGGTTTTTGTTTGAATAAGCTACTATTGTGACTCACCAAGTGATAATCTCCTCGGCTTCTTGTATTATAATCATGTACATCAAGATTTTGGTTAATATCATTCGTTTTTATATATAAAGTAGCTTATGAAGGGACGGATTCAAAGATCCAGAAGATTCAAAGATCCTCACACGTCAACCGAAGCTTATTGTGTGTTAAAGTAGCTTCATACACATATAAGCAGGGTACAGTTAGGTGACCAAGTCTCTTGAATAACGGCCTACATGAATCTAATCTATTTACTCTTTCTATACACCTAACCGCTTTCTTTTGGATCTTAAACACCCTATCAAGATTTTGTTTTGATGAATTACCCCATACTAAGATAGCATACCTAATATGTGACAGTAAGAGCCCATGGTAAGCTGTAAAAAGTAACTTTTTGTCATTCAATCTAGCGAGCTGTCGCAGGACAAATACCCCAGATGAAATTTTACTACATATTTTCTCAATGTATGGAGTCCAGGTCAATCGTCTATCCAACATAACTCCTAGAAATGCAATTTTTTCTTCCTGGTCTAATTGATTATCGTTTACAAACACGTTTATAGCCCTATCTTCATTTAAATTATGTTTGTTTTTGAATTGAAGGTATTGGCATTTTTTACTATTTATAGTTAATTTCAACTGATTTAAAAATTGGACGATGGACTGCATACCTATATGGGCTCTTATTTCTAAAATTATCTAGAATGGAATTGCTGAAAATGAGTGATGTATCATCAGCAAATAAGAGGGCTCTACCACTAATTAATTCTTTAGGTAAACGGTTGACATATAACAAAAAAAGCAATGGACTTAGTATTGACCCCTGAGGCACTCCAGCTTGCACCTCTAATTTATTAGATTTATTCTTTACTATACTATTACCAACTACTGTAGTTAGTTCTACACATTGTTTTCTCCCAATAAGATATGATTCAAACCATTTCAGTTCAACCCCATTTACACCTACATTTTGCAGTATTTCCAATAAAGTTCTATGATTAACACAATCAAATGCCTTTGACAGATCTAAGAAGATTGTAGTAGCTTTATCACCTGAATCTATTATATCTATTAGTTTTTCAACTAGAGAAACTATTGCTGTTTTTGTTGATCTCCCTTTCTGGAAGCCATGCTGTTCATCACAGATAAAGTTAGCTTCTTGAAGGTGCAGAAGTAACCTATTTAGAACTACTCTTTCAAAAATGTTATGTATTACATTTAAAATACTAATGGGCCTATAGTTTTCTACCTTTTCTCTATCACCACTTTTGAAGATTGGCAAGATCTTCCCCTCTTTTAAGTTATCTGGAAAAACACCTTGTTCTAATGAATGATTGATCAGATGAATCAAAGGGTCTAACAATTGATCTTTACATTCTTTCAGAATTTTACTGGATACCCCATCCATTCCTACAGTTTTTTTATTATTTAAACTATCAATGATACTTGACAACTCGTCTTGGCATACTGAGTGGAATTTTAATTCGTTCTGAATCCCCTCAGTATTCCACATGTTTGTATCACTAATACCTGTATTAAGAGATTTTTGAAGATCCTTAGCAACCAGTTGATAATATCTGTTAAAGAAATTACAAATGTCTACACTATCATCAATATATTTGTTATTTTCGTTAATTATTCTGGGGACACTAGTATATAAGCATCTACATGAGCTACTTGCCTATTTTTGTTTATTACATCCCACACTGCTGTGTTAAAGTACACACTATTATTCAAAATTTCAGCTGTTTTCTTACATTTCGCTCTTTTCACTTCTCTTGTATAATTTTTCTTTAGAGCTTTGTAATTATCTTCACTTAACATATTTCTAGATAGTTTGAATTCATCATATGCATCTTTAACCCTATTTCTTTCTGCAAGGATATCATCAGTTATCCACTCTTGTCTAATTTGTTCTTTACTGGGACTTTTTTAACTGGACAACTCATAGTAATATGAAACCTTAAAATATTAATTAAACTATCATATTTGTCATTTAAACTATTGCTACTGTAAACCCTACTCCAGTTTTCTTGTAGCAGATTCTGCTTCAAACAATCGATATTCCCCTGTTCACATTGTTGAATTTCTTTCATTACTCTACTCTTTTTAATTGATTTATGACCTTGCAACCCCACCTCTAAGATTTGATAGTCATGATCAGATAGTTCCGAGCCGCCTAATCTTGTTTTAGAGTAATCTATATTAGTAAGGATGTTATCAATTATTGTTTGTGATGTTCTTGTGACTCTGGTATATTCATGAACTTTTATTTCCAAGTTATTCATGCATATAATATCCTTTAAATCTTCTGTCATTTTATTCTGTGTTGCAAAGTCTGTATTGAAATCTCCCGCTACAATAACGTTTGTAAAACGAGTAGTAGTAATCTCTAAATGCCTATTGAATAGTTCACAAAAATTGTTCCATTCCCCATTTGGTGACCTGTAAATACCTAACACCGCTACTTCGAAATTATTGTCGATTTTTACTCTCAAACCAGTAACTTCTAAATCCATTTCCACAGCAAATTTCTCTACATATTCTAAATTAAATGTTTGCATATTCTTAGCATTTTTAGTGAAGATAGCTACTCCCCCACTTCGATGAGATGTCCTGCAATACGACGTTTTCAATGAATAGTTTGGAATATTAAGTTGTGACAATTCATCTTCTTTTAAACCATGCTCTGTGAAAATAGCTATATCAGGAGCCTCTTCTTTAAAAAATACTTCGATTCTATCTATTTTGTTACGAATGTATTGAATATTCTGATGGAACACAGTGAGTACCGGTACTTCCCTATCATCCCTTATTACTTTATCGTTGCTTTTGCATATTGAAGTAGATTTACTTAATCTCTTAGAATCTTGAGAGCCTATCAGATTGCTACAAGAGTTCCTTCCACTAATGCTATCCTGATTTTTTGATCGATTAACGTCTTTTAATACAATTGAAGATATGAATTTATCATCTGAAACTAGTTTCCCTTCCTGGTTTTGAGCCACTTTACTAAAAAAGGTTCGTTAGATGATTGTTTAGGAGAATTATTGACAGTAGATTGCAAACGACTTTCAATCAGCTCTGCCAGCCTATTACAAAATATTACTTTGCCAGATTGATTTAGATGTAGACCATGATTAGTGAAGTTTTGTTTTTTCAGCCTTTCATTTAGAAAACAAATCTCCAACTGCTCAGAATTCTTATTTTTTAGGCTGTTGATTGTATTATGAATTGATTTATTTGTTGACTTAATGGCTTCATTTAGCTCTGGCCTATCAAACCTATACGGAATTGTACTTATTATTACATTAGTTTTTTGGCTGAGTGGCACAATCTCTTTAATTTTTTCATTTATTTCAGGAAGATGTTTTAGATTAGGTTCATTTATATTGTTTGAGCCACCCAGTACTATTAGAAAATCGTTTTTTCCAAAATCTTTAGTTTGTTCCTGTGCTGACTCTACGATAGCGTTTATAGGGGCACTTGGTTTGAAAAAGCTCTGAACTTCATACTTATTTTTTAATCTTTTATTTAGTAGGTCACTACAGTCTCGTCCATGACTGGATGTCAAGAGCAGTACTCTACCTTTCCTATCGTTATTTGCCCTTACTTTAGTTTTGGTTGCTGTTTGCAAAACCTGACTATACGTTTTTGTTTGACCATTTCTATTTATTTTTTCCCCATTTGATTTAGGTTCTACTTTTTTTGTATTGATCAGAGGTTCAGATCTTACATTAGCCAAGTTTATTGACATAGACCTACATTGACTCGTGAGATTTAGTATTTCAGTTTTATGGTCTTCCTGCTGCAATTTTACAATAACTTCCAGAGATTTTATGTGATCCACTAACCCTATTCGTTCTTCCTCAGAATTTTTTAGTGATGTTTCTAATTTTGTTTTCAATTTGGTGTGATCACTCAATAGTTTATCAACCTTTTCTTCTACATCTACAGTAGCTTTAAGAGCTGTTGGAGATTTTTTTGTTAATAATTGCTGGGATCGCGTAGCTACCTGAGTTTTAGTTAAACAATTAGATTTAGATGCCTTGTTTGGACTCATTTTCCTAGCTAAAAATTGTTTTCAATTGATTTTAGTTAAATTTTTAATGAAATATTACTTAATTTATTACAATTGTCAACTTGAGACTATTTAATTACAAGAAAATTTATCAATATCGGTACACCTAACCTCGAAAATAGAATTTGACTTTTTATTTAAATACTTTAACTTATATTAGACAAGTTAATGATGTAGATTATTAAGATATTATAAATACTAATAATAATAAACAAAAACACTACTTATCCGTTCGAATTAATATTCTATGATTCAAAATTCGCAGAGCCTGTTCTGACAACGTATGAACAGTACCACTGCTACCTCGATTTCCACATCACATGTGTTCACATGTGAACATCACATGATGTTCTATAGTATCGACTTTTCTAAAGCTGCCAAGATGGTGTACATCACATGATGTACTATAGTATCGACTTTTCTGAGAATACTAAAAATATTAGTACTAATATTCCTTCTTTCACGGAACGTGACTTACGAAATGGCTGTACTTCTTCATTTGTATGTGAGATTCGAAACATTCCATTGAACAACCCAGAATGTTCACTCCTATACCCCTGCGTATTGCATTATCACAGGCCAGACACATTCATTTTTCTTTGATAGCAACTGCATTAATTTTGAGCACGTTTTGGCGGCTAAAACATTAGCAAGGGCAGCAGAGCAACCACATCCACTCCAATGTGAAGTGGGATCCAAATAATAACTGTTGTCGGGGGAGTTGTGACCTAAAAACCGACTGAATCATAATTGATAAAAGTAGGCAGGAGGAGTGGGTGAGGAGTAGGCCATTGCCCTTTCCGCGGTAATATACAAGCCCCTCTCGGTCACCCCCCCCCCCCCCAAGTTTCCGTGCCCCGCTCAAATTAAAATTCAGCACACGTAACGAGATCCATTGTGTCAGTGGAACATGAATGTCAGCCTAGTTCTTTTTTTGGCGCTGGCCTTCTGCAGATTTTGGAATGCGGAATGAATCAAACTTTGGCAGCTTTTGAGTTTTTCTTGGTCCCAAACAATTTTTTCAAGGGCATGGGGATAAAAAATAATGTATTTATTGACACACAATAATAAAATACATAATAAAGATGAGCGTGTAATAATGAATGCATCATGCATATAAGTGGGCCGGATAAAAATAATATAGATTGAGCAAATAAAATATTTTTTTTCAACCCAGCAAAGCTGAGCTGAGCTTGCAAATAATATTGATCTTATTTGAAAGACCTCAATAAAGGGAGATCATTACATCTTCCAATTTATTTTCAAGCTTATGTACAAGAGTATCAATTTAAAAAAGCCTACTGGAACATCCTATGTTCTTTTGGCATGATTTGTCAATTTCTATTAATAAAGCTTAAAGTTTTATGTAGCTAAAAGGAAGCAATGTGTAGATACTGAACGAATATTGTGTTTTTTAAATTGCCTGTACTCATAATATCACAGATAAATCTTCAACATATTTTGAGATGTAAATTTATTTATTCATTTATTTCTGGACAAAATAGCACTGAAGTGAATATGAACAAAGTTCAAAACTACTCTCTTTTCAAATGCTGACTATGCTATATCGTCATTGATGTTAATTAAAGCTAAAAAGTTATATATTCACTACGGTAATAATAAACTTCACTCCAAAAAAATAAAATGTTTCTTTTTCACTTGCAGGCTATTTATTTAAAAGCACTCGAATAGGGACAGTAAAATGGTCAAAAAGAGTTTATAATATTAAATTTTGGTAAAAACTTTAATTCGAAAATTAATAACACTTGATAAAAACATTATGAGATAACTAGATACGGTACTATAGCGTCAACAATCAAGTCATTTTCAATCTCAATCAAATTAAAACTAAATTAGAAGCATATTATAAGAACACCTTCGAATTAGTTGGGTACTACCATACTATTGGCTAGTATGATAGATACATCCTCTATAACAGGCTGGACTACGGTTCTGCTCTGTGATTGGCTGCCGGGATTCAGCTTTCAACCAATAACAGCTTATTAAACAGCTGTAGTAGCTCCTAGAGGTTGTGAGAATTTCCGGCTCAAAATTATCAATTTAATTTCAATATTCTTGAAATATTTGTGTTATGTAGTGTTTTTCGGTTTTATCAACCATTCAAATTGATCATTTACTGTCGGACTACTTTTTTTAGTGAAAATATTTGATGGAAACAGAAATTTGAACACAACCTATGGACATAACCTAATTTGGACTATTTATGTGACAAATTTGTAATTTGAACTGTTTTGGGCAAATGCCTGTAGTTTTTTACTTGATTGTAATAATTTCATCAAATAAATAAATAAATAACAGATCTGCAACGTCACATAGATTAGCCCGGTATTAGCCCATTCTATTAGCTATATAATATGAAGCTACTCTGTATTTTAGTTCTAGTTTGAAATTAAGATTGAGAATTTCGAAACTATAGTATCTCGTTTTCTTGTCTATGATATTTTACTGCTGTTCAGGCACTATTATTTTAATATTTTATACTATTTAATGCTGCAAATATTTTACTGTTTTTTATAACTTTATTTGAAAAAATAACCAATTCTTCAATTTTCAGATATTTTTGAAAAACTTGGGCCGCAGGAGAATTGAGAACAAATTTGAAACAGACAGCGATCAACTGACAAAAAATATGGCAGAAAAGTAAGTAGCTGAGAATCGAAGGGATACATTTTTTAGAAATTTAAATTGGAATTTGTTTAAGTTCTAAGTCAGCTTATTTCAGTAAGCTGATTAAGTACTGCACGGTACGTAAAGTACTTAGCTACTGTATTATTTTTATTACTAAAAACTTACCTAAAACTCACCTAAAACTTGGATGATAGTGTTTACTGAGTTGAACCAACAGTTTTAGGTGAGTTTTGAACCACCGGGAAGTGATTTTACAGCAGAGAACAGTCTTTTTGGTAGCCTATCCAACCGATCAAGCTTACAGAAGGCTCAGGAGTTCATATAGCTTGTCTTTACCTAACTAAACAGATACTTGCTATGGCTCACGGCTATCACATCCCTATCACTTCTAGCTACCACTAATTGTTAAAAGTTTAGTTTTTATTGTAATAAATTTTCGAAAATCTCAAACTTATTCAATGTTTTCAAAAATTCATATATGAACTAGATTTTTATTAAAAAACAAAAAATATATCGTTTTATACCACGACATGATCGTTTAAAGAAAACCGATCAAAAGTAACTTTGAGCTTCCATATTATTAAATTTCACAGAATAATTGATGATAAAAAATAAATATTTCTCATGACAATCGATAATACGTTAAATATCTATGTTTACGTAAACTAAATAAGTAAAATTTCAATATCCTAATTTCATCCATTACAAGAAACGTCCATAAAACATTATGAACAAATGCCTTAGCGCACTGCCTTAAACACTCAACTTCCAACTGTTCCAAACGTTCAACTTCAACTTTTCCAAAGTAAACTTCTGAACTGTTTCAACTGAGTTCAGTTAAATAGCCAGTTAGTGAAATAAAAGAGCTAGTAATGGATCATTAACTCGATGATTCGCTGCATCAAAATTTAATCGCTCAAGATTATTCTGGGATGAATCACTTCTGACTCCTCTCACTAACTCTCTCTTTCACTCTCACACTCTCACTCATTCTATCTCACTCCCTCTCTCTCAGTTTCTAGATCAGTGGCACGAGTCATTTGATTGCCACACTCTTCTGTTATTGGAATGTCAACATTCTCTTTCCAATGCATCGGCTATTCTTTACACTAGTATTAGTTTTGTGAACAGTAGACCTCCACCACCCAACACTGGACCTCATTCAAAAGGGGATGATTTTCTGGATACGTTCAGGAGAACTTTTGACTCAATTTTTATTACTGAATTTTTTATTGATGACAGAAACTGCAAAAATCAATAATTGAAGAGTCCAAATTTGTGAAGCCCCTAGAAATCACCCTTTATACCTCATAAAAAGTTACTATGCATTTTTAGCAACTCTTATTTAATTTCCAATCATAAAAAGCAAAAATTATCTAAAAAAACGTTCAAAATTTGATCACCCTCCTTAATTTTCCAGAGAAATTTAAATTTCCGTCCCTAGCTTCACAGGGAATTATTTTTACATTTTTTCGAATGTAAGTTCATATTCTATCTGGTGAGTAGAAGAATTGCCCATTTATCTCATTATTTGAGTTTTTAAATTTTCTCAAGACTAGTTCAGAGTGAACTTTCCTCGAGTTATTTTCCACGTCCAATCGAAAAAAGCGGTAATTATCCACAAAATGCGTTTAAGTCAATTTTCACCACCCCCACCCAAAAATATTCAGTTTATCAAAAATTAAGTATATAGCATTCCACTCAGCTCAAAAAGCCCTATCAAAGCAAAAACAAAAATATTTATATGTAAGTTTTTTTTTGAGGATGAAGCCCACATAGGTCTGTGCGTGGGTAATGAGGTGGATGATGGTGATTGATGAGTTGGACCTACAGTTTTAGGTGGGTTCCGAACCACCAGGAAGTTATTTTACAGCAGAGAGCAGTGTCTTTTTTGCTGGCCGATCTAATCGGTCACCGTTACAAACAGGACCTACGAGAACGCAGCTTATCTCTCTGAACAGATACCGGCTACGGCTCGCGTAAATTTCAACATTGAAGATTTTTTATATTTTCCCCTTCTCTAACTTCCCTTATTGGGTTCATCGATTTTTTACAAAGTTTAAACCTTCGTCTCAAATCGTCTTAATTTAATTTAAAACTATCCGCACTCAAATCAGACACTCAATTAATCGGGGGTAACTTGAGTAGCTTAAAAATATTTGGGGCGGGAGGATTTTTTAAAAAACCTTGAACATACATCGCTTGCCCTACTAGGAATGAGAAACATTTATGCAAAACTTCATGACAAGGCGTTTGGTCGTAATCGTGGGACAGACAGACGAAATACCGAGCGGTCGAGTTAAAACTGAGACCTCACTACGTTCGGTCAATTACTTATTACTCATTTCGACACTGAATTGGAGAATTCCTGAATTCTAATTGGTCTAGAGCTCGTGATCTAACGTGACTCTATATAACTGCTTTATTATGCAACCGGTTTGATATGGCATGAAGAAAGTGAGCGGTGTTGACATAACTTTCTAGCCTCCAATAGCGTAGTCATAGATATGGCTCAAATCGCTCCATTTTGCTCGCAATTATTCTTTATGCAGAGTTCAATGAACTTTGCTATCAGTATAGTTTGGAGTAGAATATACAGTAAGTTGATCTTATCGTTGCTTGGATGTGATCCAACATAACAATCTTGCAGGAAGCAAGTCTGCTACAAGATCTGGAATTAATCAATTTATTATTGGATCCCAAAATATCTGTCTCTTACACAGGGGGCACCCAGATTGTTGGTTTTGGAGGGCTTTCACCAAGAGCGGTCTGAGATTTTGCTGACCTTGTTTTCCAAGATTAGCTCTCCTACCCTTCCTTTCACTCCTCCCGTGCACCCAGTTTACACCCAAAATTCAATTTCTTTCATGATTAAGCGATTTTTTTAGCTTATCTCTTGAACAAATAGGCTGAAAAACTTTAAATTTATTACACATTTCGGGTTAAGGTCCAAGACGCGTGGTGAAAAAGGGTTATAAAATATTCCATGAAGATTCGCCGAAAACTAGCAATATTCTTGAGTAAGAAAAGCTCAGTATTTTAGTATCTTTCAAATGCTCCTATCGAACAAATATATCTATATAATCGAAATACCACTGACTGACTCACTCACTCACTCATTCATCACAGTTTCTCAGGAACCACTCGACCAAAAACGATAAAATTTGGTACACGTATTCAGTAGGGGGACTAGACGCTTGCTAAGAAAGGGTTTCAAAATTTGCCCCAAAATGGGCCCAAAATTAACGATTTTTTGAAAATTTAAGTAATCACAATTTCTCGAGAACCACTGGGCCAAATAAGATGAAATTCGGTATGCATGTCCAGTATAGACCCTAAATGAGTTTTAAAAGAAGGGTTTCAAAATTAACCCCAAAATGGGCCCAAAATTGACGATTTTTGAAAATTTAGATGGTTATAATTTCTTGAGAACCACTGAGCCAAATAAGTTTTAAAAGAAGGGTTTCAAAATTAACCCCAAAATGGGCCCAAAATTAACGATTTTTGAAAATTTAGGTGGTTATAATTTCTTGAGAACCACTGAGCCAAATAAGTTCAAATTTTCAGCTAACACGTGAAAAATAGGGTTACATGATTCATCTCAAAATTTAGGATTTTTGGAATTCAGTTGATCACAATTTCTCAAGAACCTCAAGGTCACATGGAGTGAAATATGATATAATGTATATGTTTGATTAAGACCCTAGATGCATACTAAGTAATGGTATCAAAATTCTCTCCAAAATCACCTATTTCTGTAAATTTATCTAATCACAATGGAAATTAGTTGGACCCCCCGGGGGTCCAGGGGGCGGAGCCCCCTGGCTAGACGGTTAAGGCGAGCGAAGCGAGTCTGCCGGCTAGTGTTTCACATTTTAAGGTGAATGAATAAAACAGATGTTGTCTATTCCACATTTCTTTAATGTGGAATAGACAACATCTGTTTTATTCATTCACCTTAATATGGAGAAGTTTCACAACATTTCTGAATCAAGTATTTTTGTTTTTTTAATGAGTCTGGAGACGAGTGTGTGGGGATTGGCATATTGGCATAACTAGTGGTGTGGGGCCGGTGGGGGGTAACACCAATAAGGTTATTTTGGGGGAGGGGGAGGGTCCAATCAGTATATCTTATTATAATAGGAGATAAAGGAGGATTCTCTAATAACACATTAATTCAAGACAATATTTATAGCTCTTTCTTTCAAAAAGGGGGTTCGGGAGTGCTCCACCAGAACATTTTTGAAAAATAGACCCTTTAAAACCACATTCAAATTGATTCCAGCCATGAACTCAATCATATTAACATTATCTTAAGCCACATTGTGTGTCAAAGAGATTCTTGACTAGATTTTGCATCATTGCACTTGGGAGATCCAGACTCTTGCGCTGAAAATTCATTTTTTGAGTAGACAAACTTGGAAGCAGGTCTATTTGAACTATTTTCACTTTGCTGTTTTTGATCCCCCTCCCATGATTGGGTTGATGTATAGTAATGTACTTGAACATTTCATTTGTTGGGGGGTATTCCCCCGGACAGTTTTTGAAAAATACACCCTCTAAAACCATATTTTTAGCGATTCCAAGCACCTCTTGTCAAAAATTATCTCTCAATTCTAAAACTTTGTCTCTGGGTCTCTGGGGGAATCTATTCTCTTGATCCCTCCTCTTTGTTACGTCACTGAGTGTGGGTAATGAGGTAAATGGGTGAAAATATTAAACATGGAATCCAGCATTTATATAGCACTGTTTTATTGATCACAAGAAAATCTAATAACAATCTAATATTAAAACTGACACTGTATTTCACTTTTATATATTGCTTTACTCACTTATATTGGAGATGCTAGAGGGATGCATTTCACTTCTGAAAAGAAGCTCCGTCAGAAGCGAAATGCATCCCTCTAGCATCTCCAATATAAGTGAGTAAAAATATATAAAAAGGTAAAGTACAGTGTCAGTTTTAATATTAGATTGTTCATTAAGTATTTCGTCATGGAAAACATCACAGATCACAAGAAACTGCAATAAATCTTGTAAATGCAACAAAAACATGCTGCTTACCACAAAACAAATCAACAGAGTATTATAACAAGATCAAATATCTTGAAATCGAAATCGTTTTGTATAAATACTATTACCACATAAATTTAGTTGAAGAAAATAATTGTTATTGTGAGATAAATATTTTTGAAAAGCAAGAAGTTGAAATAATTAATCGGTGGGCGACCTTTGCTGTTTAATGCAGTGTAGTAGTAGTAAAAGTGGTGATTAATCTCTTGTTTACACACACACACAAGCAGCCTATTAATCTTATTTCAAGAAATTCCTGTCTCTGTTTATTTCCCTCAATGACCTCTATTCTCTCATTATTTTTGTATTCTCCGACGTCATCTCCTCTTCCTATCCTCCTTCTCCTTCTCTTCTTTCTCCTCCTCATCCTTTTCCTCCTCCTTCTTCTTCTCCTCCTCCTCCTCCTCCTCCTTTTCTTCCTCTTCCTCCTACTCCTCATCCAGTTTTTTCTTCTGTTTCACCTGTCTTCTTATTCTTCAACTCCTTCTTCATCTTCTTTTTCTTCTCCCGTATTTTTCATCCCCTCTTGTCATCTTCCTTTTCTTCTAACTTTTTTGCTCTTGTCTTTTTCTCATTCACCTATCTTCTTTTTCCTCCTCCGCCACTACCTCTTCTTTCTCCTCCCCTCCCCACCCGTCACTCTCCTTCTCCTCTTCTTTTTCTTCCTCCTCCTCCTACTCCTCCTCGTCTTCCTCCTGTTTCTCCTGATACTTCTACTTCTCCTCCTCTTCCTACTTCGCCGCCGCCGCCTCCTCCTCCACCTCCTCTTCTTCTTCTTCTTCTTCTTCTTCTTCTTCTTCTACTCCTTTTTCTTCTTCTTCTTCAACTTGCTCTTCCTCCTTCTCTTCCTCCATCTCTTTCTCCTTCTTATCACCTCCTCCTCTTTCTTTTCTTTTTTCTCCTCCTCCTTCTTGTCTTCCTCCTCTTCTTTTCTTCTTCTTCTTCGTTTATTTTTTTGTTTTATCTTTGCTTCTGCTTCTTTTCTGTTTATCTTTCTGTCTTCTCCTCTTATTTTAGCCTACATTTTTCAACTCAACCATCTCTCTCTCACTCGCACTCTCTCTCTCTCTCTCTCTCTCTCTCTCTCTCTCTCTCTCTCTCTCTCTCTCTCTCTCTTCCTCATTCCTTCTATCTTTCATTTCAATTCTACCACTTCTATCTGTCATTATTCACCTTTCCCAATCCTCTGTTATCTATACCACTCGCTTCTCTTTTCGTCATTCAATCTTCCACTTTATCCCTCTTTGGCGGCTCTGGTAGCGCAGTTGGTTGGAGCGCTTGTCTGAAATAAGATAAGGCTCTAGCTGGCTTCGTTTCCTGCAGCTTTGGGTTCGAATCTCATTCAGCCATGGATGCTTCTCATCATTCACCCATTCACCTCATTACCCACGCACAAGTCTTCAGACTCATGTGGGCATCATCAGCAATAAAATAAAAAAATAAAATATACTCTCTCCCTTCTTTCACACTATGTTTATATCTCACTTTATCTTTATCTACTTCTGAAACATATTTTCTGTTCTTTTTTCGTTCCCCAAAAATCTTTACCTTCTCATCACTGATTTACCCATCAATCTATTTTCTTCTTCTATCCTCCTCCCTCTTTCTCTTCTCTTTGTTCTTCTGTTACACTCTTTCGTTTTCAATATTGAACTTTCTTTAGTTGTCTGAGTACCTCCCCTCCCCTACTTCTCATGATGACAAGCACTGCAAACGTTTCTCTATCACTCATTTCATCACTCTTATGCACTCACTTCTTCTCTTTCATTCTCTCTCCTTTTTTCTCATTTTCTCTCATTTACTTTCCCTCTCAATTCGTTTTCCTTTTTCTTTTTTCTTCTCCTTTTCTGCTGTCCAGAAATAGTGACAGACTCGAAAGACCGTCAAAGTTAGGGCGACTGGCAACCTTCCACGGCCAAACAACCGTTCTCTTTTGCTCGCCGCATTCTTTTCTTTTATTTTCATCGAATTCTTCTTTACAATTGACGATTCTCAGCGATTTGCTCCGTCAAAAGTGAATTATTATCAGCATTCTTCACTCCAACCTGACAAAAAATCGCGCCATTTGCTAATTAATGAGCCGTGAAACTAATTCTGCTGAAACTGATGAAAACAGTGCAATGATTTATAATAAAAGTACAAACTAATGATATTAGTACTTGTAATTACTGCAAGACAAACTAAGAGGTTAGATGAAGGGGATAGATCCCTCCCCCCAAAGACCCAGAAACAAATGAAATTTTGGATTTTTAACAAGTCTTGAGAGACAATTATTGACAAAAGAGATAGAAAATGTGTCTGGAATCGCTAAAAATATGGTTTTAAGGGAGATTACCTCCGATCCCCCCCTTATAAATGTAATTTTCAACTACAGTGATGTACATTAACCCAATCAAGGGTGGGGGTGGGGGATCAAAAATAGCAGAGTTAAAATAGGCCTACCTTCAAGTTTGTCTACTCAAATAATAAATTTTCAGCACTAGAGTTTCGATCTCCCAAAGCGGTAATAATGCAAAAACTTGATAGAAATCACTTTTACACACAATGTGGCTTATATTATTGTTGAAATGTATGCTTTCATGTTTAGAATTGCTTAAAATGTGGTATTAAAGCGACTACTTTTTTAAATTTTTCCAGGGTAGCACTTCGAACCCCTTTTAAAAGAACGAATTTATGGATATTGTGTTGTATCGTTAGAGAAACTTTCTTCCCCCTATTATTATTACAGAAGGATACGTGATATTTAGTGCTTGTTTTATGTCACCCCCCCCCCCCCCCAGAAAGACTAACCCTCTAGTTCAAGATGCGCTGCTGCAAAATTCATAGAAGCACTCCAATCACAGTAAATCTATACAAATTTGAAACTTTTTGGATCAAACAAAATACAAACTAACCATATTAATATTATTTGTGCTGGTAATTACTGCAGCAGGCTGTTATGCAGTTTTATTACCATTGAGTTTGAACAATTTGTGGACTTTTGCATCAAAACTAATACTAGGGACACTAATAGTATTAAAACGTCTCTTCTAACTACTGCAGAAGAATTTTATGGACTTTTTGCCGAGCGGTGATTGGTCACGCGTGGTGTTCAAGCGATCGTGATTTTCAGTCACGATCGCTCAAACCTGCGCTTGGATGGGTCGATGGGTAGCTATGCTTCTATTACTAAATGTTATGAGCATTATTATCACTGACCTGGTAGTTCGGATTCCACCTAAAATTGTAGGTTTACCGTGTTCTCTGTAGCATGGCTCAAACGGCGAGGTGGAGCTACCCGTTGGTTGTTTAGTTAGCCATACGTTTATTATTTTTTTAATAAAAATTTTGAACCTTTGCATTAGGGGATCCAGTGGGGCTGCTAGGGGCTCAAGCCCCTCCACCCCTCCGAAGATGTCAAGGCTGAATGTGCAATAACAATATCTATGGACAAAATTATGTATGGTATTTTAACTCCTATAAAATGAAGACCATAAGTAAAAACTGGGCTAAGTGTCAATTAGTACATTTTGAGAAAATCAAGAAAAACTGTTTAAAATCTATATTGTTTAATATTTTGGAACTTTAGCATATTATATTGAAACAAAATACTTACTCTAATCAATTTATCACAATAACATTACCAAATATTTAATTGTATTAGAAGAAAAAAATTTGAGTTTGCAAAATTCAAGAAAGGGGTAAGTCCAGACCAATTGAGATAAATAATGGGCTAAGTTCCAATCCCTTATTTTTGTGAAAAAGTTGGCTTTTTGCAGAATGAGCAAATACCTGGTTTGAAAAACCTTGTTAATATGTAAAATAAACTCACTGTAAAGTAAACAACTATTTTATTGTTTAAACAATAAAATAATAAAAATTCTGGTACATAAATCAAAAATTTGGCTACCCTTTTCATAAAACATAAAAACGCCGGCGTTTTATTTCACAATCACTCATTAGTCCCATCAAATACGAGTTTTGCATATTAGTCACCAGTATCATAAAACTTATCAACATACCTCGTTTGGTGTGGTTTTTTGGAATGGAAAACTTGGCTACAACCAATATAACTTACTCCAGACCTGTTGCTCTCCTGTTTTTCTTGACACTGTTGAAGCTTCCTTCACCCCTTTTACATTATTTTATTAGGTTGAATATTAATTTTCAATCACTTCTATTGTAAACAGAAATGAATAACGCTCAATAATATGCTCCAACTTATTGTAGGACTACACAAAAACAATGTGAACATAGCCTCTAAGTTTGACAGCATGAATAGCACATGACCCGGTTTTTACTGAAACAGTTGTGGAACATAGCTCATGCGCATTCTTGTGACAGCTGTTTGAACTATTAGATGAATTTTTCTGACATAGCCCAGTTAATACTGTATTGGGGTTGGCACATAGCTTACATTTTGATACTCAACTCAATTTGGCCAATTTTGGCACTTAGACCGGTTTTTACTTATAGTCTTCAAATATACAAAGATATTCTTTATAACTAGCCTATTTACAAAATTATAAGAGTATATTGAATTTCAATACAAATAAATAAGGCGTTAGAAGCTCCAGCAATCAGTTGATTTTCAATGTGTTATGCTATAGTAAGAAATACATCCAATACAGTATTAGGTAAATAGAATTTATTCTTAGGTAGGCTATCCTTCTCTCCATTCAACAAAAAATGTTTACCTTTTTTACTACTCAAGGTTAATCGTTTGCTTTCAATCTACAATTTTACCGGCCAAATTTCACTCATGACATTCCGTTGAATGTTTCCTATTAAATTTAATGATATATAATAAAAGTAATAGTAATAATAATAATGGTAGTAGCACAGTGGCCCACTGAATTCACGAATATCGTGCTAGAAGGGTAATCGTTAACTTGACTTGTTTTTCAATATAGCTATTAAATTTTATACAAATTTGATTCTTGGATTGATGGCTTAAAATTATACAGCTGAATAATTTTTCAAAGAGTGCCTTCATTATTTATTTATTATCATTATAACCAACCTTCAATCATTCGCACGTCCAATTTTATAGCCTTGGCCTAATATTGGATTAATAATTCTCTCTCACACACTCCCACTGTCCCACTGTTACTCTTTCTCGTACTTTCCCTTTTTTCTCTCACTCACTATCTCTCAATCGCGCTCACTCACTCACTCTCTCTCTCTCTCTCTCTCTCTCTCAGGGTTGAGTGGAAGAGAGGACCAGGAGTCCTAACTCCACCCTAATAAAGGCATTCAATCAATCTTTCTCTCTTTATCACCATTCATCATTCTTCATCATCATGCATCATTCTTGTTTTCTTTTCTTGTTCATAACTACTTACTCTGTTAATTATTTCTGTTATTACATTCTATCCAGTTGAAGTTTATTTAGTTAGCTTAGCTCTAGAGTTAGTTTAGTCAATTTCTTTTCTTAATAACTGCTGCTATTGTTTGTTTTTTTTTGTAAACTGTATATTTTGTAAATGATATGCAATACGTCTCTCAAGACCTTGCATCAAATAAATAGATCAATTAATCAATCTCTCGCTAGGTTAAGTGTAAGAGAGGAACATCTTCCCTAGCTTCGCCTTTTCATGCAAATGCATCACCAAGTTTTTTTATTATTTATCATTTTTAGTCGTGATTTCATGTTTGTATAAACAGTTTATGAAATAAGTGATTAATAATATTCTATGTAATAGTACTTGGCGATGCCTAAATATTGTATTTTATACTTGTTGAATTATTATTTGTATGAATAAATTAATCAATCAATCAATTTCTCTCTTTCTCTCTCTTTAACAAGCAAAATTTGGTATTTTTCTTGTTTATATTAGATATATATTTCTATTTAACTGCTTTCATTTACCTACACAATAATAATAATATAATTTCAGTAATAATTATTGATGTAGAAGAAGGCTACTGATTGTTTTTATTGTAATTGTATCAGCCTGGTTGGGTGGTAGAGGTTATCAAATGGTCCTAACCTTGCCAGGAAATAAATAAAACATTGAATCAGTCAATCAATCTCTCTCTCTCTCTCTCTTTCTCATTCATTTCAAGAAAATAAAGTCACCTGACTTTATCACCTTTCTATAAAAATCTTTTTTTTATTCTGTGAGCTAGTGTATTGTTTTTGTTTGTTTATTCAAAATACACTATTTTAAAATATATGAAAGGTATCTTATTTGAAATATATAAATTTTCAGGACAGGCATGGAGATTGCAACTCTACCAGAAATTCCAAAGAACGCAGCTGGTGTCTGCGTCACTAAAACTGCCCATGAAGCAACATCTGAAGAAACTGAAACACATGTTAGTATCGTTCCAGCTATTATTAGAGAAATTTACTTTCTTCTGGATAGAATGGACTCAAATTGGATGCAATTTATTAATATTGTTGAAAACACAGAGAAATATCTTTTGAATGATGAAGATTGTTGAAGACAGATAGATATGGATCCATCGACAAACAAGAAATAAATAAAATTATGTGAAATCAAACAAAAACAAATTAGAACCGTAAGCCGGAAATTTTGAATACAATATCAACTAATATAACTCAGAGAAGCTAGAGAAGAGAAGCTACTGTGAAGAGTGAGTTACTACAAAAAGTGAAAAAATTAATGAATTGAAAACTGCAATATAATATTAAAATATGCCTTCGCCTATGCAGTATATTCATTCACTTTAATAGGTTTGACATGTAATTTTTTTTTTTTTAATAAATTGAAATATACTATTATAATAACTTCAATATCAGCTTCAACTGAAGTAGGACTTCCACAAATAGTAATAGCTAAGTAGAAAAAGAGTAATAAGAAATAAAGATATTTTTATAGAGATAGAATAAAATAGATAAGACTAGAGATAAAAGAAGTCTATGGAACTTCTAAACATTGCTATAAAACTTCCATTATGATAGGCCTGCTGTACTGTGAGAACTATCAATTCTAAAAACCAAAGAAAATACAAAAGAAAGCCAAATCATCTCTCATTGAACGGTTTTCTGCAAAATCTTATAAGATAAAAGACTTTTATAGAAAAAAGGTTGAAATTGTACTAAAAAATGATCAAATTCCCTAGAATAATGTAATATTAAAACTCACATATAATAATATCAAATATCTAATATCTATATCTAATATCAAACTGATAATTTCTATATTTAGCCTAAATTATGATTTCACTTCCTACTTATAGTAGGTCAATAATTAGCCTGATTTAAAGTAACGAGACACCTGTTAGTGGTAATGCACTTTTAACCAAAGAATGATTCAAAGTATCTAAAGATAAACCAGCAATAATTCAATAATGAAGATAGACTATTCAGATTCACAAGAGAAGTTTTCCTCGTAGTTCAAGAAATAATGAGGCTGCTGACCCCATTAAAACTGAGGGAACCTAAACAGAAAACGTATGAAGGAAAATTGTATGTGAAAAATTAACAATTTCATAAAAGATAAAAGTGTAGAATAAAATATATTTATTCCACTTGCTCATAAAGCTACAATAATAATAATAATAAGCGTTTGGCTTTTATTGGTGGGTTTTGTAGTTCCACCTCGCCGTTTGAGTCATGTTTTTGGAAACATGGAAGACCTACTATTTTATGATGTGGGTTGCGAGCCACTGGTTAAGTGATAAAGCTTATAAGATCAAGTAGTTGAAGCACAGTCACCCATCCAAGCGCAGTCTTGAGCACTCTTAACTGAACATCACGATCACGAGACATAAAAGAAAACTGTTAGGTGTATGGAAAGAGTAAATAGACCCCGCTTATATGTGTATGAAGCTACTTTATATGCAAAAAACAGTGATATAAACCAGAACCTTGACATGCACGATTAATACAAGAAGCCGAGGAGATTATCATTTGGTGAGTCACAATAGTAGCTTATTTGAACGAAAACCTAGTTATATTGTTAGGAAATTCTACAACAAGCTACTTCAGTTTTTAAAAAGTCTTTAAAATATAGAAATATTTTAAAAAAAACAAATGAAAAAATATTTAGTTGATTAAGCTTTTTATAGTGTACAAGAGTTCCTTTCACATCAAAATTAAGCCTCGCCTCAACTAAATTTTTATGATTAATATGGTAATCAGTGTATAAGATTGTATAATTATTGAATTATTGTTGATCTGGCTTGTTTTATACTGTTTCACCGGTGTCTCCAATACGTAATTACAAAAAAAAAAACATCAACATCACACGTTTACCGCTGACCAATCACCACCCTAAGAATTATATTACAGTCTTCAAGTATACATACATAATTTCAAATAGATTATCAATAAACAATATATAATTTACATATTTTAGCTTACAGCGAAATAGATGAATTTTTTTTAAAAATGACAAAGTTATTAGCAATGAAATACAAAATATAGATCACAAATTATTGGAAAAAATAAAGTTCTTTAGTTATCATGTCTTTATTAATTAAACAAATGGAACAAATACTAATTTGCCTAACTACTATACTATAGTAATTTGCCTATTTATATGTTCAATATGAATTGGCACTTTATTATAGATAATTTATAGACTTGAGGGTCATGTTCAAGATCCAACAGTTTCCTTCCAATTAGAAGATGAATCTCAAACTATTAAGCCTTGAGGCAGGTTTTGTCGACTTTTATAAGCAATTAGACGTTTCAACACAGAGGCAGAAGGAGTCTCATGTTGGAACAAAACTGGCACTGGCACAAAAGAGTTTACGTGCCTAGATCTAAAAAACGTGGTGTGAATCTATTCTGGGTGAGCATTCTCTTCAGAAACAGAATCTTTCATCGTCCTGCGCATGCGCGTTCTTATGTTATGCGTTTCAAAATACTTGATAATATTTCTGACAAGCATCCCTATAACATTTTTCCCCTAATATGTAATGCATCCCCCTGAAATATTTGTCTGAGTAATAGAAATATATATATATATTTTTTTTAACACGAATCACAGTTTTCTAGCCATGGCTTAGTTTGAATCAATTCAAATGAATTGGTTAAAATTTGGTTTTAAACAAATTGAGTTGGTTAATATTGTACAATATACTGGTAGTTTTACGGGGAAAAGGTTGTTGAAAATTTAATTCTAAAGAAAAATGTATGAATAACTTCATTGTCGAAAGCACATCCAAACTTCATAAATTAGATTTTTAATGAGTCAAACGGCATGAGAAGGGCATTTTAAGAGCAGCTATAGCAGTAATAGCAATATATAATAATAACATTTAATTAGAATAGTAAAAATAATTATTGAAATAGAACTATTATCATAATAAATTAATAATATTATAAATAAAAGTGAATGAATTACATACATATATAATAAAATAAAATCATGATTTATGATCTTGGATGCAATTTAGGGTATTGTTTGTTGAGTTCGTCATTATTTTATCTATAGAATCAAATTCTCTCTATTTTTATTTGAAAAAAAAATACTTGTTTATTAGAAAATTACTCGAGTCCTTCCACTCAAACTTGAAAAGTTTTCAGTCCGTATTTGTGAACTTTATTCAAGTTGTTGTTTTTTACTATAATCGCTATAGTTGTAAGTTATTACACAGACCTATTTATGTTATCAGCACATTAATGCGTACCCTATTTTATCCATTTTTTTTTTTACAATAATTACTATAGTTGTAAGTTATGTAGGCCTAATTAAGCTATTAGTTGACATTTTTGAAAAATCATAATAATTATAATAGGTTCCTTATTTGTGCAACCAGTCACATGCATTTTGTCTGTGCCATTTGTGATTGTTTATTAAAAATGAAAACTCGCGTTTAAGCCTAATGTTTCAGAAACCTTGTAGACTGAAGCATGCAATCGGGGATCAGTAGTAAAATTCTACAAAATCTTCGATCAAAGATTGACCGGAGATCAGTTTTTACAACTTTATGCAAAGACCTTTAGACCTTTTAGACCTTTATGCAAAGAAATTCTCCTGATCTGATATCAGTTTGACTAGTGATCAATGATCAAATGCTGATTGGTTTTGTGGAACCATTGCAGCCAATGTATTTTCAATTTTTTTAAGAAAGATATATTACAACTTTTTTATTAAATACAGCTAAATATTAACTAAGTTATCAATTTCAAATTCTTTTTTTAATGTTATGTTCTATGCCGAAGACCAAAACTCGATTGTTTTTGTACTTAGGAGGAAAAGAACGAAGGAGGTCGACACATTGTAACAAAAGGCACCAGTCTACAGGAAGAAGAAGAAAAGCACAAAGTGAAACAGTCTGTGCAGAAAATTCCCGGAGGAATGATGGCAACAAAAATGACAGAGAGCGTGTTCTCTTCCTCCTATTCTGAAGAATCAGAAACCACATCCAGTTCTGTCTCACAGGTAAAAAGCTTCATGCTGAAGTAACTATTGTGCATCCAAAGTTGTCAATCATTCATGTTCGCAATCATCTATTAATTTATTGTATCTCTTTTTTCAATTTTCAATTTCCTATTTCATAGTTACTTCATTTCACAGTACACAGTAACTCCATTCAGTTTAAAAATTATTAAAAGTCTCGAATACCAAGTATCTGAACAACATGACCAGGGAATTTTACTAATGAATACTATTATTTTAATATATTTTTTCTGCATGCATAGTCATGGAACTGTAAACCCCCGCATACCAAGTTACTAAACAATATGACTAGGAAATTCTAAAAATGATTACTATTATTTTAATACCTTTTTTCCAGTACTTACTTGCTACATACATAGTCACTCAATTCATGCTAGAAATTGTAAAACACCGAATATCAAGTAAATTTACACAATGAACCTGAAACTTTTAAAGAAAAATACTTTCAAATTGGGCGAGGCCTAGATAGCTCAATGCCTCAAAAGAATCTAAAAACCCCAATACATGAAATATAAACGTGTAGATGTGGTTGTCTCTACCCTTTATAATAGACAATCTCTGAAAATATTTTAAGATTATAGTGAAACCCCAAACACCAAGTAACTAAACAGCATGACTAAAAACTTTCACAGAAGGATAGGTACTTGTAAAATAGGTACAGCATCATCCAATGGCACAAAAAATGAATCTACATTCTGCACATAGAAGTAATGCTGTACTGTGAAAAATATATGCAACTCAACATCATTAAGAACTCTACATTACTTTTCCTAACATGAAATTCCTCTCGTGTATTAAAATCTGAGATTTCAAAAATTAAACTTCTTGGAATTTCACTTCATTAAAAAGAGAAAAATAAATTTATTTAATAGCTTTTTGCAGTTTTCTCAACCTGCATTTCATTTGAAACATTTTATTTTATTTTTCTTCCACTAAACTCATCGCATTTATCAATAAACATGTAATTCAATTATTTCATTTTCATTATGTATTTACTCAATTGACAGTTTTCTAATACACTTTAATATTGTATATCAGATATTTAACATGTATTGAATATTAGGATAACATTAGGCTGTTGTAATTGCACTTTAATATATCATTAAGTTTCAGCATCATAAATTAAGAATGTTATTTGTATTCATTGCTATATTTATAACACTGTTAGTTTGCATTCAAATATATTATATTTCTTTATTGCTTATCACAGCCTACTAGCTATAAATTATTGGCATTTAATCGGCTTTTCAAATCACAAATCTCATTACATAGAATATAAGTTCTAATGATCATCATAAACTTTAATAGCTAAACTACTGGCACATACTAAGCGCATATCTAAAACTACTGAATTACGGGTACGGTATACTGAAATTTAAAATGTAAAGTAAATATATTATGCTTCTTGTTTTGTATATGCTTGCCTTCGTTCTTTGCTGAATTGTATTTAATTATTACTTCCATATTTTTCTTATTTCATTTGAAATATTCGCACTTTAAAATACCTTTGTAACATCTACACTTGTTAACTTGTTAAGCTGTTAAGGAAACTACATAACATCACATTCAATCATAATTTTAATGGATCTTTGTTGAATTGTATTTAATTACTTCTAAATTTCTACTCATATTACTCTTCTAATAACTAAACTATATCACTATTTGTTATTTCAACTTGGTGTTAAGTTGAAAAGGAAACTACATAATACCACATTTTTTCACAATTTCTGTCTAATTTAAGATTATGATTTGCATCTTTCCATCTGTAATTTTGTAGAGAATTACTAATAACTTATATCATGAAATCTTATTTATCAAGAAATTAGACATACATAATAAATTCACCATTGTAAATGTATTCATTCACATTGTAATGCCTGAATTAATTGGGATAACGCTTTTTTCATTGCTTTCATCTATTATTTTTAGAAAATGATGTATCTAATATTGTATACTTGTATTAATTACTCTATACATGTATTCTACAACAATTTTATTGTATCAATTTATTCATTTGGTATTTGCACTCATCTAATATTTTGAATCTCACAAACATTTTTTCAAATTCAAGTTGAGATACAAACACTACTTTTCAAGCAGATTTCTGCAATCAAAATTTTATCATCTTCAGCTTATGGGAGTTTAACTTATCAACGATTTTTAACATTTTTCTCCATTAAACTACTTCATCCTACTGACTCAAAGCTTCAGTGCCGTCTGCTGCATCAATAACGCCTCCAGTTCAATAAAATTTATTACTTATTGATGATGTTATTGAGAATATTGATTTTTTCTGTTTTAGAAGGATAAGGAATAAAGAGACAGCATATCAATGATTTGAAACAACATCAAATATGTTTTACACAACATAAATACTCGAACATTCAACATGGGATTTTGTTAATTATACCACTAGCTCCAAAAACATATTAACATGAATAACTTGAAACTTTTTTATTTCAAATGCAGCTTTTAAAAAATTATTTTAACACTATTATGAACCTAGATATTTCTCTTTTCTTCTATTTTTAGCTGACCTCAAATTGTAATGCATTTTTATAAATAGGAATGTTATTTCTCGTTGCAAAATCATGTAGTTTATTTTTATTCTGATTATAATAATAATTATTGTTTATAAAAATTTTGTAATAAGAGAAATAAATTGTTAGAAAATTAGAATAAACTGGCATTTGAAATGCAAACGATTGTAGTTTATTTTTTATTGGTAGCTTCAAAATGTTTCAGAAATTAAAAATTGTCATTTTATATTCTCACATGTACATTCCTATATATAAAAATGTTATTATTTTTAAAATTATTTTTCTCTTTCTTTCACTTGCACTCGTAGCTGAAACATTTTGAAGCTGCATTTTCTATCCTTCTCTTCTATTTCCTTCTTTTATCCTTTAAACTCTTTTTATTTTTTCTACTTCAATAATAAATACCAAGATCTATTTACATATAAAATCACTGTATTGAACACTTCTCTGTTCCCTAGGGGATTACCTATTTAACAAATGGCCTCCATATTTGCATGCTATTTTTACTGCTTGAACATACCAAGCCCACTCAATGAACAGAATATTTAATTGAACTATGAAAAACACTTTGATGTGGAAATAAACACTCAAATTCCATGTGTGACAACCGTTTCGCTCCATTGCTGAGTGTCTTCAGACACTGCTGAACTAAGTCAATGTAGGACCTACTCAAAACAGACCATAATACAGGACTCTTCATCATTGCTCTAACGTATAGAGAATATTTAATATATTCAATACAGATCATTGTAATGTTCGTTTTTATGTGATAAATCAAAATCAAATCTTAAAATATAACTGTTTCTCAGGGGAATGACGGGCGTCATTTTCAATGTATTTAGTGTATCTTTAGAGACCTGTATTAAGGTCTGTGTAGAGTCGGTATTGATCAAGGTAACAAGATCATTGGAAGGTACCAGCAGTGTCTGATCATGCTCAATAACAAATCGAAACTATTGTTACTCAAGAAATGTGAGTGCTTATTTTCACACCATGTTGTGTTTATTCATTTGTGTGAAGAATATATAATTATCCATACCAACAAACAGAATAAACAGGTATCGATACTGGGAATTTCTGCCACTTTTCCTTATTTGTGCAGCATGGATGCATTAAATTCTTGGAGTTCTTGTTCCATAACGACTTGAGTTGTTAATATATTGACTTTTTATTATAAATTTAACGACTTGTAGTCAATAAATAATATTTCTACTCACTCAGGCAGAAAGTTTTCGAGTCATGGAGACTCATCTTCAAAGACCTTTGAAGATGAGTATCCATGACTCAAAAACGTTTTGCCTTAGTGAGTAGAAATATTATTTATTCACAATTTAAATTTATTGTGAGTCATTAAGCTTACAATAAAAAGTCAATGGACGCATTGTTGAAAACACAAGAAAAATTAATTAGCCATATGCACATGCGTATGTGCAGTTACCTAGAATAATGTTACATTGTGGTATTGTGAAATTATCTTATTCTTGAAATAACTTGATAGTTTTTCACAACTAAGAAAAAAAACATTTTTCATAGTTTTTAAAACTTTTTTCGTAAAACAATTAATTGTTCATTTGAAATAAAAAAATGTTATTCTACTACCCTAGGTGTCTTCCAGTTATAAAAAATATCAAAAATCAAAATAACTCGTAGGGTAGATCAATTGCTCCAAAAAGCCAAGAAATTTAAGTTTTGAGCCCCCATAATCCATTAAATAATTGATAAAACATTTTCTTACGGCAATGGATAATATTTTAGCATCTTAATAACATCTAATACAAGAGACTTCTAAGGAAAATATTATGGCCAAACCCCCTGTGTTTAGCCCTAATGTAGAGAAATAGGTAATTAGAAATAGGAAATAGTAATTATGGTATCTAGTGTATCTAGGTAATGAATAAGACTGGTGTAGTCCAAACCAATTTAATTATTAAAACAGAAATTATAATTCAACTGTGACATCATTATCAACCTCCATAAATTGAATTTATTGAAATTGATAACGACGTAACAGTCAAAACTTATATTCTCTCGTGTTTTAATAATAATTAAAGTTATTTTGGACAACATCAGTCTCATTCATTATATAAGAGTTTAATTTATAAGAGGTTATCTAAATATTTAGAGCAATTGAAGTTTGTTATTCATGTAAATATCGCAAATGTGTGGGAACAGATTGATAATAGAGAGCATGATGAGAAGGGTCACTACAGTCTAGTGGTTAAGGCGCCCGACCGGTAATTGGGAGGTCCGCAGTTCGATTCCCTGCAGTGAATGATATTTTTGTACAGTAGCATTCATCGATTTCCATCAGCTATTCAATGTTGTTGTCATTATCCACCATTGCGGGAGTCAATACAAATTAATAGCACTTTGAGGAATTCAAAATTAATAAATTCTGTTTCAGTATATTTGTCAGTTTGTCAGTTACTTCAAACTAACTTGTGAGACATTTTTGTCACAGTAGGCTACCTATAAAATTTCCAGTGATAAAACCTGCTTTCGCTCCATTCAAGTGAGGTTATCATAATTATAATAAAATTAAATACGGTACTTACTATTTATAATGAAAGCAACACTGCTAACAGAGAAAACTATCTGTGTATAGCGATTGCTTCATTTCTCCAGGTAAGAGATGAGCCACACAGCATCACTATGCAATCATCAGCTCTCAGTTTAGAGGAATCCAAAAAACAAGACTTCATCGACGAAGTGTGTGATGATGTGTTGTATGAATCCACCAATCAGATCATCTCAGAGCCAGTCAAATCTGAAAATAAAGATATGTTCTCGTTTGAAACTAGTGCCCCCATACCATCGGTAGACAACAACCATAATGTTCTGGATGAGAGTCTTCATATTGCTGACAGGGTTGAGAGAATTTCGTCAGCTTCTGCTGATGGCAGAGAAATTCAGCAAGAAGATTTGAAAACTACGCTGAAGGAAATTATATCCGAAATTGAACAGCATGTAGTGGCTGATAATCCTGAAGTACAGCAGGTGAGTTTGAAAATAATTGATTATGATTTGCTGTCTTTGACATTTTATAACCCGCATTAAATTTATTCCTAAGTTTGAAGGTGAAGAAAATTGACTATGAATTTTATTGTTGTGAATTTTTTTCCACTGATAATTTCATAATGCGATACTTCTCAAATAAATATCAACATATATTTAATGTGTGTGGTGGCAATCTCGCATTGTTGTAGTGATTCCTCGGACACAGCTGGAAGTCTACTGAATAAGGTTGAAAACTTACTCTAAGGAGGTATTAGAAAGAGAAGGGAGCATAAGGTATATTACCAATGTCAAAAAGGTCTAACTGGAAATGGAAGCATGCAAGGTTTTACTGAATGGGATCTAACGCCACTTGCGGCTAGATCACCAAGAATTTCAAACTTTGTAGTTCACTCTTACAAAATTTCACTTTTATGTCAGTTCAGACGACATGTTTGAACTACACTTACAATATGTGGAAAACAATTTGCATATCAAAATTATTTTTTGAAAACATTTTTCAAGATCTGGCAGTTGGATTAATCACTTTAAAACAAATTTATGGCTTTAACCTACAACAAAGTGTAGAGTGGCGGCCATTTTTAAAGATAGCCATGGTATAGTTCATGGATATAACAACTACAACTACATCGGTGTATATCTGTAGTGGAGTAAACCCGCCGGAAGTTATATCGGATAGCCGCTTAAAATGGCGTCGGCTACACTTTTCTGAATTTATGCTACCTCATTTTTTACAGCCATAGAGTTTGCAAACTCATCCAATAGACTCAAGCGGTGTCCGAGGAAGCATTAGAACAGTGCGAAATAGCCTTCACACACATTCAAGTGTTTATATTTACTTTGAAAGTAAATAAACTATTATACTATAAAATTACATTAGAAGACTATAAAATTATAGTTGATGATAATGACAATTGTTTTGAAGTTTCTATGGCTGCATTATATATTATCTATACCATATTTCCAAGTTTGAAAAGCATGAAAATTGATTATGAAATAAGCCGTGTTGCAGTTTTAATGTTGCATAACATTTATTTCCAAGTTTTTTTGTGGGAACTTTTGGAACCCTCCTGGCAACTGTGGAGCCATCAGGTGGTGCTGATTTCTATCTCTCTAAAAGCTCTCCAACATTTATAGCACTTCTATCTTTACTGAAATCCAACTGCAACAAAACTGGCTTTTTGACCAAAAAAGTTTAATTAACCAATAACTTATTACGAAACTTTTTCCAATGCTAAAAATTGCATGTAGATAATAAAATAGCCTAATAGAATATAATTCTAGTCTATCACTGAAAATTTCAATTTTCACATACCGGTATTGTACATTATATTAGCCTATGTAGCCCATGTATCAAAATATGACATTAGTCATATTAGATTGCACATAGATTAAATGATGATCCACTGTGATAGATTAAAAAATACATGTGAGAAAAAATCTCTAGTCTACTTTACAAACTATGAAATACAATTGCAAAGAATACCAAGGGTGCACTAAATACTTTTTCAAATATTGGCGGCTCTGGTGGCGCAGTTGGATGGAGCGCTTGTCTGCGATAAGATAAGGTGCTCTGGCTGGCTTCGTTTCCTGCAGCCTTCGAATCTCATTCAGCAATGGATGTTTCTCATCATTCACCTATTTACCTCATTTCCCACGCACAAGTCTCCAGACTCATGTGGACATCATCCGCAATAAAATATATACAGAGTGTCCCACAAGTAGCCCGACAAACTTCTAAGGTGGTTTCCTCTCATCAAAATAATGAAAAAAGTTTTATAAACATATGTCCAGAAATGCTTTGTTAGGGAGTAACGGCTATCGAAAGATTTCCCCCGATTTTCTGGGAAAGGATGGAAATAAAGCCAAACTGATTTTTTATGACGATAAGTTAGGTGTTACATTTATTGGATTTTATGTAAAATAATTTACATGATTTTATGTAAACTGAAAAATCGAATAAAACACGTCCCAGACTTCTAGAATCACCCATATTTGAGATGTCAGACAAAATACGCAAAATTCGGTCTCGAAAAACATGCTTCATTTAGATTTGATCTACATTAACTAGGTTAAATGGATTATAAACACGGAAACTTTATGAACAAAACTTATAGTGATTTTAATTCTGAAGAGAATGATGTAAAATAGGCCAATAATAAATAAACACAAAGTTTAAAAAATTAATTTATAATTAAATCAATACATAGGCCTACGAAAAATAGGACAGCAGCAAAACAAAAATTAAACAAAACATTTTAAGATGTTGCGATACTGTACATTTCAATTACTGAAAAGGCATGTGGTTTATTCGCAAATACAGTATTCATTCAATTAAATAATGACAAAATTCACTGTATAAAAAATTGTTGGTTGAGAAATAAAATGATAAAAATACAGCGTCAAGTGAAATGCTTTTAGTTTATTGAAAATCAAGATCGAATTAGTAGCACTTCTGCTACAATACCTGAATCCATAGGCGTAACGAGGGGGGGGGTTTTTTGGGGGTCATAACCCCCCCCCCCCCCCCCCATTTCTTGGAAGAAATTTTAAAAAATTGTTAAAAAACAATTAGAAAAAGTAAAAATTAGAAAGATTATTTATTTAATTTGAAGCTAATGTAAAGGAACCTGTAGCTGACACCTCCTTAGTAAGTCAATTCATGAATATTATCTATTAACTTTGGAACTATTGTCTGGATTAATAAAAAAAAATCAGAATATATCTTTTTTATCTATTTTTTCTTCATAATTATATTTTTGTATAGTATATATAACTGTCAAAGTTCATAGCAGCAGTATTTTAGTTCTATTTTATAAGATATTGTTATTGTTTTTTCTTATTTACTGTATAATTTCTGATGTTGAGAGACAAACCATTCCTCCACACAGGCTATAGCCTAATGAGGAATAAACTTACAATTTTTATTGTATTCTATGTTTTTAATATTTTTATTCAAGTGAATAAAGTATTTGAATTTGAAAAAAAAATTCATTCAAGTCATTTAAAGGGCTAATTGAAATTGGAATAAATTTCGATACAAATTTATTTTTTATTTTAAAATCACTTGACATCTATACCAATAGCTGACACCCCTATTTTTGTCACCTCCAGTAGCTGATATACGTATCAGGTAAGGAATGAGCTAATTTGATTTCATATATATCAAATGGTAATCATACATATAAAAAACATATACTAGCCTACACATACTGGAGATATCAACAATAATTTCAAATAAAATTTCAGACATGGTCCCCAGTGGCTGACATACCAAGTCAGCTACTTGTGTATGTGCTGAAAAATATACTTAATACGTTGACATCCCCCCAATTAACATAAAATATGAAAATCATCCCCTAATAGGTGAACTCAGGGTATAATGAACATATATTCAAGCTCTAGCATTCTAAGCATTAGTTAATTTTAAATAATGATTATTTTGACAGTACTTTGAGATTTACAAACACTCTTACTTCGATATTTCCTAAAGAATTCCACCTAGAAAAAAAGGATTCTTGCCTGACAGCTTATCCTCAAAGTATTTTTCCCCATCAAAAATGATGCCTAGCACATGATTCAATGGTACCAGTTTATGCACAAAATACCAGTTTAATTCTCAATGGTTTGAATTTTAAAACTACCCACTATGGTCTTAATAATAAGAAAAAATATGAAGATGTGTCAGCTTCGTGGGGGGGGGGGGGTCGTCAGCTTCTGTTTCCTTTACCCTACATGATTATTGTATAATATATATTATATCTATATTCTGAGATTTTTTGATGAGAGTAATATGTAAGAGTGGTTGACCATAAGTCAACTCTAGTTACGCCACTGCCTGAATCCAAGTTATTGTACAGCGGTCGCAATAACTAATCTGTCAACTGTGATTTGTGCAGTGTATGTGCGGTTTGTATTATTCCTACTCTATTTGTGTGTGTGTTTTTTTTAATGATAAAATGCCATTCACATTTTCAAATCAAGAGTACGCATATATTGTTTCCGTCTATGGTTTTGCCAATGGAAATTGTCGGGCAGCTAAACCTGAATACTTATGAAAGACGATTTCCGATTAGAACACCTACTTAGGCTACTAAACAATTGTGTCGATATTCAATAACTTACGAACAAATGGATCTTTTCCATCCATTACTTGTTCGAGTGAACGTCCTGTAATGGCTGTAATACAGGCTGTACGCAAACAAGATAATATCATTCATATGATACAGCGTAGTCCTTCCTCGACTTAGTACTCTCCGACTTTCAAATAGATCAAACATATCTCATAGTACAGTACAGTGTGGAGAGCATTGAAAGAAAACAACTTTTGTCCATATCATTAACAAAGAGTTCAAAATCTATGTGTTGATTTAATTAAACATTAATTTTTAATTTTGTGTTTGTTTATTATTGGCCTATTTTACATCATTCTCTTCAGAATTAAAATCACTACAAGTTTTGTTTATAAAGTTTCAGTGTTTATTACCCATTTAATGAAGTTGATGTAGATCAAATCTAAATGAAGCATGTTTTTCGAGAGCAAATTTTGCGTATTTTTCTGATATCTCAAATGTGGGTGATTCTAGAGATCTGGGACGTCTTTTATTCAATTTTTCAGTTCATTTTACATAGAATCCAATAAATTTAACACCTAACTTAACGCCATAAAAAATCAGTTTGGCTTTATTTCTATCCTTTCCCAGAAAATCGGGCAAAATTTTTCTTTAGCCGTAACTCCATAGCAAAGCATTTCCGGCCATATGTTTACATGAATTTTTTTCATTATTTTGATGAGAGGAAACCACCTTAGAAGTTTGTTGGGTTACTCGTGGGACACTCTGTATATATATATATATACAGCAATGGTGAAAATTAAAATTTGTGATTAGTTATTTCATGATAAATATAAGGTAGATTACCTGTAACTTATGCCCGGTTTCTCAGTCGTTCAGTAAATTCGCAAACTTGTACTGCCTGATTCAATAGCGGCCCTAAGTCTTGTTTCACACATAGGCTACCCTGCAGTCGGGTAACCGTAGCTGTTTACCCAGCTGTAGCGACATTGTATCACATGGAGCGCTTCACACAAACCCGATTTTTGAAATCATCTTATCCAATGTAATTATTCCGGGTAAACGGCACCGATAACCTGACTGTAAAACAAGTATGTGTAAAACAAGCCTTAGGGCCGCTATTGAATCATTAGCTACTGAATTGTTTAATGAACGACTTAGAAACCGGGCTTATTCTAGTAATTATGAATCAATTAATTTATCTATAAACTTTCAATGCAGGCAGATACACCAAAACACAACATGGAGACAGACACAATAAAAGGAAATGAAAACAATTATAGGAATGAAATTGATGAAACAAATAATAGAAGAAACAATAATCAAACAAGAAGAACAACAGATAGACAAACATCAACAAGCGAACTACAGAACAGTGAGATTGAACGAAAAGTAAGAATAGTCATTTTAAAATAAATAGCTTTCAAAATAATATTATAGATGAAGAAAACTTACTTATATAACTTATGAAATTATAATTATTCATGAATAATGTTCATTCAAATATCTTAGTTCAATTATTTTGGATGCAAATATTATTGTTAATTTAGAACTAATTTGATTGACAATGTAGAAATGACACATCCCCAAATTCAATTGACCAGAAATTCAAGGTCGATGAAGATATTAAATTTCCCAAAGAACAAAATTTTTCACAATAATTTATTTATTTTAATTTTCAAATGAGAATTCAGATTATATTGTTAATTTAGAATTATTTTGATTGACAATGCAGATTGAATGCAATGATTTACAATGCATAAATGATATATTCAAATCAATTGACTGGAAACATACAAGGTGGAGGAATTATTTTGATTGAATTGAAATGTCACATCTCTAAATTCAATTGATCAGAAATTCAAGGTCGATGAAGATATGAAGATATTGAATTTCTGCATTCCTCTGAAAAATGACATAATCTTTGACAATAAATCATTTTATTTAACTTTTTAATAATAATTATAGACTTTATTGATAATTTTGAATTATTTTGCTTTAATGCAGATTGAATGCAATGATTTGAAATGCAGAAATAACACACTAAAATTCAATTGACAAGAATTACAAGGTCGAGGAATTATTCCGATTGACAATGCAAATTGAATACAATGATTTAAAATGCAGAAATATCAAATTCAAATTCAATTGAACAGAAATTCAAGAACAAATACGTCGAATGTCTGAATTCTAATGAAAAAGGCAGACTACTGAACATTTTAGAAACTTTGGAAACAACTGCTAGGGGGATAAAAAACAATTCTGCTGATATCATAGTTTGCATTATGGAAAATGTGATGTTTTTCATGATATTTCTTCTCTATTTTAGTGAGAGGAATATAAGCTTGAGAAGTTTGGCAGATTCCCTGTATTTTTAGTAAACTTGTACAAAAATCTCAGTAATATCCATTTACAATATAATATCTGAAAAAAGTAGGACTAAGAACCTAATATAACTTATTGGATGTTATGGAGACATTGAAATTTTATCTAAGGCTACCAGCAATTTATTTTCATCAATTTATTATTTTGTGAAATATAGGGGCTCATAGTTGAAAATTCTCGGTTATGGGGGGCAATTAATCTCTCCTGTAAGTCATTTTAAACGTTTGGAAATTTTTTTATAATAAGGTGAATGAATAAAACAAATAATTGTTTTAAAAAACCATATTTAAAAACCATGGTTTTTTAAATAATAAAAATTATTAATGTGGAATAGACAACATTTGTTTTATTCATTCACCTTTAATATGAAGAAGTTCCACAACATTTCAAGTATTTCAACATTCAAGTATGAATTTTTTATAACTAAAAGACACCTCAGGGATATATTTTTTAAATTTTTGGCTTTTTTTCCTCTGAATCAATTAATTAAAAACATTTTTTTCAAGTTCCTGAAAAGTTCTGTTTTTCAAAAATTTATTTTTAATTCAAAAATAATATTACAGCTATTTAAGTTTCTTTTCAATTCGTTTATAATAAAAAGTTTATTTTGAAAAACTAATTGCTTGATTGGAATAAAAATATGTCATTTTACTCGGCGAGGTGTCTTTTGGTTATAAAAAAATTGCCAAATGTTTAAAATGACTTGTAGGAGAGATCAATTTCCCCCGAAAACCGAAAAATGTTAACTTTAAGTCCCATATTTCACAAAATAATTTATTAAAAAACTCTTTCTTACGGTAATATAGGTAGGCCTACCTAGCATTCCAACACTTGAGGCTAATAATTAATTCATTTCGAAATCATCAATTAATTGCTGGTTATGCTCTATATTATATTTGTCTCTCTGGTAAATTGTCAGTTCCTTCAAAACCAACTAATAATATCCAATACAAGAAAAATTATGACCAAAACCCTAGCGCACAGCCTCAAAATACGATAGAGTATCATCTTAAAATACCACCTTTTGAACATGGAATTGGACTTTCCAACTAATTTAGAACAGGAAGTTAAAAAACGAAATTTGTACGTATTTATTTATTTTTTATTTTCTCCTGAATGAATTGCTTCTTGACCCCGAATTGCAGCATGCAGAATGGAGTTGCCAAGACTTGCTTGCCCTCATTCCTTCCCTGTTGGACCCAAGTAAACATCAGCAGGGTGAACGACCCCTCTCTCTGCCGGCAAAAACTGAAATATTTCATCTCTGGCAAAGTCTACAGGTACAACAATGATAGAAACCGAATTTGTTGCTTATTGCATTTGTTTGATGTGGTTTTATTTTTGTTTTATTGAATGATAATTATTACAATTTATTTATTCAACTAACAATCACATACAATCAATGGACAATGTTGAAATTTAAACTTTTACTTATTCATAATGGTTTTGCAGTGTTACCAGTGCTTTGTGAGCTTGTTATGGGCACCTCTGAATCTTTTCAGTCAGTGATTCACCAGCAAATATATAATATATTCATAAGATTTTGTGTTAATTGAAAATACAAGAACTGATCAAACTAATTTGTAAATTGTGACTCAACAAAGCCCCGAAATATCCTGTTTTGATTGAACCCTCATAACAATCTCCTTGAAATAAAAAAGGATTAAGTCAGATAAGAAAAGCCACAAGCCACAGGCTCTCATATGTCTCATGTATGGGTGGTCAGCAAAAGACTCTGTTCTTTGCTGTAACATCACTTTGAACGTTCAACTCATCAATCATCACACAAATACAAGTATAGTGGAAAACTATAGGCCCATTAGTATTTTAAATGTAATATATATGAGTAACATTTTTGAAAGAATAGTCCTAAATAGGTTGCTTCTGCTCCTTCAAGAAGCTAACTTCATCTGTGATGAAGCATGGCTTCCAGGATGGAACAAAGACAGCCATAGTTTCTCTAGTTGAAAAACTAATAGACATAATAGATTCAGGTGATAAAGCTACTGCAATCTTCTTAAATCTATCAAAGGCATTTGCTTGTGTTGACCATAGAACTGTATTTGAAATACTGCAAAATGTAGGCGTAAAAGGGGTTGAACTGAAATGGTTTGAATCATATCTTATTGGGAGAAAACCATGTATAGAATTAACTACAGTAGTTGGGAATAGTATAGTAAAGAATAAATCTAATAAATTAGAAGTCCAAGCTAGAGTGCCTCAGGGTCCACTAATTTCTAAATAATCTTTATTGGAATTGCTGAAAATGAGTAATGTATCGTCTGCAAATAAGAGGGCTCTATACCTCTAATTAATTCTTTAGGTAAACGGCTGACATATAACAATAAAAAGGTTAATAAGCCATAAGGCTTAATAGCCTTATCTTACATAATCATCATAATGTATTCTCAACACACCTCAATCTGCTCTCTAAACAGTGTCCGGGGTTGGCTCTTTCCATTTATGGTAAGCCTAACTATTCTGGACTACTATCCCCTCCTATCCCCTACCTGAAAGCTCAAAACATTATTGTTTCGTTCACAGTTTTTCTTAGAAACTTATTTCTGAAGAAAAGGTACAGTTAGACCAGTCGAACGTGCATCGCTGAAAGGGATACCTGAACTTCTAAACTGAAGTGAAATCCACTGGAATGACGTAACTGCAGAAGTAAACGACAACAGTACAGTCGTAGTACAGTCCTACATGTGTGAATGATAGCGACCCATCACAGTCAGCGTACGGTCGTAGTCCAGTCGTAGTCCAGTCCTATATGTGTGAATCAGCCTTAATAGGTCCATTGCTTTTTTTGTTATATGTCAGCCGTTTACCTAAAGAATTAATTAGAGGTATAGAGCCCTCTTATTTGCAGACGATACATTACTCATTTTCAGCAATTCCAATAAAGATTATTTAGAAATTAGTGCCCATATAGGTGTTCAGGCCATTGTCCAATTCTTAAATCAGTTGAAATTAACAATATAAATAGTAAAAAATGTCAATACCTTCAATTCAAAAGCAAACATAATTCAAATGAATGATATAGGGCTATAAACGTGTTTGTAAACGATAATCAACTAAACCACGAAGAAAACATTGCATTTCTAGGAGTTTTGTTAGAAAGATGATTGACCTGGGCATTGAGAAAATATGTTGTAAAATTTCATCTGGGGTATTTGTCCTGCGACAGCTCGCTAGATTGAATGACAAAAAGTTACTTTTTACAGCTTTTACTGTCTCATATTAGGTACTGTATGCTATATGGGGTAATTCATCAAAACAAAACCTTGATAGGGTGTTTAAGATCCAAAAGAAAGCGGTTAGGTGTATAGAAAGAGTAAATAGATTAGATTCATGTAGGACGTTGTTCAAGAGACTTGTTCTACTAACTGTACCCTGCTTATATGTGTATGAAGCTACTTTATAAGTAAAAAAGAGTGATATCTCAATCAAATTTCAGTTTGATTGAGATTGATAATGGTGTAACATTTATTAAAAGTTCGAGAAACTAGTTTCGGTTGTTACACCATTATCAATCTCAATCAAATTGACCAAAATCTTGACGCACACGATTATAATACAAGAAGCCGAGGAGATTATCACTTGGTGAGTCACAATAGTAGCTTATTCAAACAAAAACCTAGTTATATTGCTAGGAAACTGTACAACAAGGTACCGCGGTTTTTTAAAGAGTCTTTGAAATATAGGCATATTTAAAAAACAATTGAAAAAGTATTTAGATAATAAAGATTTTTATAGAGGACAAGAATTCCTTTTGTATCAAAATAAGCCTCACCTCAACCAATTGATGTGTTATACATGGTAACTAGTGTATAAGATAGTATAATTGCTAAAATCTGACTTGTCTTATACTCCTTAACTGGAGTCTCCAAGACGTAATCTAAAAAAAATCAATTCGGCAGCATTTTGATGGCTTGATTGTATATTTTTTTTTTTTTTTTGAGGATGAAGCCCACATAGGTCTGAGACCTGTGCGTGGGTAATGAGTTGGATGATGGTGATTGATGAGTTGGACCTACAGTTTTAGGTGGGTTCCGAACCACCGGGAAGTGATTATACAGCAGAGAACAGTGTCTTTTTTGCTGGCCAATCTAATCAAATGTAAACAATCTATTTTTTTATTATTATCATTAATCCAAAGAAAACAATCTTCATGATCGGATAATTGTAGGAATTTTTACCAAGTATCTTACTAAGATACTGTTATACAGTGGGCTACTCAACTTTCATACCTATCATACAAACATTGAAAAATGTAATTCAATGCAGAAAAATACCAGCAATTCTACAATCTCAAAAGTTATCTCTCAACCCTTTTGAATGGACGAATTTTTGTCCAGACTTCGCCCTTATTATGTAAATTCATGACATAAAATCTCATTGCTAATATTCAAACTTTTCCCCATATACAGCAATCTATTGTGTTTTTGATAAAATGCTTTTTAATCAGTCACAATGGGATTTTGTAAATCTATGTAAATGAAGTAATTTTATCTTTATCTCAACCCCAACTGACAATGTGTAATCTAATATCAAAACTGACACTGTATTTCTATTTAGATTATGGTTTTCACTCATACTGGTAATACTGGAGGGATGCATTTCACTTCTAAAGAGAAGCATCATCTCTCCAGAATGCATCCCTCCAGTATCTCCAGGATAAAACCGAGTGAAAATCATAATATAAATAGAAATACAGTATCAGTTTTGATATTACCGTACATTGTTCATCAAGTATTTTGTGATGTTGAAGATCCATCTTGTTTCCACTAATATGTATTATAAACTTAAAAAACACTTTTGAATGGAAATTGACTCACGTTATGGCGTGACGGCCGTTTCGCTCTGTTGTCTAGAGCATCATCAGACGACCCACAGTACACTGATTCAAGGCATGAGTTTGAGGGTTAATTATGTTGGAATGGTGAAGGGGTGGGGGGACGAGTAGGCGGGAGGTTTGAAATTGGGATTATTTTGTCAAATAGAGTACCGATATGTGAGAAGTTAAGTTGATCATTTAAAATGTTGTCAGGCTGCTGCTTTGCATGTTTTTATATCTCATATTGTTCTAAAACATTGAGTTTCTGGCTTTTGTGAGTGAAGTGTAGTGTGTCTAAATTAGTGTCAATGTCTGTATAACTGTGGCCTGTTGAAATGATGTGTTCAGCAAAAGTGGAATGTGTGTTTGGGTGTGAGATGGCTCTTGTGTGTTCTTTGAATCTAGTGGTGAATGTCCTGCCAGTTTGTCCTATATAGAACTTGTTGCAGTCATCACATTTCAATTTGTAAATTCCAGATCTGTTGTACTTGTTTTGAGATGTTGTCTGAGACTGCAGGTGTTTTTTGAGTGAATTAGTTGTTCTGTAAGCTATTTTATATTTGAGTTTCCTGAATGAAGCTGCTATTTTATGAGTTTTGAGGTAGGTAAGTGTGATGAATGTATGGGGGTTGTCATTCTGTTTGTTGCTGGTGTGAGTGATAGGTTTTGTTGATAATTATTCTCTTTGGATTCTTGTAAAGGACATTTGGAATTTGAGATGTTCAATGAGTAGAGAACATCAAAATAAAAACTGTGACTTTTACTAACAGTAAAAATCAATATCTATCATTTGTCATAGCATGTTGTCAATTTTTAATTATTAATAACAAAAATCATCAGTTTCTTCAAAAAATAATGTTAAAGTTGCACAACGAAAGTTGTAAATAGACTACTGTACTTCATAATTTATTCATGAAAACTCTGTTTTATTTATTTATTTTTCTATTGAAAAAATGAAATAATTTTTTACAGATTGCAAATGAGCTGAATCAAGTATTGAAGGACCAGGAAAATGAGAAAATGAATGAGCAAGACAATAAGGTAGGACAAAAACAATTAATTACTTTAATATTATAGTGAAAAATTCAAGTTTTTTTAAATTTGAACGTTTGGTATAGTATGAATTTGTTTCTGGTTTTTATATATAAATGTGTTTTTAATGAACATGCCGTCAAGTCCATCATTTTGGTAAGATTGGTTTTTTTACCTGCCTGCAAACATAGATACGGTACCTCAAAGTATGACAGATGATTTAAAGTTTAATTTGAATTTGTAGGCTATGGGCTATGCCATGGCCGAACTATACAGCGGCGGATTTACACACTTTGAGGCCCCAGGCCAAAGTTCCAGCGTGGCCTCCTGAAATTCTGTAAAATTTAGTTCATTTTTTACCTAAGGATATCATACTTAGATGCACTTAATTATGAGGCGGAATTCAACAAATGTTGTTACTGTGGTCTTCCCCTTTCTCAAGTTTCACACTGTTATAGTTCTACTTCTTCTACTTTCCGTATTCTCCTTTTTCTTCTTCTACTTCTACTTCTTCTTCCCCATCTTAACTTCTCCTCATCTTTATCCTTTCTTCATTTCCTTCTCATCCTCTTTCTTCATCTTCTTTTTCTTTTTCTTCTTCTAAACTTCTTATATTATTATTATTATTATTATTATTATTATTGAACGAGCGTAGCAAGTTCTTACTTTTGACTCGAGGCTCGTGGCTTTTTCTGTATGTTTGTGGGTTTGTGTTATTGTCGGTTTGTTTCTAATGCTTTGACCAATCAACTTCAAATTTTAAACACATATTCTCTATTCTTGGAACCTTTATGGACAGATCAAGTTCGTTTACCAATGAAATTGACCTACTCCTTCATCCTTTTTGGGGCCAAACAAAAGGATGGGTTCTCAGCCCTTCATTGATATATATCTATATATTACTATATATTATTATACTATACAAAGTGATTTTCAAGTATAGAAACGGCTTTATATTGCATAACTGAGACGTTCTTGATGAAAGAAGCTTATCGTTTAGTTTTGTCTAGCTTTTTTTGAAGCTTAAAGCGGATCTGCATCATTTTAAAAATCCAACTTTGGTTTTGAAATTTTTGTCTGCCCCCTTGGATCCGCCATATTGGATTTAACTTTATTTTGTTAAATAGGATGGTGGTCATATATGACACATTATTTCAGTGTTAAATTTCAAGAATAAAACAATGGCGTAAACCGTTTTTAATAGATGCCTTTGTTTTTGATTTATAAGCATTTAAATTTGCAATTTTGGGAAAACTGTGCTAGCAATGAAAAAGGTAGAATGCACGGGTCGCCGTCACCATGACAACTTGTCACCTGGGAATTTTGGCCTCAGGTGACAACCTGTAGGCTACCCTCACAAAAATATAGGGGGAACTTGGGAGACTTGACCCATGTGTATTTTGTCACGAATGGGTTATTTTTGAGTGATGATTGTGGTAGCACTGATTGACATCCAACATAACAATAATTAACAGTGTGAAGCCATTCAGCTAATATCGTAATTAGAGAGCAGAGGCCATATATTGTCTAAATCGTCACTCGGAAGTAAATTCTCAACGCTGTAGTTTTCATCAAGTTTCACAATATTTATGAAAGATAAGAAATCATTTAGCATTTTCATTCAATTATACATATAATTAGCTACAAATTAGTATAGAATAAATTGCAGATCCAATCTTGGTTAATTAATTATTTGACGAAATATGCTGAAGCCTCATTTAGGGAGACTTGACCCCACGCATTTAGGGAGACTTGACCCACTATTCCAGTAGGCATACTGCAGCTCATTTGATTTATGTAAGAATTTTGTTTAGCAGACGCAATTGAATTAAATTAAACTTTGATAGGAAATATTACAAAACTGTGCTCATTTCTGCTTGAGTTTATGCTCAACATATAGATTTTATTAGATTGATTTTTTTTTTATTGAGGGGAGACTGTTAAGGGTAGTTCCACCTCGCCATATGAGTCAGGTTGTGGGTAGCATGGTGAGCCTAAAATTTTAGGTGGATTCTGAACCACTGGGTAAGTGATTATAAAGCAGGTAACCTGTTTAGTTGAGTAAGTATCAAGTGTGTCAACTCTCCCTACCCATGGGGTCAAGTCTCCCTAGGATAGGGAGACTTGACCCTTTTGCAAGGTTTTTGAAATCTGGGTTTAACAACCACTTCCAAGTTATATTTCGATTTGATACCTATGGATAATGTATAAAAAACCTCAAGCTTGCCTTCAATATTCATTTCAAACCATTTGCTATTCATAAAAAATTCTATGATAGAAAATAAAAAAGTGGGTCAAGTCTCCCAAGTTCCCCCTACCAATGCCATCAAGGTGTCACCCCGACAACTTGTCACCTACTGGACCAAAGGTGAGAATTTGTCGTGACCGTACATGACAACCTGGCACCTCGCTCACTTGCATCAAAGTGCCACCATGACAACTTGTTACCTCCTGTACCGGCAGGTGATAGTTTGTTGTCACTGTACATGACAACCTGACACCTTGCACGCTGGCATCAAAGTGTCACCCTGGAAACATGTCTCCTACAGGACATTGGCACCAATTGGCACAACCTAACAACAACAACAACCCACAACCTAACCTAACCTAACTTCATTTTCAATTTTCAAAGGAAGAGCCAGTCAGAATAGTGATTTATTTTAGTGTAGTGTTGAGGTGATGGTTTTTTGTGTATGGTGATGACAAACCATCACCTTGCACGCTCGCGTCAAAGTTTCACCACAACAATTGTCACCTCCTGAACCCCCATGTGACAATTTGTCATCACTGTACTTGACAAACTGTCACCTTGCACGCTCGGGACAAGGTTTAACCCTGACAACTGATCACCTCCTTAGAAAGGTGACAGCTTGATGGCGACGACACATGTCAAACTGTCACCTCAAAACCGGTTATTGTTGTGTGTTGAGTCTGCAAACAAGCGCCGAAGAAGAACAACATAGTTCGAAACGCGTCCGCCGCGACTCAAAAAGGTCAGTTCTGCACAGCAAGATAATACATATGAATAGTCAAAACCGGTTTTAAAAGGGGATAGTTTGACGGGGTGACACGTTGATGCGTTCCTGAACGCACTGCATAAAACATTTTATTGAAGTTTTCATCCATAAATTATTCAACAACTAAACTTTAATTTTTTTTTTGTTAATGCCAATATCATAAAACATTTTTTCCATAATTTGTTTTGTTTGATACCTACTGGCTGATATAAAATCGTTAGCTGAAATGTGGTTAGTGAATAATCAACAGCCATTTATTTTGTTTACTTATTAATTATAAGTCTTACCGCCATTTAAACGTAGTTATTAGATCATTTATGATTGAAAAATTCAACAAAATGTTTTATTCAGTGCGTTCTACCTTTTTTTTATTGCTAACACAATTTTCCCAAAATTGCAATTTTAAATGCTAATAGATCGAAAACAAAGGCATCTATTGAAAAACGGTTTATGCCATTGTATTTTTTTTTTAATTTCAATCTGAAATGATGTGTCATATGACCACCATTCCATTTAAAAAAATAAAGTTGAATCCAATATGGCGGACAAAAATTTCAAAACCTGCAAAAAAATGAATTTTCAAACCGATGCAGATCTAGCTGCATAAGCCTCTTTTGCCAAGAACGTCTGTTACGCAATATAAAGCCGTTTCCATACTTGAAAATCATCCTGTATATAAAAAATAGTTGTTTTCATTGTATGGAATTCGCAATATATTTTGAGTTATCATCAGCTGCACGTGAATAAATTAATGTGATCAGCAACTTTTCAAAATAACACCTCAATACAGGCTTCAATAGATATACTAATTTCATTGCCCTGATGTATGGATATATAATCAGTTGTTTTTATGTGGTAAGTATATATTATCTACTCTATAGATACACTAATTTATTCAATTGCCCTGATATATGAGCAGCTAATTTTTTGGAAAGTATATCTGTGTATCAGACTGTATCAGAAAGTATACCTGTGTATGAACTTGAACTTACTTCAAGTGATAGAATGTCTTATGAATTTGATCTAAATCAGTATCTTCAGAACAGCCGCTTTTCGTTACCACCTTCCCCTAGGATAAGCTAGAAATGAGTTTACCTATCCAAAATAAGTTGTTTGCAAGCGACATTTCAAGCCCGTTGGGCTCACTAATGTGATCAGCTATTTTTCTTCTTATTATTATTATTTTTCTTCTTCTACGTCTTCTTCTTCTTATTTTTGTTCTTCTTATTCTTCTTTTTCTTCTTCCTCGCGTTCTTCTAATTTGTTTTTTCTAGACAGACAAGATAGTAGTAATAGAATTGTAGAAATTTGAAGGCTGAACACGTGTTGGACATGTAGAAGAGTCAATGTCTCTTTGGAGGACAGTGTTAGCCAAATAGTGTGATGAGAGGAGAGCATGCTTCCAAGAATAATCAAAGAGGAATAGAGGGGTGGAGAGAGAAGAAGGGTGTGAGTGACTGGGAATAGTGGGGGTAGATTAGAAATGCAATGCAACAGAATTAGAAACAATCGCCTAACTCTGAAGAACGAAGTAGAAAATGAAGATTGTAGAAAAGAATAGGATGAGGAAGAAAAAGATAGTGATGATGATGAAGGGAGAGGAAGACAAGAGAAGAAAAAAAGAAGAAATGATGAAGAGAAGGACGAAGAAAACGAAGTGAAGGTGGAGAAGAACGGAGGAGAAAAGGGAGAGGATGATGAAGAAGAAAAAGTAGGAGGATGAGAAGGAGCTGGTAGTGGAGAAGCGGGAGCCAAAGAAGGGGAGGATGAGCAAGATGAAGAGAAGGAGGAAGAAAAGTGGGCGAAGCAGGAGCCGGAGAAAAGGATGATGAAGAAGATGAAGAGAAGTAAGAGGAGTAGGGAGGAGGAGTAGGAGTAGGAGGGGGGATGGGGAGGAGAAAAGGGATAAGGAGAAGAAGGAGGAGAAAGAGGAGGTTGTGCTGGAGAAGGAGGAGAAGAATAACGATGAAGAAGGAAGAGGAGGAGTAGAAGGAGAAGGGTGATAAGGAGGAGAAAAAGAAGAAGGAGGAGAAGGAGAAAAAGTAGGACGTTGTGGAGGAGAAGGAGAAGAAACAAGAAGAAGATCAAGGAGAGGAAGAAGAAGAAGAAGGAGAAGAACGATGAAGAAGAAGGAGAAGAAAAAGAAAAAAGAAGAAGAACGATGGAGAAGAAGAAAGAACGGAAAATAAATCTACTTCTGTATTAAATAGTCTTCAAGTACAGTAGTCATAATAAAAGCCAGGAAGTCACACTCTATGTATTATTAACATTTTTCCTTCAGCAGAGAGAGAGAGAGAGAGAGAGAGAGAGAGAGAGAGAGAGAGAGAGAGAGAGATCTGTTATGATGTGATGAACAGATGTGCTAGGTCTGGCCTTAGTTAACAGCCAGCAAACTGCTAATAATTTTTCTCAACCGACGGGCAGAAATTTCAAATTTAATTTGCGTTGCATATTTTAGCGTATAAAAAATCCCACCCACTACAAAATTGCTGTGTTAAGCAGCTGCTGCTATCCGTAATTTTATTAACCAAGGTCTTCGAGCTTGTTTAGTTGATTTGAAATTTTTGAATCATTTCTGATTGCTGACAAAGTCATCAGCTTTAATTTTTATTTCAAGCTAAATGAAAACGCGAAAAAATGATAATTTGATGTTTATGGTTTTACTACATTCTTAAATAGTAGCTCATGCAACAATTATGTTATTAATTTATTTTTTATTTATTCCTTATTGCAATACATAATTAGATAGAATATAAAAAATGAAACACTGAAAAAATATTTAAAAGAAATATAAAATAGTAAATAATTAGGAATCACTTCCCCAAAAGAGCAAGCTTGAGCTTATCAAAGGAGCCTGCCGTACTCGTCGACAGGGGTTAATTTCAGTGGGAACGCAAGGGAACGACGTTCCCCTACCTCCCAAAAGTGCCGGAACGCAAGGGAACGCACAGTTTGCGCCAATCTGATTCCGAAGTAGTTTCATCTCGCTATCATTCTATTCAGATAATCATACGAAATTTTGCAAATAATAATAAAGTACTGTAGCATAGGGCGAAGCGCCCTATATATTTTGTTATTTACAATTAGTTTTGTATTGTTGTTTTGGAGTTTCCACTTTTAAAAATTAACAAAAAACTGATTTTTCCAACAGTCTAGGAATTGCCTTACAATGATTGCAAAACCGTAGGCCTACACCTATTTAATAATCAGAAAATATAGAAACCTCAAAATTTTATAAAAACCTTAAAATTTTATAAGAACCTTAGAATTTTATAAAAACCTTAATATTTTATGAAATTTTCAAAATAAAACAGTGTTACTACTACTAGCAACAGTTCAATGGTTTAATTCAATATTTAGGCTATTAAACCATTTAATTTTTCTGCCTGTTGTCATTAATCATTTCCTTTCTTTTTCAAGAAGTGGGTTTACTTTGAAGGTACCTATGAAAATTACGTATTGATACGAATTATTGCTATTGCACTGTATGTAAACAAAAATGGCTTTATTGGTTTTTATTTTACCATTCATTAAAAAAAAATTATATTGGTTTTCGTTATTGTATGCTTCAGACAAATTGGTTGGTGCAAATCGAAACAAGTTTATAGGAAATTTAGAGTAGATACCGAGATTTTAACGGGATGGCGTGGGGGTGAGGGAATGTAATAATTTTATAATACTAGGTCTTATTAGAAAATAGAGAGGGTGGTTTATAAGAAATAAGCGTTCTCACACCTGAAATTTTAGAAATTAAACACTGCTCGTCGAGCTACAGAAAAGTATATACAAAAAACAATAACTATATCCTTCAAATAAACATTACGAACATGACGAAATACTTGAACAATCTAATATCAAAACTGACGCTGTAAGAAGCCGAGGAGGTTTATCACTTGGGTTACAATAGTAGCTTATTCGAACAAAAACCTAGTTATATTGGTAGGAAACTCTACAACAAGCTACCACAGGTTTTAAAGAGTCTTGAAAAAATATTTAGTTGATAAAGCTTTTTACAAAAGTTCCTTTCAAATCAAAATTAAGTCTCATCTCAACTAATTGATATAGTAATTCAGATTGGTATTATTGTTTGTATTTATAATAATTTTTATCTGCATTGTCTTATACTCCTTAATCAGAGTTTCCAAGACGAAATCTACAAAAATATCTATTTAAATTATGATTTTTACTCACTTATACTGGAGGGATGCAACTCTCACATTTTACTGATAAAGCTTCTCTTCAGAAGTGAAATGCATCCCTTTGAAGTATAAGTGAGTAGAAATAATAATAATAATAATTGTAATAATAATAATACAGTGTCAGTTTTGGTATTAGATTTTAAATTTCTACTAGTAGAGTTGTAGAATGAAAGCAATCCAGCATGAAAATCGATGTGTGAATTGCGAGATGAAGGGCGAGAAAAAAGAAACCCAATAGCTTCTGTTAGCTGCGTCTATTTCTGAGTTCCACAAGCATTGGATTGGCCGAGAGCCAGACTTGGTCGCACTATTTTTCAACGCCGTACAAACCTAAGCGAAAAAATACTCCATCCGAAATCGGTGGAAAGGTAATAGGTAGTTTTGAGTTAGTGATAGTGCGATCGTTGAGCTAGGTCAGTACCTATCATTCTTCTCCAGCTTTGTTGTGAGTTTTTCCAAAGGTTTTGGAATTATACATTCGTAATTGTCGACTTTTAGGCTCTGTGTGACCAATATTTGTGCTCAATATCACCTGTAAGCATACAGATTGACTTCCCAGTCATAAGGAAGATCTGTGGTTCGATTCCCGACATTGATTGAATATTGCGGCATGTTGTGTCATTCATCAAGTTCTAATAAATAATTTATACAGAATGACTTCAAATCATTGTGAAGATCTGCGGCTCGATTTCCGGCATTGATCGAATATTTATGTGTTGTGGCATTCGTCAAATTCCATTAACTATTTCCGTTGTCATTATCCGCAGTAGCTGAGGTTTTCAGCATAGTTTATGGCATTGAAAAAGACATTCGAAATTATCTTGTAAACATTTAGCAATTCGATATAAAATGTAGCATATCTCCCTAAATAGCTTGAAGTGGATTGCACTAGCCTCAAATGCATGCAACTTTATAGTGGTCGTCAGTGTGGTCTAGAGGTTAAGGTGTCCGAGTGGGTATTGGAAGATCCATGGTTCGATTCCCAAAATTAACTGGATATTTTTGTGTTGTGGCATTTATCGAATTCCATTAGCTACTGAAGTTGTCAATTTTTGCATTAGTGGAGGTCTTTGGCATAATATTTATCGCATTAGAATAGAAGTTTATGCAACGATTGGATTATGACTGCCTTTAATCAATGAGTGAGATGTAAGTTAGGTTAGGTCTAATCATCTTACAAGTTGCTTCATGGCGAAATGCAATCATTGAATACAATCTGCTTACCAACTCCACTTACACCAACTGCCAATAAATTACATTTAATTTAACATACCAATGCATCAGAAAACTTGTCCAAAAAATAAATAACATCACCTACCTTGTGTGATTGTTTTCAATACTTCCAATTTGAAATGTTTAAATCAGCTGATGTGACTATTGGATAACATTAAATTCAATAAATTTTATTTCTACACTGTTTTGAAGAGATCCTGAATTCTAATATGTGACAGTAATGTTAATGTAGCTTCATTATACAACTATTTTGTATAAGCTTTCTAGCCTCTTATGTCTAATTTACAACATAACCGTAGATGAAAGTACGGTAATTGATAAAAGTATTAAATGAAAGTATCTAATATACAGGTTGTCTGGCATAGTGTTACTAAAGAATACTTCATTGGATTGTTTCATTCACCAACATAATGTTTGTATGCAAGCACATAGGTCTGGAAAGGCTTTGTTACAAAATTGAATGTGTGTTTTAATTTTTTGTTAGTTTTAATAATGTGAAGATTATTATGACATGAGAAATAACGTGAATAATTTACTTTTAAAAATATGATTCACCTTGCATCTCTATAGGCTATCAAAATTCAAAAACAATCAACATTTTTAATCTTGAATTAACAACATGTTCAATTATTGCACATGATTAATTTTAGTAATTTTCATTGACATACAATATTGACTATTTTGAAAAAACCCTACAAAATTGGGTTCGCGCACCCGGGTGTTTTCCCACATAAAAAGAATAGTTATTGGCCTCTGGAAAAATGTGAGGCCCCTTTAAGGCCACTAGATGGGTCAATAGGTAGCGCCTAAATTTTGTTTTTAGGTCCCATGATATGGCCCCTTTTGACTTAGTAGCTCAGGTCAACTTGTCCCTTTTCTCTTTTCCCTAAGCCGCCCGAGTAAAACTCCCTAGGAAAAATTAGCACAGAGGTCATTTTTCATACCCTTCGAACCTTCAATTTCAATTTATTGCAAGAAAAATTATTGCAAATTAAATCATAGCAAACGTCAAATTTCTTTAAAAATTAATCACAATCGTCAAATTATAAAATAACAAGGAATTACATTAGAAATGCATTGTCTCAGAATTCCAATTAAAAACAAAAAAAAAATGAAAAAGAAATAGCGCTTCATTGAAAAGCAATAATTTAGTATATAAAATACTTCTGGAAAAATGTAATAAAACATTTGAAAATTAAACGCCAATGCTGCTTTCAAAGTAACTCCTCCGCAGAGTAGAAGTTATTCAACATCTATTTCTTTATTTCTGCTTTAACTTTATTCCTGTATGTACTCTCAGAGCAATGCTTATGAATTGAAAACCTGGCGTCTCTGGTATAAAATACTAATTTCTTATTGATAGAGAGCATGAAAACAAAATGATTTCATCAACTATGTGTGACTGCAGTCATGTTTGAGGCCCCTAAACACAACTGACATTGAGCACATATTTTTCGCTCTATTTTGAGATGGAGATAAGATTTATCCAAGGGCGTATAGTTACCAAAGTAGTAACAATTCAAGAGTTAAAAACATCAGTGGGTAAAAATTGGAGCCAAGCCAGTACTTCCTTCTGATGCAAAAACGGTGTGCTTATTAGCGGCAAATTGTTTGAAAGAAGTGATAGATATGAATAGGTAGTTTGAAACTTGTATAGGTTAGGTTGAAGTTTCATTAATTGGAAGAGAAAGGGTTCAAAGAATTGCAGATTACAGAAAAAAGATGAGAGAGAGAAAATAGAGAGAAGAGATGGTTTCATTGATGACTAACTAGTTATATAATGATTGCAGGCAGAAATAGAGTAATGTGAGTTCAAAATAGAGCAAGTAGGCTATACTAATAGAGAAAGAACTCTGATCTGATTGCTTATTTAATGATACAAGTTTCGATTAGACTTGATAAATGCTTTGCTGTGATTGCAGACACCACTGTCTGACTCACTCACTCATTCATTGCCGTTTCTTGAGAACCACTTGATCGAAAAATTTTAGATTTAGAACAAATGTTCAGTTGGGAATTGAGACCTTGAACTTTGAACATAAATAATGGTTTTCTATGACAGAGTGTGAAAAGATGCCTTCAATGTGCTTGAAGAAATATAGTAGTCTAAAAATTTCCAAAATCTATGCTCAAAATTGATGTTCTATTAAAATTGAGCGATTTCATTCCTGCATTTCTCAGGGACACAACTCGACCGAAAAGAAGTTGAAATTTAGTATGCATGTTTGATTTAGAAACCTAGACAAACACGTGTTGTGAGAAGTTTTAAAATTTCACCAAAATACCAGTACACATGTATCAGTAACAAATGAAAGATTTTTTAATTCTGTACTTTCCTTCAGTGTCTCTTGACTCAAGGGACTCTTAAAATGCCTTTATAAATACTTCACATTCCAAGAGAAACTCCTTCATACTTGAGTCAAGAGACTGTGGAGGAATGTTTATAAATACGAATCTTATAGCCTATAGATTTGATATAGATTAGTTTGTGATATAGATATATAGTTTTGATTACTGTTTCTTCAAAAATTAACGATTTTTTAAAAATTGGTTGATTTTTGTTTCTCGAAAACCACATGGTCTGAAACGTTGCATTAATAGCACTTTGAGGAATTTGAAATTAATAAATTCTGATTCATTATTATCACTCACCTGATGGTTTAGAACTCTCTTGAAATTGTAGATCCACCATGTTCTCTATAACATAGCTAAACGGTGAGGTGGAACTACCCATAAGGATCTTCCCCCAATAAAAGCCATACGCTTATTATTAATTTTTAATAGCATATTTTTGAAAATACAGACACAGGTCATCAGGTGATATTGAGCACAAATATGGTTGTCCCAATATACAGAATGTGCGGTAAATAGCGTGGGCGGGGCGGAGACCGTTCAGCATTACAATGTACACCGGTGGAGTCAAGAGAGGGGGATTTGGCGGTGGTGTTGGAGGGGGCGGGGGTGGTCGAGTTTTGTGGGGCAGTGCTGAATATGCAGGACAACCGAGTGCGCGCGCAACTGAAGGTCACCGTCAAGGTCAAGGTGGGTTCAAGCTGCAGAAAAGCGCCAGCGAAGTGATAAGCAAGCGCGGATTTAAGCCATCAGACAGATACGACCCCAAAAAGAAGGAGTTTCTCACCAGTCTATCTCACCAGTTCTGGGGACAGTCACTGGTTAGTTGAAAATAAAATACCGTACTGCATATTTTTAAAATGTCATGCATTTTTTTACATTTCCTTTTCACATTCAATTGGGATTCCATATCCCTAAAGATCGCCGGATTTCGTGGCTAAAAATGAAGCTTCAGGGGATTTCAGATAAAAATAAGGAATCTCCTCTTTTTGGATGTTTTAATAAGAATCCCGTTTTCAATATACAGTAGAGTTCCGATTATCCGCGAGTGCCACCAAGAAAAATTGTTCAATTAAATTTTAATTTTTCAAAGTAAGAAGCAAAAGCGAGTGATTGATTTCATTAGAAAGGCGTAACTGAACACTTTTTGTTAACTTTAAAGTATTTTGTTTTGTTTACTGTTCTTTATTATAGTGATTTAGATGTAGAGCAAATGTTTATGCTGTACCAAACATATTTTAAAAGTTTTACATGTGTTCTTTGTACAGTAAAACATAGTTTTTATACTTGAATATCTTTTTCCCCTAATTTTTGCCCTTTTTCGGGTTATCCGCGTTTTTTTGTATCCGCGGTGCTGTTGCCACCCAATTCTTCGGATAATCGGAATTTTACTGTACAAATTTTGACTTGGCTTGTGTTAAAAAAATAGGATAATTTTTTGATTAAGTGTACCAGTCCTGACTGCGATTTTCCCTTAATTCCTTTTCCCAATTATAGGGGCTCCATTTTCCTGAATTCCCCCAGAGACGTCCGTATTTTGACGCTAAAATAGGCTCTGGGGAATTTCAGAGAAGAAATCAGATAAGAAGAATTTTTAAATAAGAAATCTCCTCTTTTTGAAGGTTTTTTATGGAAAATCACCTATTTATTGAATACTCAAATTTTGACTTGTCTTGTGATTAAAAATAGGTTAATTTTCTTTTAGTGCGCCAGCTCTTATTGTAGTTTTCCAACCAACATTGTCTATTAAAGAAACAAATTAAATTTGTAAACACGGGTTTTCATTCATTTTATTTTCGTATTTTGCATGGAACAAAAATCATTATATGAAATCTAATATAATATCAAATATTTTATGTTAATTTTGCCTAGAAGGGAAGTCCTTCCCCAACAAGGAGGACACCGCATTATAAAATCTTCTCTTTTTTGGTGATTACCCTATGACAACCCTATATTCTATTCAACTTATTCATTTGAAACACACATTCAACAAGAAAAATACAAATAAAAAAGTTTAACATCATCGCAAAATAGAAATTCACAAAAAAAAATATTTTATTATTGCAGTAAAATTCCAATTATCTGAACTTCAATCATTGCTGATTATCAAAAGAGGCTATTCTTTTTTATTCTCTCTTGGAATTACTACAAAATTTCAGCAAAATTATTATCTTCAAGTAAGATCCAGAAGCTGCGACCTCCCACTAGACAAACATGTACAATTGTTGGCATTGGTTCAACACATGCAACTAGTGGCATGCCTTATAGCAGCAGCTGTGCTAGCCAACAGTCATCATTTTCGTTGATGGTACGAGACAAACTCTTCAAAGTCTTGCCAGAGATTTTTAAAACTGTCTCTTGATTCATACGCGAACAAGAGATTGATGCATGCTTAACACACATAGCATGAATCATTTCTATTTTGATATAAGTGCAAGATTTGTCTTAATCAACTCTTTTTTCCGGGTCGTTGAAATAGAGATTGCATATACAAGACAGCCTAAATAAAATCTTTAGGAGTCTATATAAAATTCAACTTATATAATGTTTCATAGATTTGTAATAATTATAATACTCTAATATCAAAACTGACACTATAATATCTATTTAAAGTATTTTTTTTACTCACTTTTACTGGAGGAATGCATTTCCTTCTAAAGAGAAGCTTTATCAGCCATGCATCCCCCAGTATAAGTGAGTAAAAATCATAATTTAAATAGAAATACAGTGTGAATTTGATAATAGATTGTTCACCAAGTATTTAGTCATATGAAACATATCACAGATCGTAGTATTCCTTGTTTTTGGTTGGATTTGAGATTTCTTTCAACCCATCCACTTTGATTCAACATTGATTTATTCATAAATTTAGTTAAATTTTTAACTAATAGAATATTGCGTACCGAGGTTAAAAAGAACCTGTGGAATGGTACACATGAACTTAAAACTTAAAAATTTAAAGCTGCAGAGAAGGGATTGAGGCAAATACAAATAAGCACTTTTAATTGTAATATCCTTGGATTTTTTCCTGTCCATATTAATTATTTCAAAAAGGAATACAAAATATTAATGCGACAGACACAATAAGTCACAATAAGTAGGCCTACATACGGTACAGTAATAGTAATACTAATACGAATGGATTTATATAATTTAATATTAAAACTGACACTGTATTTCACTTTTAAATAATGTTTTACTCACATATATTGGAGATGTTTGAGGAATGCATTTCACTTCTGAAGAGAAGCTTCGTCAGCCTCTTTTCAGAAGTGAAATGCATTCCTCAAAGATCTCCAATATATGTTTGTAAAACATTATTTAAAAGTGAAATGCAGTGTCCGTTTTAATATTAGATTGTTCATTAAGTATTTCTTCGTGGAAAACATCACAGTTTTATATGATTAAATCTTATACATTTATACATTTACGAGTATGAGAAGGAGAAAAAATAAATTAGAAGACACAGCAGGAAGAGTGCCTTAAAATTACAAGTTTTGATGTAGTAATTCAATATTACTTTTTCACCTGATATAAAAATGATATAAAATTATTAAACGTGAATAATAAAAATTATTAAATCAGACACGGATTAAAGATAGTATTCTGCTTTTTCATTATCATTATTACTTTTTTAATAATTATCCAATGTTTTTTCTTTCTTATGTTTGAATAATTGTAAAATTATCATGCTATTTCCTTCAATATTTTCTCTTCCTTTTGTTAAATTAACATTTAATATTGTAATAAATTAGCATTAGAAAATTGTTATAAACTTTTAGTAAACGAGGCAAATTTGAGGAGATGCGTTGCTATCCATTGAAATGAACAAATGAAATAAAATAAATTAAATCGTTGAAAATACTTAGTAGTGAATTTGAAACTTACTTATTGGTGTGATAGCAATTTCGCATTGTTGTGATGCTTCCTTAGACACGACTAGAGGCTTCCAAACTCGACAATTATTTTTGTTCACAAGTTTCTGTTGGAATAGAGAGATTACATAAAATAATAATATAGGCTAATAATAATAATAATATTCTTTTTCCTCCGTACGTTGGAATAGTTATTTAAGATCCTCTTCCGTTATTACAATGGAAGAATTTTTTTATTTAATATAATTATTGTCTTTAAAAATATAAAATTTCATTAGAGATTTCTTATAGTTCTGCATTAACAGATTTTTTAAGAATGTGAACTCAATACAATATTACTTTTTCCAGTAATATTACAATATTACATGGAATTTCACTTGGTGTTTTCTTTTGAGTTAGTTCGGAGATGTTCTTCTTATAGGTAGTGGAGCTTAAATATTATAAAGAAATCAACTGTTTTTAAATCTTTTTATTTTTTTTACACAGAATGTTTTGATACACCTCAAGATTATCGATAGTTTCCTCATCTTTATTTAGTTGCACTTGTCCTGATTATCTCAGGTCTCAGGACAAACCCACATCCATTTCTTGAAATAAAATAGCTACTTGGTTTGATCAATTCAGGCATTTTTCAAATATTGTTTAAAAAATTAATTTTGAATTTACTTTCAATGCTACAAATCAAGACTCTCTTTTCATCGATTTCCATAAGCTTATATAATGCGGTTGTCAATGTCCGCAATGTATTCAGTCTCCAGCTTTGAAAGGACATCTTAAACATTAATAAAAGGAAATTTGAAAATAATTTCATTGAAAATGTTTTGCTAAAATGCATGAAACCATCAAACGAAGAGATACAGACATGGGAACAGGTTTGTTCTTCATTCAGGGCATGCACAACTAAAATAATTGAAAAGGAAATAAATATTGAAGTTATTGAGGTGCATTTGAACCTTCTGTGTTAAAAATTGATAAGATAGCGGCTTGCTACAAGCGAAAGGGGGTTTCGGGGTCCTCCCCATGATAATGTAGAAAAACAAGCCCTCTAAAATCACATTTCAAGTGATCTGAGCCCATTTCTAGAGAATCCCAAATTTAATCATTTTAACCAACCATATGGGTCAGACACGTGGAGGCCTGGACGCAGGAAGTAGTTGGGAGGTGTGCAGGGTAGTATATACACACTAGCCAATGCAACCAGAGACTGTGATGAGAGCAGATCAGTTTTTCACTGTAACAGATTATTCAAGCTCTGCATTGTAGTGCAAAAACATTTGAAAATACGTCTAAACTTAAAACATTTTTGTTATTTAATTTTTTTTTTTTTTGAGGATGAAGCCCACATAGGTCTGAGACCTGTGCGTGGGTAATGAGTTGGATGATGGTGATTTATGAGCTGGATCTACAGTTTTAGGTGGGTTCCGAACCACCGGGAAGTGATTTTACAGCAGAGAACAGTGTCTTTTTTGCTGGCTAATCTAATCGGTCACCGTTACGAATAGGACCTACGAGAACGCAGCTTATCTCTCTGATTGAATTTGAATTTGAAACTGAATTTGAACTGAAACTAACTAAACATACTGTTCATTTATTTTTTTTTATTCATTCATTCAACTAACATACAACCAATGTGAATAAAACAGGCTATTGCCCAAAACTGCTTTTCACCAAATTTCAAAGTAGAATAGAAATTTCATGTCTGTACCACTAGAAATTTCACCTTGATAATAGTAAGCACAATAATTCACGAGTCTCTTACAGAAAAAGAATATTAATTTTTGATAAACCACTATCACAGTCAAAACTCTTGATATAATTTTGAATTTTTTGACCCAAATATCTACACTAGTTATTATTATTTTTATTTATCAATTAATTTCCGCTATCTCATTCTTTAATTTTCTTTAGTCATGTTCAATACTTTGATTTTATCTATTATTTCTTTTCATTTTTTAATTGTATCATCGTTTCTCTATCCCCTATTTTTTCAGTTCTTCTGTTTGTTTTGTTCTTCTATTCTAATATGTTTACTTATTTTAATTAGAATAATTGTAGGGAAGGGTTAAGTGGAAGAGAGGGCCAGCTGCGCTCTAACTTCGCCCTCCCAGGTAATAAATAAAGGCAGCTATTCTATTCTATTCTAGTTACCATAGTTACAATCACTTTTATAAGTATAATAAAGAAGTAGTATTAATGGAACTAAACATGATTTTATTAAACAAGTAGAAAAAGAAAACATGCATAAGAATCATTTTTAGTGCATTTTAGTGCTGTCTGCCTTTGTAGAATGTTAAATAATTTCGGCTATAAGGAAGACAATCACAAATAGCTGGTGCTGAATGTCTCGACTAATTAGCATAACCGGGGGGAGGGGTGGCAAATGTATGGTGTGGGGGGGGGGGGTATGCTGTGTTTGATGAAATTTGTTGTAGTTTTGATGATGCCTCTGTAAGTTTGGCCACTGGCCAGAATATTATAACAGCAGGCCCGGAGAAAGTCAGAAAATAAACTGAGCCTGCTGCTTTCCAGTGCTTGCTGGGATGTGGCTTGGACTTAGGATAGTTGGATAGTTCACAGAGTGTCATGAGGAAGTCGGTGCGCATTGACTGTAGACCGAAAATCGCCTTCATACCCACCGATGATAAGGTCGGCCTTCAACCAGTGTAATAACCTACCCTTGAATAACCTAACCTAAGCTAACTTTGTGGTATCTGCCTCCACACTCTCTCAAAGGCCGTATTCATGAACATTCCTTCAGTTTCTCTTGACTCGAGGGACTTTTGAAATGTATTAAATTAAATTTAAAGATTCTCTCCAGTCAAGATATTATAAACGTTCCTTCACAGCCTCTCTTGACTCGAGGGGCTTTTGAAATGTAATGTATTTTATTATACATTTCAGGAGTCCCTCGAGTCAAGGTACGTTTATAATGTCGGCCTTCAACCAATGTAACAACCTACCCTTGATTTCTTGATTAATAACTAAGTGTGATGTCTTATGTATCCACACTCTCTGAAATGCCGTATTCATGAACGTTCTTTCAGCCTCTTTTGACTTGCGGGACTTTTGAAATGTAATGATGTATTCAAATTTAAAGATTCCCTCGAGTCAAGGGGCACTGAAGGAATGTTCATAAATACGGGCATCTATTCTGACCTAAATGCCTTGAATATTTCCCTAACAAATTTAATGTAACTTTTAACTGCTGTTTCATTACACAGTTCATTTAGGCCTAAATAGTGTAAGCTGTTGTGTTGTGAAAATAAATACATTTTTTTCAATGTTTCTACTTAGTCTTTTCACTATTACTTTTATTGTCTCTAAATCATTTATCTTCTTATTTCTTATCCTTCTCCTTCTTTTTCTACCTCTATTTATCGCGTTCTTCTTCTACATGCTATCTATCTTTCTCCTTCTTCATCATCATCATCATCATCATCTTATTCTTCTTCATGCTTCTTCCTCTCCTTCTTCTATTTTCCTGGTTCTTCCTCTCCTACTTCTTTCCCTTTCTGGTTCTTCTTCTTCTTCTTCTTCTTCTTGTTCTTCTTCTTCTTCTTCTTCCAGTACTCTTTTGATTTCTTGATTGATATATACAATGTACATAATTAGTATGTGATGTCTGTCTTCAAAAAGTTTCTATTCTTTATACTTCTCATTAATAATTCACTAAATAAATTTGATGTAATAAGTATTACTGCATTTCTTTTTTGATTTATTTCTATTAAATTATTGTGCTCAGATACGAAAATAGATCTAATAATCTATCATTTCCATGTCGTTTTCTATATTTTTCTTTATTTCAAACCCTCCCTGAGAAATTCATTATTGCTGTCTTTTTTTTCGATTTCGAATATTCATTTTATCTTCTATTATCTTTTCCTCTATTACTGATAATTAAATGGTGGTGATAAAAATCAGTTTTCTTACGGCGTTGCTCTCTTAGTACTTGAAGATCTAAATGTTATAAAACGTTATTGCAAACACAGTTTTAGAAAAAGGTAAAATTTTCACTTTACCTGGAAACAGTGACTGTTTTGATTCTAGTTATATTAAGATTAGTGAAGTATAACTTCACTAACAAAACTGTTTTGGTATGCTCATGTTGTGTTGAAATTTGGAGGAGCAAAATTCGGGGTTTCCTTTGTGATTTCATGTGTTTTGAAAATAAATGAATTTTCAAGATGAAGCATTAAGGCCAGTGGAACCTAAAATGGAGGTGCACCCTCCTTAGACTTGGAGGTTTGATGACAATAATTTATACATTTTAAGAATCCGATTTTTTACAAATGACTGGTGAATTTTTAAACAATAACTGTGTTAACTTTTTAAGTCAATTCAACGACTTGCAGTCAAATTTTAATTAAGAATAAGTATAATTTACTTACTCTCTAGGCCGAACGTTTTCGAGGTATTGAATCTCATCATCAAGGCTTGATGATGAGATTCAATACCTCGAAAACGTTCACTAACTTGATGATGAGATACAATACCTTGAAAACGTTCGGCCTACAGAGTAAGTAAATTCTACTTATTCTTAATGAAAATTTGACTGCAAGTCGTTGAATTCACTTGAAAAGTTAATATTAACAACGCAGTTCGTCATGGAACAAGAAATCCAGGAATAAGCTGTGTATTCATTAAAAATGTATAAATATTATTAATTCTTGATATGTAAGAGTATAAATTCATAGAGTTCATATTCATCCAATTATTTACAAAAATAACTTGTAATTTTCTTAACAATAAATATGTGTATTCATTGAAAATGTATAGATATAATCAATTCTTGATGTGTGAGAGTATAAATTCATAGATATCGTATTCATAAGTGTTTTGTGCGAAAAATTATGGAGTACCTTTTCTATCTAATATTAAAACTGACACTGTATTTCACTTTTATAGAATGTATTACTCACATATATTGGAGATGCTTGAGGAATGCATTTCACTTCTGAAAAGAAACTTCGTCAGCCTCAATCTTTTCAGAAGTGAAATGCATTCCTCAAGCATCTCCAATATATGTGAGTAATACACTATATAAAAGTGAAATACAGTGTCAGTTTTAATATTAGATTGTTCATTAAGTATTTCGTCATAGAAAACATCACAGATACCTTTTCTAATTCAATGCCAGATATTAGTCATCCATATTATTAAAATATCAGAGCAACCGATACCAGTACCAATGGTATTGAAACAAAATTATTCCTCTGTCAAACATCATGACTGACAAAATGGACAAATAATCATCTTTTTGGATCAGATAATTCAAAATCTATCCAAGTGTATCCTAAAAAGCCTTCCGATTATATTCGCCTTCTTCAAGCACCAAGTTATGATATAAAAAGCAATTACAACCCTTGTGGCTATAGAACTCTAGTCTGCGATGTTTTTCATGACGAAATACTACTTGATGAACAATGTAATATCGAAACTGACACTGTATTTTTAAAAATCTAGTATTTTAGCTAAATTGATGTTGCTATAGTGACTTGCGTTGTACCCCAAACTAACATGCAAAACTAAGAGCTAATGAAGAAAATTCAAGCATATTCCATCTCATCGCACTTATTCAGGTTTATTTCACCAGTTAACTTTAGCCTACGTGGACTTGTATCCTCTACTTCAACTGTCATTCATACTTTGAGGTCCGTATTTATAAATTTTCCTTGAGTTTCTCTTGACTCAAGAGACTCTTGTAACGTGCATTAATTCGGGCAGTAAGCTTGTATATCTTGTGTCAGTGGAATAAATTTTTTGTTTTCGATGTAAGACTTTGTTTCACATACCGTATTCACTTAATCTCCTAACTGTATCTTGTTTGTATGTGTATGAAACTACTTCATATGTAAAATAGAGTGATATAAACAGAAATCTTGACTTTTATGATCATAATATTAAATACACGAAGCCGAGGAGATTATTACTTGGTGAGAGAAAATAGTAGCTTATTCAAACAAAAACCTAGTTATATTGGTAGGGAACTCGTCTATAACAAGCTACCGCAGTTTAGAAGTCTTGAAAATATAGAAATATTTGAAAATTAATTGAAGAAATATTTCGTTGATGAAGCTTTTTACAGTGTACAAGAGTTCCTTTCACATCAAAATTAAGCCACACCTCTACTAATTGATTGTAACTATGGTAACAAGTGTATAAAATAGGTAATATTGAATGCATATATAATTGTTGATCTAACGACTTGTCTCATACTTCTTAACCGGAGTCTCCAAGACTTAATCTTCAAAAAAAATATTTTATGTAAGGGGCGTGGGAGGATTTTATTTCAATGGAAGGAGTGCGGAAAGGAAAAGTTTGGGAACACCTGATCTAGGTTATATCCATAACAAAGCCTTCAAGAAATTAAGGAGTCTTAAAACATCAGCCCTAAAAGTAATTCTGAAAAATGTTGATAGTCTACTCTAAATTTGATAGTCTCCATTTTTTACTAAAATAATATTCTGTCTTGTGTACTGTTTCAGGAGGCTAGTGGCCACAAATTGAATAAAGACGATGGACTTGTACATAGTAAATCAATCGACCTTGAGAAACTTTTCACCCCTGCCTCTGACTCTGGAGAGAATACACCTTCCAAGAATAGTGAGTAATTTTCACATTAATCTACATGTCATAATAAGAGTGAGTAGGTGTGTGTTTCTGTGTGTGTGTGTGTGTGTAAGTGTTTTCTATCTCTTACGGATTTCACAAAAACGACAACGATTTAGAACACTAAAGTTGGCACAAAGATTTCTTTAAACTCGATTCAGTGCATCTCGAAGCCCGATTTTTTATTTTCCTTTCAGACTTTTCAAAATTAATGTAAATTCCACTTATGGGCACTTTCACTGTTTTAAAATGTGTTTAGGTGCAGGAAGCTCATAGAACAGCTGATAACATGATGCGTATGGTGACAATATAGATGATACGCCGATGTCTCCTAAGCCAAAGCGACAAATGAGCTCTGTATCGATATTACAGCTGATAATTACACAGCGCCATACGAGCTTACTTGTTGTTTGTATTGAGCTTTTCCAGTAATAAATTAATCTAAAGAACTAAACACAAAACTGAGCAACTGGTTAGAGCTGCAAAGCTGCTTAAAATGTAGTTTACTCATAAAAAACACATAAAATTCACATCATCAGTACCGCACAAAAATTTTTTTATTAGTGAACCTCTCTTTTCAGACAGATGAACTGTATGGTATAAAATCTATGTGGTATTTCACTCACCCTTCCCAAATTTGGTAATTTTGTGACCACTACCGTAAATTATCAGAAAAGAAATACTTCAAACTGGATTCCCGGGCGAGACCGGATAAAATGCTGGTGACTAATTCTTAGTACAGCCCCTTGAATCGCATCGCTTGATGTAAATTCTGCATCTCCGCTTCAAAACGCTTCTTTCTGCCCCGAATTTCGGTCCGTATAGTTTCACCTATAGCTTACAGTAGGAACAATTAGTCTGGGCGCGTGGCTCTGGTTTCACTACTAGCCGTCCTGTTAAAAGTTGACTAGTTGACCTTGAAGACATCTGCAGCATCGCATGGGCCACATGTTTTTAGAAATGAGCGATAAATACTCCCCTCGCCATGGCTGACTACCAAACGGCCGTGCGCCCAGACTAAATGTTTCTACTGTAGCATGGGGAAATTAATCCACACGTTTCTGTCGCGCTTTTTCTGTCCCGTATATAATGGGCAAAAGCAAACTCATATATTAACTTCAACAAAATTTGCTTTAAACTGGATCTTTAAAAATAAATTTAGTACTAGGCTACAGCCCCAGCGCTTCAGAAATTGACGGTTATTATTGGGGTTTTCTTTAAATAGTCACTAACTTGATAAAAATAATAGTTTTTTTTTTTTAAATAGGCTAATATGTTGAACAAAACTATTGATTGAAAAATGTGTAACTTAAGCTGACACTGAATTTCCATTTCTATTCTAAAAGTGTGTGATTAAATTCTTTTATTTTTTTATTTTAGGGCGAAAATATGCGTCGAGCAGCTTCTATTCGACTCATCACCCGACTGTTGAAGAGCAGTTCGAGTTGGCCAGACGCATTTCGAGCTCACTGAGTGACATCAGCAATCAGCAGAGCAAGGGCCAGTCCATGTATGTTAACCGCAAGAAGCGATCTGTCAAGTGGGTTCACGAAGGTTAGACTCATTCAATTCAAATCTTCATTACACAATTTGTATAAACTATGTCAAGTAGAACATTCATTCATAATAAATATAGTAAATAATTTATTTAGAATAATTAATAAGAGTTTATTAAGATTTGAATTCCTTAAAGTGCTGTCAATTATACTTAAGACTTCCGCAATGCGGATATTGACAACAGCATTTAATAGCTGATGAAAAATGATGAATGCCACATCACAAAAATATTTAGTCCCCACCGGAAATCGAACCACTGACCTCCAAATTTCCGGTTAGATATCTCAGCCACTAGGCAGTGAACAGGGTATTCTGTTATACAACGAAATGTATATTTGGCAGTTTGCAAAATTGTTAGTTCCTTCAAATCCAACAAATATGATGTACCCACACATCATTGAAAAAAAAAAACATTAAAATCGTTTAAAACGGTACAGAAGAAGCACAGATAAAAACAGACCGGCTGATAAAGTTTTTCATTTAAAGAGAAATGCATCCCTCCAGTATATGTGAAAGTAAATTATAATTTAAATAGAAATACAGTGTCACTTTCGATATCAGATGAAAATAATTGAAGAAAGCTTTGGAAAAACACAAATTAATCGAATTTACATGAATCTAATAATATATAAAATGAACAAAAAAATGCAAATTGATAAAGTTATTCTAAAACAATTACAATCTTGTGAGTCACTCGTCCTACCTCAATAAATAAAAAAGAGTGAAAATAGTGCATAAAAATCGGGAAATTGCTGTTCGCATTACTTGCTTCATTTATTTCCTTCCTTGAAACAATAACATAACAAAAATTTACAATAAATTTAAACAAGAAAGAACGAGTTCTATCATGTTCAATAAATGTCATAGTCCAAAAAAGAATTCAAAGCTAAAAGCTTACCAAAAGTACAATATTATAACAGAAAAAATATATATAATTCTAGAATTAACGATTTTAAAATCATTTATAATTAGGAAGAACATACAACAATAGCTGTCAGTAGGAAAATGAGACAATACTAAAATACGTTTTTCAAAACGGTTTAAAATAAATTTTTAAAAATGTTTCAGGTGAAGGTCAAGCCCCTCTTCCAAATTTCATGAATGGTTCAACGAATGGCGACGACTCTTCTTTCTCACAGCAGGTAAAGACAAGAATAAAGCGTATAATTATACTTGTTAACCACTTAGATACAGTCAATTATACACTCTATTGCATTACCTTATAAAATGCAAAATACAAAGAATTACCTGCAATTTGAGAAATTTACAAATAGATTCTTTCACAGGATCATTGATCTCATTAATCACATACAAGTCTCATACTCGTATTTGGGGTTAATCAGCAAGAAAAGAAAATTCAACAATACTTTTGTTTTATCTCAATTTATTACAATATTAATAGGGATTTCAGAACTTAAAGCTTTATTTCCAGAATATAAAAAAATTATTTATAAAACACTTATTAAAGTTCAAAAGTTTACTTTTCTTAAAGTATTAGAAACATTGTTTCATACTTTACTCAGCTACTTTACTCTGGTTTTGATTGAGAATCTACCATGAGATAGTTTCAATTATTGCAAAAATAGCAGTACCACTTAATCATTTATAAGAGTACAAGAAATATTATTACGTAATTTATAGTAATAGTAATAGTTATAGTTGGGTATAGTTATAGACTTATAGTAATATTCAATACAATGAAACTTAAACGCAATAATTCAAATAGTAAAGACTAGAAATTAATATCATTTATTAACTAGCAGGTTGCCCGATACAATTGAATCAGGATATCTAGAGCCTGACATAACTTATTCAAAAATTTAATTTAATAGTATATATTTTTCTTATGCCTCTTCTACTGTTTTTCCTTCTTCTTTTTTATTCTGTTAAACCTCGTTCATTTCTTTGTCTCGTGGAGCGCTAGAGCTTCGTCGAAAGAGGGCAGCATCAATCAAAACTTTCATATATAGGAAGATTATAAAGCATTATGATTATTAAAATTGAAATATTTTTATTCTCCATAAAAAAATACAAAAATGCAAAATATAACACAATATGATATGTAGGAGACTCCTCATATGGGCACATGCCTGTGAGAGAGGAGCGAGTTCTAGTAGATTGTCGAGTTATACTAAACAAACTAGTATTTATTACAGCTTATTTAACAAGACAAAGTAAAAACATACATGAAGAGGGTAAGAAAGACAGAAAACTTACTCATAATTACAATATTTGTCACTTTCAAAAATTTGGTAAGTAAGGTATAAATGTAATGTATCAAATTGATGTAGAAAAAATGTGTTTTGAAATATTGACTGGCCCATTGAGTCAATCTATAATTACCTACCTAAATGTTTTTTGCGTATGATCCAAGTCCGGAAACTTGTGCGTGAATAAAGAGGTGAAAGGGTGAATGATGAGAAATATCCATGGCTGAATGAGATCTGAACCCAAGGCTGCAGGAAACGAAGCCAGCCAGAGCCTTTTCTTATCACAGACAAGCACTCCAACCAAATGCGCTACCAGAGAATAGCCTTGATTAGAATATTGACTTAAGTTTTGAATTTTTTAAATAACGATATTTTTTAACTTGTTTAAATTTTTCAGGGAACAAACTCTCCAAAACCGTCGCTGAAGTTGGTGATGGATCCAAGAGGTCAAATACAGGATTTGTCCAGCCTTCGTCGTCAGGGCTTCAACATTGAGCCGGCTCTCAGTCCAGAGGTGTGCTTCGATCTTGTCAGAGATCTTAATTCGCCTAGAGGAAAAGGTAACTAAAGCTTTTCAATTCTACAGGGTAATTATACAATTTGTGGATGGTTTTCAGTTTTGGCCAATTTGAGCACTTGCAGGTAAGTGTTCAGAAAAAATATCTACAAGATAGCAGAATATGACAAGTCGTATCTGTCTAAAGAACTGATTTGATTTGTCTCTGAACTGAAAGATGACAAAATCTGTTGAGTCAGTATTATATTAACTTATTTGACAATTGTTTACACTCAATTCATGCATTTTAAGATGGCACATGATAACTCATTTCATCAGGTTTTATTTAATCTTGTGGGTTCCATTTTTTTACCAAAGATAAGATGGCAAAAGCTGTTATGCTCACTTATCAATGTTGATTTGCTAAGTGAATCATTTATATAGTTTTCACAGATGTCGAGTGATAAAATGATTTATTATGATTAGCCATCTTCTAAATGAATTATGACAGTTGACAAAACATGATATCTTTGACAACATTCCCAAAAATTGCCGTTAAAAAAAGAGATGAGTCACAGTGTTACAATATTTTTATAATGTGAATCTATCAGCTGCATAGGTTGTTTAGGATATCTTATGAAAAAATATAAAATCTGATTTTAAAATCAAAAAATCATGTAAAATCTGATTTTTTCTCCTGAAAAATTCCCATGACATAACTTTTTACCTTATAAAAATATTAATCATCTACTCACCGAATTATTGAGCGCATTTAATAGGTGAATACAAAAATTACAAATTGGTGTACTTATATGTATGTAGATTTATAAAAAAAGCAACTTCAGTTTTATTTACAACACATGACAGGTTCAATAAGTTTTTACATGAGTATACCTATTCTGATAATTCTTGTGAACATGTTTTTTACCAATCTTGGTCTTTGCTGGACCAACTGCAACACTTCAACCCCTGCTCACATTGTCACTGTAATAATGCAGGCGGCGGTGTTCTTTGGTGGTCATCTCAAATTCTAGCACCTATACAAAATATTGTAACAATAAATGGTGGTTTTCCAATAAATGTTAAAATTTTGTAATTCATTATAAACTGTAAGAATTGTTTTGGAAATAAAATTGATTGATTGAATAATAGGTGCGCTAGTGCAGTCATTTTCTATGCAGGCTCGCCTATGAACTGTGTTCAATACTAGGAAGCTGTTTATCAATAATTACATGAAATGTAACCTTGTATGATTGCATTAAGCTGATTAGTAGCAGTAAATAAAACTATTTGAAATTGTCTTTTCTATGAATTTACATTCACGTTGAAAATAATTTTAAAATATTGAAAATAAATTTAAAAAGTGAATTCAGCACATCATACTTATTAGTATGATGTATAATAATCTAAAATTGGTCCAATTCATCATCAAAAATCGTTTATTTTTTTTCCCTGCTCTGAAAAGTTTACTATGTACCAGTTTGTAGTAATTCATCTTGAAAACGCTTACTCCAAAATTAATATAAAAAATTTCGGGAAAAGGTTTCAGAGCTTTAAATTTTCTTTCAGAAAAGACCTCAATTTCAAAACATTGCCCATTTTTGCAAAGATATGCAAAAAAGCTGAACCTATGTGCAAAGTTACATGTCTAGTCAGGCGGTATCGTTTACTTGGATGTAGGTTATTGTTCAACTAATCCTCTTCATTCACGCTTTCACGTCGAAAACATTATTAACTTGTGAAATCTATCATAATAAGTTTTCTCGAAGGGGGTAAGCAAGAAAGGGGCTAAGGGGGATTGGTAAAAGGGCAAGTGACTAATTTTCAGATTTCCCTCATATTTCGAAAACGATTAGTCAAATTGATTTTTTTCTTTAAAAAGAATGTTGATCACATTTTAAAATGATACCCTTATGCTAAATTGATTTTTTTCTTTAAAAAAAATGTTGATCACATTTTAAAATGATACCCTTATTCTAACAGCAAGTGTGCTACAAGATTGTAAATTTCGGGGCTTGTATTGAGTTTCACATATTTATGCCATGAAAAAAGGTTTCAATTCAACGCCTGAGTTTCATTGTCAGTGAACGTTGACAGCAAAGGCGTTTATACAATGCAATATCTTCATGTAAATCCGGATTTCTTTGCTTTGCTCTATATGATTGCTTTGTTTTATTGATTTAACGTCCACAACATTTTTTGCTTTTCTTTTGACAACAGGTGCAGAGCTGTTTGCTAAACGAAGAAAGAAATCGGAGAAATGGATTGTGGATGAGAACAATGTGCGAACTGTGACGACCACTCAGATGCAAGACATTCAGACCAACTCGACCTCCTACCAGGGCACTAGCTACCAGGGTACCAGCTACCAGGGTACACCGACACCAACCTCCACCCCACTCACCATCAAAATGCCTCCGCCATCTTACCTGAAGGATGGAGCTCAGAGGAACGAAAACATTCTTAGGATGAACGAAATCCAAGTGAGTAGTCAGCAATTATCTGAACAGAGTTTTGGTCTCCACTACAAAGAAAAAAATCTATTTATTTCAATAAATTTAGGAAAGTGATAGCTGTGAGCCATAGAAGGTATCTGTTCAGTCAGATAGAGATAAGCAACGCTCTTCTGGGCCATCTTTTTAAGGGTGACTGATTGAATTGGCCAGGTAAAAAGACTCTGTTCTCTGCTGTGAAATCACTCCCCGGTGGTTTGGAAACCACCTTAAACTGAACAGGGTTCTGATGTCCACTGTTTGATGTCTCTGTTTCCTAGAACGTAGATTTGGAGTAAATGGACAGCATACAGGGCCGCATACACATATATAGGCTAAAATCGATTTCCTTTTGTAATATAGTTTATAATAATATAATACGATAATATATTCGTTTAACTACATATAACCCAAGGAGATTATCACGTGATGAGTCAAAATAGTAGTTTATTTGAACAAAAACCTAGTTATATTAGTAGGAAATTCTACAACCAGCTACCGCAGTTTTTAAAGTCATTAATTTTTTTTTAAACAATTAAGAGAATATTTAGTTGATCAAGTTTTTTACAGTATACAAGAGTTCCTTTCAGATCAAAATTGATCCTCACCTCAACTTATTTAAATAGTATAAATAGCATTTGCTGATGGAAATCTTAAAGTATATAATTATTGTTACGGGTTCTATGTCTAAAATAACGCTGGCAACACCTAAATTTATCACTCGCACTTTATTTACACAAATAATCACAACACTCACTGATCAGTAATATCTTACAGAAAAAATAAGCAATTAAAAACAGATAAATCGATATTGTTCAACTGATAATGAGTTTTCAATATTACCATACAAAAATCAATCACTAAATGTCAATAGGCCGATCTAATATTAAATAATAACTATACAATAATCTGTCCAATAATATTCAAAAATAAACGTTGAGGAAGAACAATTAACTTACGTAGCACAAGTCTGTAATACAGTAATAGGGAAAAGAATTATCACTATAGAACTGTCAAAATAATTATCACTACAGACAACAAAAGTTAATTAGTTGGTTTGTAAAAGTTGGTTTGTAATAGCGTCAATGGGATTGCACTGTCTGTAGCGGGAACTGTCACTACTACCACTTATCACGACAAGTTTCAAACAAGACTGAACTAATTGACTAAAGTCTCCCTCTATTTATATAATTTTCCATAATTGAGATATCTTGATTTTTCTATCAACTTCTACCGATTTCTAAAATAAACAATGAAAGGCCTTCACACCTTCCACAATATTCGATAAGATTCCATTAATGTCTAATAAAACAACTAGAACATTCTACAAATTACCAAGTAAACACCATAAAAGTGTCAAAAGCAGAGTAATTAATTGCTTAGAAGTAAACATTTACATAGCAGACAACACCGAGAACCTCTGTCCTTCTTTCTCTCTATTTTCATTCTCACTACAATATTTTTTCTTATATATATATACTGTACAAACACATAGTTCAATATAGTGTATAGGATTGTGATGTGAAAAAGTGAATTTAACAGTTACTTATTCGTGTAATAAGCATTTCGCATTGTTGTAATGCTTCCTCAGACACGGTTGGAGGCCTACTCAAGAGTATTAGGTACTATGTGAAATATCTATCACACCAGTGAAGTATCTTCAACAATTATTTATGTTTGAATAAAAAGTGTCAGACATATTATTAACACTAATGTGTTAAATCATTGTGCCAATGTGTTAGTCATTAACACCACAGAAGTGCTGACTAATGGCAATAATTTGGCGCGCATTTTGACCAATCAATGGAATTCGAATTGGCAACGCCGCTTGCATCCCAATCCAAGACTTGTCGTAATTTAAAAATAGTTTATTTTAGTTTTCGGGGCCATTAAATTTAGAGTAGTTTTCAATCGACCATATTACAAACCGACATCAATTGCAACTGTACGAACGATATTAAAATGAGCAGGGATGCCATACTCAAGGTAAATTACATCATTTTGATTGTTTAATTAATCATTTAAATTGCTACAAGTGTTTCTATGTGTACGGTACTCCAAAACAATTAACTTCAAATGTACCAATTTTATTCACATTGTTTATGCCACAGGGCACTTGGTGGTCTGTTAAAACAATTTGATCAATATAATAAATCGTGTTTATACGCCATGCCAATTTTGTGATTTGTATTTTCTTGAATATGTAGAAGTTATCGCTAATTATTTGTGCATTCAAAACTATTGGTGCAGTTTTAATAGTTTATGAATGTTTTATGTGAATAGCATATTTTTAGATAAATAATAGAATTTAAGTAATATATGCTTCTTTAAATTATTAGAAATTAAATTTGAACACACTGCAACCTTTTTGAATAGTATAGTGGCAGATAAATAACAAAATTTAGATTTATTTTAATCTCTATTTTAAATTAAAAATATTACATTTACACTGCAAGGCAGAGATTTTCTACATTCAAAACATTAGTGCAGGGTCAATAGTTAACAAACGTTTTGTTTGTATAATACCATATTAGTAGATAAAAATTGTTCGAAACCCACCTAAAACTGTAGATTCAACTCATCAATCACCGTCATCCAGCTAATTTACCGAGCACAGATCTCAAACCTACGTGGGTTTCATCCTCGGAAAAAAATATCGATGTACATAAACTTAGATTTATAACTTGCATTATTAGTGTAATTTCTTTTGTTAATTCAAGTTTTTATTGATTACCATCGATGATAACTAGCCTACTGCAAGCACTTTTGAAATCAATATTATGAACGTTTAACAACATTTTACTTGTATGATGATCTAACGTTTTTTTTAACCGACTTCCAAAAAGAACAAGGTTACTATATTCCACCTGTTTTTTTTTATGTTTGTACATCAATCATTCGAACAATATTGAACCGATTTCGATGAATTTTTTTTTAAATGAAAGAGCATCGCTCAGCGGTGGTCCCATCCATGTTTCGCAAGGATCGGCCCAATACTTAGCCCAATATTAAACAAAAAGGAGCATTCTTCGATGTCTTCATTTCAATCAAGTTTGAATAGGATAGTTCCACACATAACCGCCAATCGGATAACCGGTGTCGTTTACCAAGCTGATCATCGTATCATATGAAGCGCTTCACATCTAGACGGTTTTCGAAATCATATGATGCAATGCAATTATGCTGGGTAAACGACATCGGTTACCCAAAACTGGTTCAGTGTGAAACAAGCCTGTAATGTCCCGTTTTGACCAATCACGTGAACTTAATTTGAATCGAGAATAAGAAGAATATAATATTTATGTCCATATGTTCATATGAAAATTGTAAATAATTTAGTTGATGTTATTGAGTCATAGGAATAAGGTTATTTAGTTTCAATCATAAGTTGGAGAATTTGGAAAAACAGCTGATCTCAGAAGTATTTTTAGTTTTGCTGCTGTGATGGATTAAGAATATTTATTCGCCATTAAATACATGTGCGTACAATAGGCTATTTTTAGGTTATGTTTAATGATCCTCTTGTACTAGCTCAAAGTTTATGTTTTTTATATTAAAAAAATATATATGGCTAATATCACAAAAAAATATCGTACATAACTCGTCCAGGAAGATGTTTACCATACTCGTATGATAATACCGCACTCAACTTCATCTCCTGCATTAACTTATCATATTTTCAGTAAACACAATTTTCCACACTTGTAACGTAATATAGGCCTACTATTTCAGTGTAGGTATATTCTGAAAGGGACAACATCAAAATGAATCAAAAGTCATTTCACTTTTAAGAAGCCTTTCGCTATTATAATTTTCTTAAATACAATATTCCACATTAAATAAAATGTTGTAGAATTTTCCTTAGTTCATCTTTTCTTATAAGTGGATTTTTAGTTACTTAAGTTTGGATGTTATAAATTAATTATTGGCTTGCTAATTTGATAAATATTTCATAATGTAGGCTTCAAGAAATTTCTCATGTTTTCAAAGTTTGAAAATTCAACTAAAAAGCTTAAAATAAAACATATTTTAAAACAAAAAAAGAAACCGACTTCAGTGATATGATAAATTCTCACGTAGGTACTAAAAAGTTTAAAATAAAGTATTTACTTTAAACTGAGAAAATTTTAAATTTCATACAAGTGATCTTTTGAAGTCGGCGCCAAATTTCCTATAAACTTCTAAAATATAACAGAATTACTCTGTGATGTTTTCCATGACGAAATAATTGAACAATCTAATATCAAAACTGACACTGTATTTCAGTAAAAGTGAGTGTAAATCACATATTTAATTGAAATACAGTGTTAGTTTTGATATTAGAATTTCTTATCAATTACTATATTTCAGTAAAAATGAGTGTAAATCACATATTTAATTGAAATACAGTGTTAGTTTTGATATTAGATAGAATTTCTTATCAATCACTTCCCGGTGGATCGGAACCCACCAAAAACTGTAGGTCCAACTCATATATCAATCTCCATCATGCAATTTTTTTGTTTTAAAATATGTTTTATTAATAGTAAATTGGATATGATTCATTTTATTTCATCTTAGTAGAGTGTAAATGAATAGATTTTACAAGTTTATTGTGTTGACTTCTAAATAATTCATGTAGAACTTATCCTCGATTCAACAATGCACTTAAGAGTTCATGTTACTTGGCACTTGGCGTGATCTTAATTCAATACAATTATAGCTGACATTGAATGTGTTTGATTGATGCTAATAGGAAATTCACTGTGCCGAAATTAATTCTACAAAAGTTACAAGAGCAGATTCATTGATGAATTAACAGAAGTCTAAAAATTCTATATTGAACTTAAAAATGATTATACAATCGTAGGTGAAAATGCATTGAAAGATGACTATTAAATATTAGACACTGTTTACAGAATATGGATTCTCAAATTTTTGACCATTAAATCATGTTAACAGTTTACTTTTCACAAAGTTTTCGACGTTGCCATTGGAGGTAAAAAACAAATTAAAGAGTTAGGCATAGTTAGACATACACAAAGCAAAACAGGAAGTTTTTTACCTCGTGGTACGATAAAAAGCTGTGGTTAACTACAAGCATTGAAAAACAAGCTTTATTTTGTTTTTATTGTTTATGTTTTGATGATAATAATAATAATCATAAGGGAAAAGATTATCTTTGGACGGAAATTGACTGTAAGGATCTCAAACACTTGAGTGAGAAAATTAAAAATCACAAGGAAAGCAACATTAATTTAACCAATGCAATTAAATATCCAGTCAAAGATCGCATCTACAATAGTAAGATTGTTATTACTTTAATACTTGAATTTTAGTTCATTGACCTGTCCTCTACACCCCTCTTGACTGTGACAATATAATCACTGACTCAGGAACACTCAAAAACTGTACTGCACAGTAATTATTGCCAGTATTTTATCCATTTCTTTTTTCTTACTAAGAACGACAATACTATACCATAAATCCTGATTTTTTTTTTATAAATTGGCCATCCCAACATAAGTTTTATAACTTGTCTGTTTGGAATAGACAGTATAGTACCGTTTCAACAGATGATTTGAAAAAATCCAAGGATTCGTCTTGAATACTGGTTGGTCTTGACAGTATTCTGACTGAAATAGACCTCACGACCGACCAACAGGTGTATTTAAAAATTAGCCACACCAGTGAAAAACTTGATGCGCCGCTACTGGTTATAAGATAATATTTCATATGCACTGGTCTTTTATTCATTGCCCACCAGAGGTTTATACAAATCACCCCCTTGTATTTCATGATTTGTAGCTGACACCCCTCCGATTACAATAGTATTTTGTACAATGTCATTTTGGTACTGAATAAACTCAATTCAAATTTTTGCTCTGCCTGTACAGGAACGTTTCAACCAGCCGCGCGTGCGCCTAGTGCAGTCACCGTGGGAAGCGGCGCTGAGCACCGGCTCGGTTGAGGCCGCCTTCCAGGAAGTCCCGTCACGAGGCACATGGCGAGAGGCGCTCAGCCGCAGTCCCGTCATATTCGAGGCTTTGGGGAGCGGCGGTCCCCCCCTCGCTCCGCCCCGCACCATATCCCCCGCTCCCTGCTATCAGTCACCTCCCAACATGCAGAATGTCGACATCTACAAGCCCAAAGTTCCACAGGGATGGGCCGCTCCTTCTGCTCCCCGCAAACTGCCTCAGCACCAGCCTATTGGTTAGTCACGATTTCAAATGGTTGCTTAGATACTAATCAAAATTATGATGATGATGATGATGATAAAAATAATAGATTCATTATTTATTAATAAAGACAATAAGGAGTCGGCGTAGCCGAGTTGGCTTATCGCTGGTCTGATAAGCCAAAGGTCCTGGGTTCGATCCCAGTTGAGTACAAGATATTTTTCTCGAGCCACTCCCGTGTTTCGGAGGACACGTTAAGCCGTCGGTCCCGGTTGCATATAAAAAAAAAAAAAGCAGTCGTTAAAAAAGCGGCGAGGTGGAACTACCCGTAAGGGTCTCCCCACCACTAAAAGCCATACGAATTTATTTTATTTTTAAAGACAATAACACAGTTCTTTACATTACATCATATGTTTCAAGTAGACACAGCCAAGAGTAGTGCTAGGTATCGATTCAGTCAGATAAGATAAGACATGGACTTTTAGAAACAAAATTCATATGTTGTTTCAAAATCAAAGTAGATAAATGCCTATCAGCACGACTGGGGATAATAATAAAAAAATAAAATATAATAATAATAATAATAAAATAATAGTAATAGTAATAATAATAATAATAACTATATGTTAATTCGTCGGGTCCTTGCAAACCACGTTGTATCAATTTATTCAATGTGAATTTATTGAATAGACTCCCCAGTTTTATAAGTGTAGACCAAGCTAAATCTATAATGTCCCACATACTTCAAAGTGCAATACCATTTCATAGAAATAGACTAATCAAAGAAAAATCTATAGTTTTCAATATTCTCTTCTTCAAAAGCTATGCTTCAATTCTGTCAACCAAATTTTTCACAATTTAAAACTCTGTATTAGATCTAATTGCATGTTCAAAAACAATATCTAGTTAACATATAGCTTATCTTACTGATGCTATTTTTTTATTTTCTCACAACTACTTTTCTTTTCTTTCTGCTCAATTGAAAACGCACTCATTCAATCTGTAATGTGTGTGTCATTTACTAGCTAAAGTCTTATTTTTCTTTTCTCTTATGAAGTTTCTAGCTTTTTTGAAGACCTGTCGAAACAGAGTCACCCATTTTGTAATGGTACCTCGCTCATAGATAATCTGAAATAAATAAATTTTATAGAATAAATGAATAATATCGAGTGCAGTAAAGTTTGCAAGACCTAGACAAGTTAACACTTGTATAGCAATATTATACAGTATCAATATAGACCCTTTTCACAACTTCCACCATTTTATAATACCGTATTCAACCTATGTCAATCACGTTTTAGATTCACAAAGCTGAAATGATTCATTGAATCAAACAATTTTCTAATTTGTTGCTTTTTCAATAACCAAAATAATTTCAATAGAATTTATGTCGAGTGAATGTAATTAAACCCCTTGCAAAGAAATGATCAAATTTAAATTTAAACTACAAAATCTTTCTACTAAAATAAAGTTATTAGTTATCTTTAACTAATAACTTAATTAATACAGAATATTTTTGTTATCAAAGTTCTCTTATATAAGCCGCTCCATAAAAACTATGTGTTGAGGCTGAGAGATAAGCCTATTGTTTATATAGTGCTAGAAAAAAGTAGTAACATGAAAAAGTAAAATGAGGGAAAATATAAGTCGATTTCTGTTGATTAGAGAATGCACATAGTTTTTTCTATTTTTCCTGTGGTTATTAGAAATTTATTTATCTTACATTTGAGTATTCTAGATTTCTCTACAAAATTGCTGAATTCCTAATTGCTCAAAATTTAGTAGCATTTTAGTGTAATCTATAATAAATAATATTCAACAATACTTTTTGTTTCATTAAATACTTTTTCCATGAATGAATGCTTACAATCATGTTTTTTTCGATTTTTCTTCAAAACTACTCTATTACATTCTAGTATAAAGCAAATCAAAGTGTTCCATATATGCTTCAACACAATCATGCTTCTCTAGATTTTTTTTAAAAATTGCTCTATTACATTTCAGTATAAATCACATCAAAAAGTGTATCTGATTTGACAGGCCTTTCAAATAATGTTTAACTATACTTTCTATTTATTTTCGCCACAATCATGCTTACTAACAACTTATTGGTGCACAGGTAATCTGAAGCTGGAGAAGCTATTTGCTGGACGTCCTAAAACTCCCATAACTCTTGTTTACAACGCCTATGATAACTCACTATCAACTTCTGCGGCTGACGAGCCACCCCTTCCCCCCAAACCCACCAGTCCTGAACTGCCCGAACCCAGTGAATATCTGAAATTCATGAGTGAATTCTCCAAGAAAAGCAGCAACACTGGTTCATCCAACCAGCAGACCACAAATAATAATAGTCAGATTACAACCAACCAGTTTACTAGTGGAGCCAATGATTATAGTTTCAAACAAACAGGATCCTCTGATGTTTCACATGTTAGTAATGGAAACAGTGAATACAGTTTCAAAGAAATGAAAACCTCTGAGGTAGCACATGTTTCAAAAACAATTGTGAGAGAAGAGGTAGTGGAGAAGTGTGAAGAAAGTACAGAATCGATGTGTTTCAAGAACATTGAGAAATTTGAGAAGAACCTTGGAGGACAGGAATGCTTGAAGAAAGTAGAGGCTTGCTTGGTTGAGAGTTGTAGTAGTGGTCAGGAACAAAGTGGCCCACAAACTGTGGAGCAGAAAAGTGAGGAACAAAAACTGGAACAAAGTGTGCCACACAGAGAACAAAAACTGGAACAAAGTGTGCCACACAGAGAACAAAAACTGGAACAAAGTGTGCCACAAATAAATGTGGAACAGAAAATGTCTCCCTCAAATAATACACAGATGCAAGTGGATGATGAAGTGGAGGAACTGTGTGAAAGGCATCAGAATATTGAAACATCACTTTACCAGGGTCCCTCAACCAAATACAAGAAACCTCCTCAATTGGTGCCTGGTGCTAGGCCGATTTTCCCCAGTGTTGACACCAATGGAAGCAATCTGGCAGCTCCAATAGAAGATGGCAGAAGGTCAAGAACTGAGGAGAGATTGGCAAATCTGAGGGCAACTCCACTTTCACATCTTGGTGAGCAGAGAACAGACTCACCATATGAGAAACAACCAGTACGATCTTTGATCAATACTTTTGAACAGAGTGCTCGCCCCATCATGAGATTTAAAACATCTGAAGAACAACTTCCAATACCAGTGAAGAATGGAAGTAATGTAGGGTTTAAACCAGTTGGAAAGGAACAATCCTTTGAGTTTGTCCAAAATGGTTCTGCACATGTTCAGTTTGATGAAAATGTGAAGTATTCCCAAGAAACAGAGCAGGAAAGTTGTAGCAAACAAGCAAAAATCATCCCCAGTCAACTTCCACATACTCAACCATCTCAAATTCAGCCACAAAAAGTACCCATCAAAACATTTGTACCTGACACCAATAGTCTAGGTTTCCAACCCATATTGAACAGCAGTCTGTACACTCAGGAAATAAGTCAGCCACAGTACTATGTGTCAGAAACCAAAGTTGAGACAAGAACATTTGAGCCCAATGGTGTTGATAGCACATACAGTTCTTCTTCTCAGGAAGGCTTCCAACAAAGCTTCCAGGAGAGCAAAACCACACAATTCTCAACCATGCAGACCAATTTCATGACATCACAAAGTCAGCACCAAACTTCCCTTAAGTCAACAACCATTGGTCAGCAAAAGAGTCTGAATCCAGCTGTGAACCAACAGAAACCTGCTGAAGCGGCACCTAGTGAGTCATCCATGTCAGCATGGTGTCTTCCTGAACAAGTCTTGAATCTACTCAAAAAATCCTGCATCTCTGATAAAAATATTGTATTTCCTTAGGTGTTTTCCCTCCTCTCCCATGATATAGCATGCCATCATTGCCGGCGATCATTTACACCTCTATTTATAGACGTACCTTGAGCCTTCCTTCAACTTAAGGAAGACTTGAAAAGCATCCACTCAAAACTTTTCAAGTCTCCATTGAGTAAAGAAAGCCTCATAGTAGGTTTATGAAATTAGGTTTGATCTTCATCATAGAAACGTAGACTAACTGTATGCTTTTTTGTTTATTTTATTTTACATTTTATTCTATTAATTTTATGTTTTATATATTTCTCTTAATTCTGTTGCTTTAAACTTGCATAATATCTAATAAGTATTGACCTAATTCACTATCATAAAGATTTTTTTTACTAACTTCAAACATAAAATTGTCACTGCATTTTTCTGTTAGATCTTATGAATGAGTAAAGCAAAGATGAGTGGCTGTACTTCAAGTGCATTATCATTGATACTAATTATTAGTATAACTTACATATCTATCCATCTAGGCCACATAAGTAAAATATTAGAATCAACAGAATTTATACTTGAAGCTGACAACAAACAAACATTTTCTTGAAACAAAATTTAACTTATTCCTACAGAATTTCAACTTATGTCCAAATCTTTTTAGATTAGATTTCAGTCTCATGGGAAATTTTCTCATAGAAAATAGGTAGCTTGATTGTGATTTTTCCAAGTAGATTGAAAGCTCCTTTTCTATTTCATGAAATTGAAATGAATTTACAAATGGAGCAAAACACTTACAATTTGTTAGTAATATTACAATTTTTTATTAAGAATTGGATGTACAAATGAAACAAAGCACTGATAAATAGTTAACAATATAAAATTTTATTTTTAAAACTATAAATTACTTTTTAATGCTTGAGTCTTTCAATGATGATTTTAGCTCTCTACTCACTATTTTTTCCTACCGTATTTATTAAGTTTTAGCCTCACTATCATAGTGCATTAATTTATTGAAATATTATCAGAAAAATTACAGGATGGTTTATCAAGAATATATAATTTTAACAAAAACTATCAATGTCTACAATTTCTTAGTATAGCTTATACCCATGTGTTACAAATTTTGAAGGAAGCAGTAAATCTGTAATGTTTTCCGTGGCGAAATACTTTATGAACATTTTAATATCAAAATTGAGACTTTATTTCTATTTAAATAATGATTTTCAATCGCTTTTATTAGTGGGATGCATTTCACTTCTAAAGAGAAGCAGCAGCAGAAGCGAGGCTGGTGAAGGTTTTCTCTAGAAGTCAAATACATCCCTCCAGTACTAGAGAGTTAAAATCATAATTTAAATAGAAATACAGTTTTACTTTTGATATTAGAAGCAATAAAATCTTCTATTACGACTAAGTTTTAAGGTTTTGGTGAAACCTCATCAATTTCGCTCCTAAAAATACCGAATGATTCTGTACATTCTAAAAGTTTCATAATTCTAAGCGTGTTTGCACAGTGGAGCATCCAATACTCGAGGATAATCATTATCGCAATACCAAACACTTGCTGTGGAATGATGTATGACAATGGTGATATGATCATCATTGAGTCTTGTATGCTCCATTGTGCAAGCACATTCAATATGAGTTTCGATTCATGTGTAACGAATTATATAGCTTGGAGTATATTATATTAGTTACAAGAATTAGTAGTCCTATCAGTATTGCGTAATAGACTACATATCGTTGAGAACACGCAACTCAATTTAAGTGGCCTATACAACTTTCTTATTTCATATGGGTTCTTAATAAAGTACTCTCTATTAAGTTGAATCTGATGAACTCAAATTATTCAAGTAGTATAAAATTGGACAACCATAATGACGTCATATAATTAATTTTCTATTGTGAACTTTAAAATATATAATACATACAACCCACATTGGCCGCAGAATCCTAGTTTTATGTTGCCTAATTCAGGGTGAACAATTTCAAAGCATTTAGATTTCCACTATTAACCCCTACAACTCTGAATAACAAATTTCCATTCCCATTTTTAAAGTTTTTTTATGGAATTGGACATGCTTGATTTTGTATTTTGCATGTAAGCATCAATAATTTTAAGACTTTATTCATTCTTTGATTCATTAATCAAATCGTTGATCTCATGCAATGATAAGACAATATAATTACGGTATATATTACAGTTTTTATTTAACTTATTTTTTTCTTCATCTATTTATCCATTTACTAGAAAATATACGCTCACAGAATACTCCATGATGATTCCTAAAGACATAAAATAATATTCTCATTCAAAATGTAAAAAAAGAGAGAAATACAATTTTCAAAGTTCCATTCATATAAAAAGACTTCTGAATAATAGTAATAATATTGGCTGGATATTAATAGGGTTTTATGTAAAAAAAATCGTAAATAAGATAATGAGCCAAATAAGGTGGAAGTTGAACATCTAAAGTACTCAAAAGAAAGCCAGTCTCGAGAGAAAAACATGATTATATGAAGAATAGAAAGAATGATGAAGAATAGGAAAAAGAGAAAATGAAAGAAAATATGTAACGGTAGTAGGAGTTTAGTAGATAGGAAAGAGCTGCATAATAATCGGTCATCATTTGAGCAATATGATAATTATTTCATAACCTTTTTTCAATTTACTATAGCGGTCATGGAATATGTGATGTCATACCAGATAGTCATTTACTTTTCATTTTTTTTTTTTTTTGTTAGGCTAGAATTTTGATAAATTAATCGTTTTAATATAATGTTGATTAATTGTCATTATTAAGGGTGGAGCTAGGACTCTTAGTCCTCTCTACCACTCAATCCTAATTGTGTAATGGTGATTGAGAATTTCGTTTAGAAAAAGGTGCTTCCCTATATTTGTGTGTAGACGTGTCTTTTTCTTATAGGTCTCATAAACCTTTATCAAATCTTATATAAACTTAAAAATTTGCGATATCATATCAAATAAGTGGTTTGGTTTTTGTTGATAGAATAGAATTTTGGTAAATATTTTGGATAAAAATTTGATTAAGAATAGAATTAAGTTACTTCTAGAAAAGCATTCTACTTTTCTGTCTTTTCATCGTTCTGATTTTTTTCTTAGTCATTTTCATATCTTTTTCTTAGCTATGATGATGTATTATAAATTTAAAACATTCAATAATTTATTGAAGTTTATTTATTGAAATAAAATTACAGTGAATGCACAGATGTAACTGACTTGACAGTCCAAAACTGCTCTCTTTGCAAATTTTGACTTGGTTACATTTTCGGAAACACACGCCAATTTAAGAAAAGTATGTGTTGAATTGTTTTAAGTAGGTAACATTTCTCCACTGTTTCCAGAAACCAAAACGTTTGTACCTCCTCCCCCCGAGCCTGCAGCGAACCAGAAACTGGATTTGAATGCTTTGAACAACTTCAACACGGCTCCAAGAGGCTGGACTCCAAAAATGGACTACTATCGACCTGTTTTCATGGAATCCAATGCTGTAGTGCCTGTTTTCACGGACTTCTAAATTTTTTTCAAGGGTCGGAATGTTTGGAAATTCTTCCTTATTTACAATTATCATTAAATTTATTGCATGACACATTGATCAAAAAATAATGATATTGTCTAGCAAAGGTGAATCAAAAAGATTTCAAGGGAATATGTAAAAGAATGAAAATATTCTTATGGAATGCATAATTTTTATCCTTTACCAAGATTTGTGTTTGTTGTCAGAAAAACACTTTTTATTTTATACGAATTTACTTTTGGAGACATTGGGATGGTCATGCAATGATTATCATGAGCTGTTCATTCAGATTGATTATTGTGGTTACAAAGCCTTTATGTTAAATTATATCATAATAAATAAACTCTCTTGTTATTCTCTTGTTCTTAAAAACTAAATTACCAGTTAGTCATCAATCACCATCATCCAAATCATTACCCACGCACAAGTCTCAGATCAATGTGGGTTTCATCCTCAAAAAACTCTTTCTTTTATGGAAGCTGTTATTTTTCGTAATTTTCAGAAATAAAAGTTCCATTGTACGTCTCATTCTTAGCTTCTACTAGCTACAGATATAATTTTTGTGTGACAAAAAATAAGTAATTACAAAAGTTCTTATTGTTTTATAAATATTTGATTTGAAAATACCGTTATTGATATTTTTATCAACTTGTTGAAAATTTTTGAGAAACAAAAAGTGAATATCATGAGCTATCGATTCTTGTGATCACAAAAGCGTTATCCTATTCTATTCGCAGGCCATCATGGTTCAACAAGTACTAAACTTTAAAGTCTCTGTTTAAATTCTCTTTTTGTTTAGAGGGGTCCTTAGAATCTCAATTAATATTACACCTCATTTTTTATGGAAAACGTTATACCTGTACATTAGTTCATTTTAATTTCATCTCATCTTAAAGGATGTTTTTACTTGATACGATTTTTATTTTCCCCTATTTCTTAAAACGAATTTGAAGTAATTTTAAGGGTTGTGAGGGTTTTTTAAATATTTGGTGGAATATTATGCTGTGAACTAGGTTCAGATTGCATTTGTCCCCATTGCCAAGAAAAATTGAAGTAATTTCAAGGCTTTTTTGCTTTATGGGTATTATTTGATGAAAAAAATAGTGTTATTGATATTTTATTGTTGGAATACAAGATGGCTAAATTAAACGAAAATATGAAATGATCTTAGCGCCAGTAAAAGCCATACGCCTATTAATATTTACCAACTTCACTTGAATTTTTAAGTTTAACTTGATTTTAACAAGCTTCAATTTTTATTTTTCATCTCCAAACAGTCGTTTTATTTTAATACTCAACAACCGCATTGATTACACAGTCTTTCTTTCTAATTGTGTAGTACATTCAATTCCATAATATTTTATTCAAGTAAAAAGTTATATTTTATTAATGGATAATTGCATTTTATGCAGTTTAATTTTTGAAATACAGATACTACATCACATGTATGTTTTTCAAAACAGTCAGTAGGTCATCAATTTATAACTTTATTATTAATTGAATCCAATTTCTCTACTTATCAAATACTACTTCACATCAATATTCATCAATTTTCAAACTACTCCATTTATCAATCTCTTTTCTTATTTTATAGTCGAGTCTGTTAAGTACAGTACATCATTTATTCATGTGAAGTTGTTATTTCTGTCGAAAATTATAGTTTCTTAAAACAGTAAGTTACACCAGCAATTACTTTATTCCAATTCGATTCATTTTTAGGTATTAAATTTTTTAAATAACTATCCTTATTTTATAGTTGTATTAATTACTCATATTTAATTTTATTCAGAGAAATGTGTTTTTTCAGGTGTAACGTGTATTTTCCTCCATCAGTCCCTCACCAAATGTTATTATCCATTGCTTGATTGAAAGTATTTTGTAAATATGTGTGTAATGATCAATTTACAAAAATGAATCTATTTGCATTGTAAATAAACATGCTAGACTAAAATCTGCATTACTGTTATGCGTATGGTACAACAATGTTTAATATCAGTATGTTACAATATAATTATGTTGATAAAAAACAGTTTTCACTTCTTATTTGCTCTTTCTCCTCAGAAAGGTTGTAGATAATCATAATAGATATTGAAAATATTGTTGGGTATTATTGTATTATATTATTAGAGTATCAAGTCTTTATTAACGCTCTAATTGTGGCTTGAGGTGAATTAAATTCTGTTCATCTCAGATACAAAAAAAAACTACATCAGCCTGGCGGCTCTTGTGGCGCAGTTGGTTGGAGCGCTTGTCTGCGATAAGATAAGACTCTGGCTGGCTTCGTTTCCTGTTGCCTTGGGTTCGTATCTCATTCAGCCATGGATGTTTCTCATCATTCATCCATTCACCTCATTACCCACGCGCAAGTCCCCAAACTCATGTGGGCATCATCCACATTAAAAACAAAATTGTGTAGTCAAATTTCTCTGTCGAATGATGGCTGGGACACAGAAAGTAGCTCAGAGCTTTGTTGACGGATAGCAGCAAGTAGCTGTTTATTATCTAGGATACTTCATTCATTTATTGAATTAACTGCATCATTCTGAACCTTTATAAACTGTATTACAGTTTACATATCCCTCTGAATCTGTTAAGAATGTAATTAATTCAATTATTCTAACCTTTTTAGAGGGTTTTGAGTATAAGAGAGGGCCGGCTGTGCTCTAACTCCACCATCTTAAATAAAATAACGCAGTCATTCTATTGCATTCTTTTTGTTGTACAGTTGTACCCTATTCTTGCACATAAAGGAGTTTGCGCAAACTCTTTTCGGCAATAACATTTATGTTAATGTTAGATTGTGCGTATAAGTGACTTGCAACCGATTAAGGGGATTTTAGCGGTGATTTGCGCAACCTCTTATCTACTATGAATATAATTATATTTCAGTATCAAGCTATATCCACTTGAAATGGGCGGATATTAGTACACTTGAGTTCAGCCTACGTGTTTATTACTGTTGCCTCTTAGATTAAATAAGCACACCTTGTTATGATTATCTTTGAATGTATGATAAGAACTATTAGCTCACTTTTTTACCAAACTTAGTGCCAGTCTCATTTCTCAGCTAGAAACAGAACATCAATCTTCTTCATTCGTATTTTTATATATTCTTTATTGATCCCAGTGAACTTAAAAAAACATGTCAGTGAAAATTGGTTCGGATTTGATTAGTTCATTATTTACTTCAAGTAAATAACTTTAGTAGATATCTAATTGGCTCAGGTAAGGTAGTATAGTACATCACACACAATATAGATATAAATTAATGATGTTATTTGTTTAAAGCATTCGCTTATACAAAAAGTTGCAATGTTGTTTAAAGCATTCGCTTATACAAAAAGTTGCAAACTTTAATAATATTCTTAAAGTTTATAAGGATAAAAACATAACATTCAATTTAAAACACAGAATACATAAATAAGTAGATAGGTCCTATTAATTTTTCTCTCTAATAATTGATAACATAATTAGTAAAAAAGAGTTATAACAATGAAAAATAAACAAAAAAAATATCAAATTATCATGATGCAACTTAGCTGAATACAAGAAGACATAGTACAATATTAACACATGGTTAAGGTCATCTAAAATAATCCTTAGCTGAATAAAACGCCTTGTCAATTAACAACTTTTTTATAGAATTTTCAAACTTTTTTAGTGGCAGGTCTCTAGCAGCTAAAGGAAAGTGGCTATGAATCTTTATTTGTTGGAACATGTGGCTGCCATGCGTTCTTGAGAGTTTTATTTAAAGGAATCAGAGATCATTCCTGTGGCCATACATTACGTCACAAATTAGGCGGCTCAAAGAAATTGCGTTGAATCAAAACATTAACTGACTGTGGCGCCAAAACATATGACTGTAAACAGTATGAGTAGTGTTGTCAATTCGTTCATTAAGGTTGGTGACTCTCTACTAACAGGCTGGCATGGTCCCATATCTGGCAACACCGCAATTTTTCAAGGCCTCCTAATTTTGTGGCGTGAACTACCTGCTGGAAAAATGTACATAATTAGTGCTATTAGAAGGAAAAGGTTTACTTACAATAAAGATATTCAGCTGAAAATTTTTCACCAGAAAATAAACTATTAATGCACAATCTTACATTTGAACTGATACTGTACTTCTAGTTGATTATTAGTTCCACTCATAAAACTTGAGGGAACCAATCACTGAGTTCCGCTGATGAAGCTGATGAACCAATCCGCTGATGAAGCTTCTTCTCAAAGGCGAAATTAATTTCTCCAGTTTTATTGAGTTATAATAAAATAATAATTAATTAATAACACAGTGTACGTTTTGAAAAATACAAGATTGTTCATCAAGTATCTCGTCATGGAAATCAGTACCGATAATATTACAGTACCAGCAAAGTTGATAAAAAAAAAAAAAAACGGAAAGTTAATCAAAATAAAAATAAAACTGTTAATATTTGTCAATTCCACACATTTAATTCAGCACTGGACCGCTTTCACAGAAATTATGGAGTTCCATAATATCAATCTAAAATCTACTGAATAGTTAAACAACTTGATATTTTTTCAGGTTGCGAATGGATTCAATTATATTTATTTGTTTGATTCCCTAAAACTATAAAGTAGTAAAAGATTCAAGTGCAATAAAATGGAGTGAAGGAATAGTATTTTTTTATTTTCATTCAATGAATTATTATCTACAAAGTGGCGGGAATCCGTGAATCAAGTGAATGTGAGAAAAAGTGAAAATGGTGAACAGAAGGAGAAAAAACAGACCAAAATTTGAAGGTTTTCTAGCAATCTTTTATTTTGGTGCAGTATTGGCCAGCATTACACTATCCACAGTCATAGCTATAGTCTGGCGATATTGGAAAGATGTTCTGAATAATTGCATTGATGCACAATGCAACTGCATTCTATATGCAACAGCCCTAACTAGAAGTGTTAGAGGATCTAGCTCTGCGCTATGTAAAGCTGTTACATTTGTTCCGGTTCCTATTGCAATTTGGGGATGTCTGATTGGGTCTTACCATGCCTACAGAGTTTGTATTCAGCGGAAAAAGTATTCTACACCTAACAAAAGGAGATCTGGCATGTTTGGCGCTGAAGAAACAAGGTAATTATTGAAGTATGTTTTTTGTATGTTTTCTGTTTAAGGTAAACCTACCAATTAGTTTGTTGATAAAGCTCTTTATAGTGTACAAGAGTTCCTTTCACATCAAAATTAAGCCTCACCTCAACTAATTGATGTAGTAATATAATTAAGATTGATTAAAATAAGATTGGTAGTATTTTATGTAAGCCTATATAATTGTTGATCTGACTTGTCTTTTACTCCTCAACAGGAGTCTCCGAAACGTAATCTTCCAAAGGAAAAATCTGTCAAATATCGACCACTCTCACTTCTATCCAAAGCTTATCGTCAAAGCTATTCATTATTATTCACATTTTTCCCTAAATTCCAATAATAGAGTCCTAAGTAATATTATCAAAGTGAACAAGCTAATGATCTAATGGAATACTCAACTGAATCACATGCTGTTCAAGCAAGCTATTTCAATATTTTAAATTAGCCTGCCCACATTCTGAAGAGTCGCGATATGCAGGCCTAAGCTAATCAATTGTGCGGAGCCCATTATCAAAACAAACATCACCAAAATAGCTTAAAATGGCTTTCAAAAGGCCAAAATATCAAAAAATTTCTGACGCCCGCCGCCGGAGTGTCCCAATTTTTGAATATCTACATAAAAAATGTGTAATTCTCCCATGGTTGATAAAAAATAAGAATCAGCTATGAATAAGGTGTCGTTTTTTAACTGTGTTTAATGGGAGGGGGGGTTGGCAAGTTGAAATACCACCTCGGGTGCCACAAGACCTCGCAACGCCACTGGGCATCACCACCTTTGAACAAAGGGGTGACAAAGGAAACGCGTCCCCCCTATATTATTTGGGCTCATCATTTGTGTCCCCCACCTATATTTATTTGAGGTCAATGTTCATGTACCCCTCATAAATGTTGGATTATCACTAGTATAGTCTTAATTATTATTTCATATGAGTGTTTAAATACAGTAATAAGGGTTTTATAGCTAGAAAGTAGAAACTAAGAGTAGAATTTGTTGTAATTATTGGATTTTTTGAGGATGAATCCCACATACGTCTGTGCGTGGGTAATGAATTGAATGATGGTGATTGATGCGATGGGTCTTCATTTTTAGGTGGGTACTGAACCACCGGGAATGATTTTACAGCTGAGAACAAAGTCGTTTTTGCTGGCCAATCTTATCGGTCACCCTTACAAATTAAGTGGGCCCCAGGAGTTCTTAGCTTATCTCTATTCCATTGAACAGATACTTGTTACGGCACTTTCCTATTATGTGCAATGTAGCTTATCTTGTATGTATATTTTGATACAGAAATGTGGTGTTGAGTAACAGTATGTAACTCAGGGTGCTTGTACAGTGGAGCATTAACATTCAAGGAAATTAATTGATACTCTTCTTGATAAGAATTTTGTGGGAGACGAATTGATAATTTAACAATCTAATATTAAAACTGAAACTGTATTTTAATTATTGAAATTATTCAATTAAAATTAAATACATTGTCAGTTTTTATATTGGATTGTTAATCTAGTATTTCGTCATGGAAAACATCCCTGATAATAATTCAAACTATTTTATGTACGTCCATTAAGATATTTTCTGTAGATGTTTTTTATTAACTTTGTCAAATTTTTAGTTCATGTATTGATTTATTCAAATTTCAGAATACCTCGTAAACAGCATAAATCATCATGTCACATATGCTTGTTTCTAATTGCCATAATTGTAGCAATACTTTCTTCAGCAATTGCTTTTGTTGTGGCTCATGGATATTACTCAACATGTAGTTCCTACAGAACAGCTATAGTTAAGCATCTCTCGGTAAGTTCCATTAAGTTCAGTATTTTACTCTCTTATATTCTTACATTCTTATATGTTCTCACACTCTCATATTCTTACACTCTTACATTCTTAGTCTCTTACACTCTTACATTCAGTAGAAAGTAAGTAATTTTATCCTTGAGGCTTCCTCAACGCAAAGAAGCTGGAAGTCTTATTTAAATGCTTTCAAGTTTCTTCTTAAGTTGAAGAGACCTAATTTTTATTTTTAAAAATATATAAGTTTTATAATACAATATTAAGAGTCATTCAATGTCAAATGTGAACTTTTTGGCTATGCTACCGTATGGATGAAATTCAATGGACTGAATTACACTATATGTAGTAAGGTCATTTTTTATGTTTTCGAGAAACGGAGACGAATGAGAGTGAGTCAGTAGTTTCTAGGTTTTATATAAATGTCTATAAGTAATATGCATATGACTTTTATTGGGAGGGTAGGAGACCCTTGCGGGTGGTTCCACCCCACCGTTTGAACCATGAACATGATGCACCTACCATTTTATGAACCACCAGGGTAGTACAAAAAAAAACGTACGTGGGTAATGAATTGGATGATAGTGATTGATGAGTTGAACCTACAGTTTTAGGTGGGTTCCGAACCACCGGGAAGTGATTTTACAGCAGAGAACGGAGTCTTTATTGCTGCTAAATCCCATCATTCGCCCTTACAAAGAGAGCCCAGGAGTTTGTAGCTTATCTTTGTCTGACTGAACAGATACCTGCTACGGCTGGCGGCTACCTCTATATAATAGTTATTTATGTATTAAGAGCGTGAAGCGCGACTAAACATTATCGCTCGAGCCAAAACATTTACTACGCGACGCGTAGCGGAGCGCAGTAATTTTGCGAGAGCGATAAAGAAGCTTCACGCGCGAATTGCATACAATATTTTTCCTAAAACTGCAGTTCTGGATTCCAACACAATAAAAGCTTGTAGTTTGTAACATCACAGACCGTGCGCGGATTTGGTTAGCGTACGCTATTTTTGAGGTTATGTGAATTTCACGGATTCCGTGATCCACCAATGAAAAGGCATCAAAATCAAAACAGAAGCGTAAAGAAAACAGCTGGCGAGCGTAATAGTATATTTCGCACCTAGGGCCGAAAATGTGTGTTTGCCGGCTCGAGATCGCGGTTTTCAAGTTCGAGACGAAGTCAAGAACTTGAAGCGTTTGAGAGCCGGCAAAACATTTTTGCCCGTGTTGCGAACGCTGCTTTTCGCCACACCACAAAAAAAAAACAAAACAACAATGTTAAGTTGGAAATTTTGAAAGCGAAATTTTAAGGCTATGGTACTTGCAAGAATACAAGGAACGGCTATCACCTCTTTATCCAACCTACAGCGCTCTGGGTGGGCATTTTGTCAACTACTACAACTGTACGCCAAAAGGTTAGTTGGTTAGGTTTTTTGTTGTTATTCCTGTTCCTGATTCAAAACCTGCATAAAAAACCAAAAACCTAACCAACTAACCTTTCTATACCAACAGTAACCTTTACCAACAGTTGCAGTAGTAGACAAAATTCCTAAAAACAAAAAACCTAACCAACCAAGAGAGGTTAGCAACAGTTGTAGTAGTTCACAAAATTCCCACCCAGAGCTCTGTAGGTTGAATAAAAAGGTTCTATTGTTTGATATCAAAACTACAAAATATTACATATTAAGTTATAAAAAGTGATCATTTTTGACATTTTAAATACTACGTACATATTAAATTATAAAAAATAAACATTTATTGATGGTTTAAATCTTTTTGTTTTACAAAAAAGTTGGAAGGATTCATTTTTACAATCATGACTGCTGTATCCAGACACGATCAGCTGTCATTCAAGGTCATTTTCTTTTCCGCCCTAGGGCGGTAAACGTTTACAGACCTCGACGGAAACCAAACACTTTCGGCCTCCATATGACGCACGAAAAACAGCTCATTACGTCCTAGTGTGGCGAAAAGTACTTTACCGCTTACTGAGCAGTAAAGAGGCATTTTACAATTAGTTTTCAGTACGTAAAGAACTACTTTACGAACAGTTGTAGGAAAAATATATTTATAGATTTCATAGTAATGGCGAAGGTGATATTGTGGAAGGTATCCATAATGAATAATAAGACGAAATTGTCACAACCACATTTATTAAAACTTCGAGAAACTAGTTTCGGTTGTTACACCATTATCAATCTCAATCAAACTGAAAACTGAAGTACAGAGAAGCCTTATATAATACTGTGCATGGAATGATACTATTGGCTAAGAGGGAAAGAGGCTGACCTTAATCGGACGTTGTGATTGGTTGTCAAGTCACGCCCCCTGGTGGGAGGAGTAACAAGCAAAAATACGAGTCAAATCAATAACTAAACACTATGAAAATCAAGAAAGTAACAAAAAATTGTAATAAGGCTAGAATTTAATCAAACTAAAATTGAAATTTTTTTTAAAATTAGAAGCTCACTGAAGTGCAATCAAGGTCAACTGAGAAATACACATAAGAACTGCTTTTTAAAAATAGGCTGGAATTATAATGAAACCAAGTTAGTTGTATTGAATTGGTTAAAATAAATTTGGTCATTTAAATTAGTTATGGAATCGTTTTTTACCAACTTAGTTATCTCCAAAGCTTCTAAAATGTTCAATTGTCTGCCTTTGCCAATCAAATGCAGAAATTCAACATTTTCTTCAGCCTTGAACTTGTGTCCATTATTAATGAGATGTTCTGCAAAATTTGAATCTCCTTTTTGGGTTTTCCAATCCCTGATATGTTCATTTACCCTACATTTGAAACTTCTACCAGTCTGACCTACATAACAAGCATTACAATCACCGCAATTCAATTTATAAACCCCACTTTTATCCCAGATATCAATTTTGTCTTTACTACGCCCAAATAAGCTCTTTAAAATTGGTTTGGTTTGAAAAGCTACATCAAAACTGTTCTTTTTCTGTTGTTTTCCTAATTTATCAGAAACTGGGCCAAGGTAAGGCACCGTTATCCATGACCTTTCCCCAGTTTCAGTTACAGTAATGCTAGCACTGACTGCTAGTCTCATATTTATTTTATTTAAGATTTTATTGACAATGATTTCCTCATATCCATTTGTAATAGCTATCTGTTTAATCGTACTAATCTCTTTTTCAAAGTAATGATTGCTCATTGGAATGGTTGAAGCTCTATAAATCATACTATTGAAAGCTGCAAGTTTGTGCGATATTGGGTGACATGAGTGATGAGGTATGATTACATCGGTATGAGTTACTTTTCTAAAAATAGAGAAGTTGTGGGTTCCGGTGCTATGGTCAATTCTTAAATCTAGAAAATTTAAAACACTATTCTCTTCTAACTCTATGGTGAATTTAATCTTATGGTGTAAACGATTCAAATAGCTAAGGAAATTATCTAATTGTCTATTACTACCCTTCCACAAACAAATAATATCATCTACATATCTGTACCAATAAGCAATCCTATCCTTAAAATTATTATTTTCAAAAATTCTGCGTTCAAGGCTATCCATAAATAGTTCAGCTAGTAGGGGTGAAAGGGGTGAACCCATCTTTCTGTTCATAAAATTTATTGTCAAACTTGAAATAGTTATATTCAGTACATAACTTCATCAATCCTAACAGCTCAGTTCTAATAATAGGATCATTAATTGTAGTTTCCATGATCCCTTCAGCTCTGTTAAGACTTTCTTCAGCTGGTATATTTGTAAAGAGATTAGTTACATCAAAAGAAACAAGTTTATAAGATGAATGAACAGGAATATTTTTGATTTTATTGACCAACTCCAATGAATTTTTTATTCCAAATTTGGGTTGGAATCCCGTTAACGATCTGAAGCTACTGTTGAGTTTGTGGGCCAATTTAGAACATGGAGAATTGATAAATGACACTACTGGTCTTATCGGAATATTATTCTTGTGAAGTTTGGGCTGACCAAATAATCTGGGCGGGTATGGGTTCATAACTGTTAAATATTTGATTTCCTGTTTATCAATTAACTTTGTGATACCTGCCAGCTTACTTTTAACTAATTTATTAATGTTGTTGGTTGGATTGGAGTTAATCTCAATGAAATTATTATTCTGAAATGAATTCGTTAACTTTACCTATGTATTCAGTTTTCTCTAATATAACCGTGGTGCCTCCCCAGCCAGCACATTCACATATAATTTACGTATATTATACAAAAGTCTTATGTGAATGAATCATAAATTTCACATACATGAAGCATAAATTTTACATACATTTTACATACAAATGTCACCTCTTTTTATGTAAATGATACGTAAAATCTAGGTCTATACATATGTATGATTTATGTAGTATATACATAAAATTTGATCTCAAATTTCTGATTAATGTACGTAGTTTCTTTATAAATGATACGTAAATTTGAGGTCCATACATATGTATGATTTATGTAGTATATACATAAAATTTTATCTCAAATTTCTGATTAATGTACGTAATTTCTTTAAGAAAGATAAAGTGGTTAACCTGAACACTCAATAAATTAAATTCAAAGTTGTACTAACCTGTTTTTGTAATCCTTGGAATTGTTTCCAAATTGTGTTTTATTTGTATGAAAATGATATAATTTCAAGGATATAAATTTTCACTAGACAAAGAGAACAACAAACAACCACCAAAAACTTCACGTGCGGCGTGCCTAACAGAGTCAGAGAGAACAACGAACAACCGCCAAAAAGTTTGATACGTATCAATGTACGAAACAATCGATAATTTTTTAATCGATGTTCATGAGCCTTGCCCAAGCAGCAAGGCAATAAGCTAAAACAAGTTTTGAAACTGTTTAATATCAGTTTTAAACTGATTTTAAACTTATTATAGTGTTAACACTTCCGTAATAAAACTAGTTTTAAAAGTAATTTTACACAGTTGTACAATCAGTTGTACACTTGTGTCAAAACTCATTTTAAAAAGAGTCACCATGAGTTTTTCAAACAGTTTTACTATCAGTTGTGGACTGATGTTAAAACTTATTTTAAAAATAGTCACCATGAGTTTTTAAAACAGTTTTACACAGTTTTACAATCAGTTGTGGACTAATGTTAAAACTTATTTTAACAAGTCATCAGCAGTTTGTGCATCAGTTTTACAATCAGTATAACAATCAGTTTTAGACTGATGTTAAAACTTATTTCAAAAGGAGTTGACAAGAAATTTACTTAGAGCTGGTTGCTGAGTTCTGGTTTATCTCTTGCGCTAAGCCAAAAACGTTTTTGGCCTATGCAAGAGATAAAACGAACTCAGCAACCGGCCCTTAGTTTATAAATGTGGTTGTGTAGAAACTGGTGACCCATTACAATGAGTAGAGAAAGTGGAGTGAACAAGATTGTTTCTGGGTGGGGGTGTGTGTGTACAACACAATAAAGTATCATGTTTTATACAACCCATCCAAAAAAACTCGTTCACTCCACTTTTTATAATCAGCCTGGCAACATTTATGACGGTTTTTTTAACATTGTTTCAGTTGTTTAATAGCATTGAGTTACGCAATAAACACAAATTCCATTTTTATATTACTATACAACAAATATTTTAGAACTTAGAGTTACACTACAATAGGCCTATATATAATCTGGTAATTTTTATAACTTAAAGTTGATCAGTGCTCTTGAAAGTAATTTCAACTTCATTCATTAACAGAGTTTGAAAATACAGTGTCATTGTTAACAGTAAATACAGCGTGATAGGTGGTCGACTCACAGACAAACACAGGTTATAAATTCTTAAAATTTATTATAGGAATTTTGTAACATGAAGAAACGTGTAAGAATAAATGTGTAACCACATCGGTTTTTGAATCTTCAATTTAAATCTTGTGGAACCTGGCTTTCATCTTCCTCCTCCAGTGGGCTGAAAACCCCAAATAAATTAGTTATACATAAAAAGGAATTGAAATTGATATTTTTAACTTGTATAAAGTTAAGTTTTATTGACTAATTCGATGTCTACATAACAAATCTATAATTTTACAGAGTTCAGAGATAGGATATTCCTTCAATAGAACTCAACTTCTTTTCAAATTCAAACGATATGTTCAAAGTGTTAATAGCTAAAATATACAAGAGGCTGCACCATACTTTTCATTTCACAACCACACTTCATTTCAAAATGACGGCTGATTCAAAGAGTATTCTCCCACATCCTCTAAAACCTTGATAACTCACTCAATTATTTTTAAATTTGGCATGCATCTTTGTAATTCAATATATCTACAAGCCTAGCAATTACTACTACTAGCCTATAACAATGAACCGTTTGAAAATGGCGGCCTATTTCGTTATTTGATGAATACGGCTAATATAGCGACGCCCACGAAATGGGTAAATTGAGAATACGGGGCTCGGATTATTAATTTATGTGTTTTTTTTAAATTTCACTCATCCAGATACGTGACCTACTTGAAATCATTACCGTTTCTTTGAAATGTGACACAAAAACTAAGCTTGCATTTTGCTAACAAATAAACGACACACAAAATCACACTCTCTTTTATTATATAGAATAATAAACTCCTGGATTTCTTGTTCCATGACGAACTGCGTTGGTAATATTAACTTTTCATGTGAAATTTAACGACTTGCAGTCAAATATTTGTTAAGAATAAGTATAATAACTCACTTAATCTGGCCGAGTACTTTCGAATCTATGAGATCCATCTTCAGAGGCTCCTAGATCATCATGTCAGTTTTTTGGTTAGAAGTGTTGTGGTTTTTGTAAAATGTGGTCAAAAAGTTTGTGAGATTTAAAATTTAGTTGTTCATTGAGAATGTTTTGTTTATTGTGTGTGGTGTGTTTGTATATTTCAAATTGTTGCAAGGTGTTGAGTTCGTGTCCTTTAGATTTTATGTGTAGAATGTGTAGGTTGGTACTGATGTCAGTAAAAGTGTGTCCAGGACGAACTGCGTTGTTAATAGTAACTTTTCATGTGAAATTTAACGACTTGCAGTCAAATATTTGTTAAGAATAAGTATAATAACTCACTTAATCTGGCCGAGTACTTTCGAATCTATGAGATCCATCTTCAGAGGCTCCTAGATCATCATGTCAGTTTTTTGGTTAGAAGTGTTGTAGTTTTTGTAAAATGTGGTCAAAAAGTTTGTGAGATTTAAAATTTAGTTGTTCATTGAGAATGTTTTGTTTAAAAATATACTGGCACAGATATGTAGATGATGTTCTATTGCTATACAGAGGAAACAAAAGACAATGTGAACAACTTCGATCATACATAAACAAAATACATAAGAACATTCAATACACAGCTGAATATGAGCAAAACAATTCAATAAACTTCCTAGACCTAAACACTATAGCTGAGTGATGTATCGAGCCTGTGGAAGAGAGGGCCAGCTGCGCCTACAGTTTTAGGTGGATTCCGAACTACAGGGTACAAATAACAAAAGTGTACTCACAGTTATTTGTAGCAGCAGCCGTATTAGTATTCAGCAATGACGGCGGTAGCATTCATGTAATTCAATTCAATTCCAACAGAAACAATCCATTTTTGCTCTTCATCTGACAGCCGCATAATTTCACTTAGTAAGCCACGACCATGTTGGAAACAGAAGCCTGCAAATTAAGAAATATTAATCCTTCAATTCAAGAATCAACTTGACACAGAAGATCAACAGAATAATTACGGTAAACCTACCAATTATCGGCCGGTTAGGAATAAACTGGACTTAATGCTTTAATAGTTTCATATTTTAGATAAGCCTGAGACATCAAGTTATCCGAGGTTATTTGAATAAATGTCATTGTTTAACAGACTTAATCTCACCATTTTTAGCATTAAAAACCTTTGTTAATTAATAAGAATTTCTACTCAAGTCCATAATGACGAACCTCCCTAACATGCTGTGGAAAGGAGTATGACACAATGGAACATCGCGAACACTACCATAACATTATAGCTCGATTTAAAGCCGGCGAATTTTGTATGATTTCCACTCAAAATACACGCCTGATCTAATCTACAAACGTGTGTTCATGCTACAACCGCCTAAGAAAATCAACGTAAAACAAACACACACGAAAGCAATTCATACAGCTGGTAGGCCTGGGCCCACCTAGTGAGTGTGACATGTCAAACGATTTGTTAAGACAGCATTTTTTACAAGCATAGATAGTTAAGGGATACCACACGGGGCTACACCTAGATAAATTAGTGATCATGTACATTAATGAAGAGAAACTGGCAACTAGCTGTTAGACCTAGGTCCATATTAGATTGCTGATAGCCATTGACAATCGTAGACAGTTGAGGGGAGCCGCACATTACAGCAATGAGAATGAGGAGTAACTGGCAACTGGCTGACCATGGTCCATTTTGGACACTGCAGCCTTTGATAATCATTATGATGCATTCAAAAAGTTAGGACAAAGTGGCAAACTAACTTCAAGACCCATTCAAATGTTATTGGGGGCATGCCAGAGATGATTTTGTTAAATTCATGCAATACATCATGCTCCACAAACTAGACAAGACCACAAATAAATAATGAGCACTACAGGAAAAACTAACCTAACTCAACAATTGACACACAATAAGCTTCGGTTGACGTGTGAGGATCTTTGAATCTTCTGGATCTTTGAATCTGTCCTTCATAACATAACTCAACAATTGCCTATGCCTTCATTTCCAAGTCTAGAAATTTCATCCAAGCCGAATACAACAAACTGAACATGCTTCACAAACTAAAAATACTGATCAACAGAAATTATTCAACTAACCTGGCATCATAATATCCAATCGAAGCAGCTCTGCTCCAGTGTGCAAGTAGCTCGATGCATGGCGATATTCCTCCATTTATTCTGAATTTCCAGATCAGATTTCTGTTCAAAGAAGATGCGAGAACACTGAAAAATAAAACAGTCACGGTATTTATTTAGTATCTGAACTTTTCGATTTTTCCAACAATTTTTTCCCCACACACTCAAAACACACTAGTAAGTAATAATACACTGATATTTTGTGGGGGCAACACTTATTTGGCATTCAAATTAGAGTTTTCTGATGGAACTATTTTTCTCCCGCGTATGAATACTATGAACACACTGTAACACTGCCAGACTAGGCTAGGTTAGGATAGGTTTGGTTTAGAGCTATTCAAGTAGCCATTCAATCCAAAAATATCATAGTTTGATAACATATGTTTTTTTTTTAAATGAAAAGATTTTGTGTTTGGTCAGATCGACAATTATTGTTAGATCACATAGAATCTATACGCCTTGGCGAAAAGGACGTGATTGAATTTTTGTTCAGGCATGGTGTTTTTAAAGAGATTTCTGTATGTTTAAAGTGTGGTGCGGAGTTGATTGTGAATAAATCAAATTTTGAATTTCGTTTTCAAAAGAAAATTCGAATTGGGAAGAAGGCGGCTGCGGTTTGTGGCTTTACTGGCTCGGCAAGGGTGGGCTCGTTCTTGGACAATTGTAGACTCCCAATAGAAAAATATTTCTATTTGGTGTCAATACTTTTGCACCTAAAGCCTCCCCGACAAACATTTATTTGTGAAGAGCTGGGAATTTCGACAACAACAGTGGTTGACTGGTATTCATTTTGCCGGGAAGTTTTTCTGTTCAATTGTTGGAAATTTTGTACCAAGTATTGAAAGGTTAGTAAGCTTAGTTTTCTTCAGATATGTGATTATTAATTTGATTTATATGGTTTAATGGTTGGGAGTTCATAATATGTTTGCAAATTATGAATTTTATAAATGAAAAATAAAATTTTCGTAAAAAAATTTTTTTTTCGAAAATTTGAATTTTTGGGTAAAAGAGACGCGACCCCCAAAAAATTTCAACGGATTATTGCTTCGTGGGGTGTGTAGATGTCACAAAAAAAAAATTGTTGAAAAAATCGACAAGTTCGGATACTAAATAATTACCACAGTCACTATTAGCAGCACAGAAAACTGTAGTAAATTAATGCAGTTCAAGTAGCCTATTATATTCTATACAAACAAATCATGAATGATATCGTTAGCAACTCATATTATTTAAATTAATGTGAGGATGTATTTAGAACGATTGGAAATTAAATACAAGTATTAATAGAATAATTATTACTGAGCTCAAATTGAACACATGTTATTTCAAAGTTTATCATGCCCAACAATAGTACAAAACAACAGATTGGTCACATCTACTATATAAGCGTTTTCATGGTCTCCTCTGTCGACGAAATTTTAATGCTGGGGAATAAGGAATTTGAGGTGGAGAGGTTATGGTAGCCTAGCCTATAACGCAATCACATCAAATGTACTTTTACAAAGCGAACTTTTGCAAACAAAGCGAACTCATATAGGCTAGCTTGGAATTGATAGGCAACTTCAGGATAATCAATCTAGTCAAGCATCAATTAAAGCTAAAACTTTCCCAGTGATTATGCATATTCATTTATTCAAATTAGAATAACGTACAAATCATGTTGATACAATAAATCGAAATGTATGAAGTTGGCACCATGAAATATTCATTGTTTTATCAGATCATGACGATTTGCTTGAAAGAAGAAATTCATGATTCATGGATCATAATATAACTACACATATTGAAATCAGTAAACTCACATGAACTCACCACTGTATAAACTATAAAACATAATTATATATAAATTATGTATGAAATACCAATAATGAGAGGTTAGAACATCAAGTGCCTATTTAATTTGAGAATATAGACTTTCTAACTTGGGCTAACACATTTATTTGATAAGCTACCATGCCTAACTAACTCAAACTCTAACTAAACAGTTATTTACTAAAAATCAGTGTTTGGAAATTATCGTTACATGCAAGTGGGAATAGCCTAGGCAAAGTTACATGTTAATTTCAATTTGATTATTTTAATAATATTATTCTTACCTGTAGGTAGTGATAATGCTGACAGAGGGCAAAGATGAACTCAGAACGAATAACTATCAAAATATCTTCAAATAGCTCAAATAGCTTCAAAAACAAGACAAGACCACAGAGTAGAAAGGACCTTTCTACGTTTCTACTTTGCGACAAGACACAAATTCCCTCCAACACTCAACGGTTATGCTATGCTATCGATCACCTATTTATATCGATATATCGATATCGATGTCAACTGTTCAATGTGTTTTAACTTTTAATGTTTTTTGTACGAAAATTGTTCTTCTATCCAAATGCTTATCCCTATTATCTATTATACAACCAGAACCAATGTTCTCCAATAAAGTTTTTTCAACACCGGTGATATCGATGGATGGAAGCGAAAAAGATTGATGATTTTAACATCGATGATTTTCTTTTGATTCTCAACCAAATAAACGATCGATTAACTATGGGCGCTATTTACAAAATGCATTATTTATAGCTCAAAAAATATTACACTTTTATCTCAGTTTAAAAGGTAAAATAATGAATTTCTGACATTTTCATCACAACTAATGTTCGAGAATACTTAAATCTCTATAGAATCCAAGGTTACAGATAGTTGTTTGAGAGAAATATCCTTGCATACACAAATTGAATCTCGAACTTGCTAAGCGTCAATGTATATATACAGAGAATCACCTAAGCATTGCTCGTGGAGCTGGATTTTCAACTTTATTGTTAAATATCTCAGTTATAAATAGAAATATCTCAACAAATTTTCAGGACAAGGTAGATTTCATACGGGAGAAAATTATGGTCATGTTAGATTTGAAAATTTTATTTTATTTCTGTTAATTGAAAATTTGTCTCATTTTTTTCACACACTAATTATTATTTGGCAGGAATATGACTAGGGAACTAATTATAGATTTTATAGCCCTCTATTGATTAACAGGATGAAAATTCTGATAATCAGTTTTTTTGTTATATCTTGATCATTTATTAACGGATTTTCATAAATGAAGTATCATTTTATTCAAAATAAAAATCTAAACATTTCATTACTCAAAAATGGTTTCGATAAAATGTACTGTTTCAATTTAAATTGGGTTTAAAAATTTAATTTGGCCGCCATTTTAGAAAATATGAAAATTTATCAAATTTACTATTTTTTTAATGTAATGTACATTAATTGAAGTATCTGTAAAAAAATTCACTAAGTTATCTCAAGCCGATCACTAGATACAATAACTTTTACGCAAAATATAAAATGGTGGATAAAATGAAAACTAAGGCAAAATTTAAATTTTTTCTAGGAAAAATCTCTCCTTGTTTTAGCATGTAGAATACGAAAATGGTGAGTGCAGAAGCTTTCACAGTACACATTTAAAATACAATTATCATTTTCAAGTTTGAATGGAACTATTACAAAACTGATGGTAACATAAGTTTTAAAACATTTCAACACATTTAATATGTTAAATACAAGTTTGTAAAACTGGTTATATCATAAGTTTTGAAATATGTAAAAAAAGTAGTTTTAAAACAAATTATAAAATTAGTTTTATAATTTGTCCGAAAAACTAGTTTTAAAAGTTTGTAAAACTGGTTATATCATAAGTTTTGAAATATGTAAAAAAATTAGTTTTAAAATAAATTATAAAATTAGTTTTATAATTTGTCCGAAAAACTAGTTTTAAAATGTTTTAAAACTGCTGTTATCATCAGTTTTAAAATCTGTTTGCCGGGTCGACTGAAACCAGTTTTAAAACTGTTTGTAAAGTAGTTATAAAACCATTTTAACACCGAACTTATTGTTTTAACTTTTATTGGACTTTTATTGGAAAATATCAAGTCTAACCTTGAATCATAGAAGAATGAATAGTTATGAAATAAATTAAAAGAGTTTACCAATACATATAATATTACTCATCACGTTTTCGCAACAATATTGGCGTATCTGGTGGGGCGGTGAATGGTATAATGGACTGTATTCTTTTAAATAGATAAATTGTGATAATAAATAAAATGACTTACCAGATGGATGAAGAAGAGGATGAAATATTACCTGCGCAGGTTATTGAAAGGAAGGAATGGTGATGAAAGGCAGTGGCGTACCGATAATGGAGCGAGTGGAGCAGTCGCTCCAGGGCGCAAGGCTCTGAGGGGCGTACCGTTCTTGAGAGAAAATTGCCTTTTACTTACAAAAAATGTATTACTATAATGAAGGCCAAAAGGGTAAAATTTAAAAAAACCGTATGTATACATAGCTGCGCATTACTAAAAGGAACATTCATGTCAAATTTAAAAGAAATCGATTCACGCGTTCAGCCGTAAATGCGTTACAAACAGAATGCAAAACGGTCGAGTCAGAAGTAGCAAATAGTAGAAAGTAGCAAAGCCAAAACAATTTAAATTGGGTGACGAAAGGTATAACAATTTCAAGTAATTGAATGAAGACTTTGAATTTATTCTGGAAAAATAAATCCACAAGAAGTTCAATGGTTTTTATGGTTTTCAAAAACAGGAATGTAATACTTCACTTTTGAATACTATTTCCAAAATATAAGAACATTTTCATAGGAATGACTTGCAAAATGCTAAAAAAATAACTGCAATAAATATATAGAAAAGTGAAAAAATTCACAACATGCAGTTTGGAAATTGATAAAAGCAGAATCTGGTCTGGCGAAAAATCATTCATCGGAGATTCGCATCTCTGACAAATATGGTGTAGTTGGAGGCGGGAAAAAACCGCTGATTCATTAAATGACCACTATGTTAATGTAAGCCCATTTGGGTGGTTGATTTTTGATTGATTTTTTGGTGGGGTGGGGGGGGGGGGGGGGGGCATCGTAAGACACTTCCGCTCCAGGGCGCTTGAAACCTCGGTACGCCACTGATGAAAGGTGGATAAAGTACCGGGTTGGTGCGATATGCGAAGCGAGAGCGGGCGTTGAGTTGTATTCCATTTGGCATCAGATTCACAACTAACTGAATTATTAAAGGGGGAATGTTATTCTGGTGGTCAGAAGCTTATCTTGCCTTGCCTGATAAGATAGTAGGGGCTTCTACATACTCCCCCGCCCTGAAACGATGGTTTCTGAACCACATAAGGATAAAAAAATTTAAAGCGAAGTCATGAAAAAAAAGAGAAAAAAAATATATATATATATAAGTAGGAATAGGAGGTGAAGTCTTCACTCCAGTGGGGGCTTTCACTGAAGACTTTGGCGGAGAGAGGCCCGCGGAAGAGAAGGGATGAAGGATGGAGCGGCAGTAGAGAAATATGATGGAAGGAGCGAGAATATCGAGTATAGCGAAAATAACAGAAATCTAATATTATTAAATGAATGTAAGAGGAAGCGCAATAAATAATAAAGACTCACAATCTCACTTGATTGTGGTATTACGTCGACTTGACGTTATAATAATAAGCGGAAGAAAAAAAAATAAACATAAGCAAGCCGCAAATATAATAAATGTAACAGGCTATTGTGAGGGTAGTGGACAAACTTTGGCCACTGGTCTTGTGAACACTCCTGTTCGTGTGCGCACTTTCACCACGCGTACGGTGCCATCTGCACCAGGTATTACTTCCTGTATAACTCCAAGAGGCCAATGAAGCGGAGGACTATTGTCAGTTTTTATTATGACGATTGAACCAACTGTTATGGGATTTGTAGGAGTACGCCATTTCTGTCTGGTCTGCATGTTATGTAGATATTCCAAGTTCCATCTTTTCCAGAATTCTTGAATTAATCGATCAAGTAATTGATATCTAGTCAGATGGTTTGATTCTTTGTTCAACATATTACCAGTGGGTAATCCATGTAGCGGTTGTTGTAATAAAAAATGCGCGGGTGTCAAAGCTGAGAGTTCACTTGGATCTGAACTCAAACAACACAGCGGGCGAGAATTTAGAATTGCCTCAATCTGACATAATACAGTGGACAGTTCTTCGAATGTTAGAATTTGAGATCCAATCAATTTATAGAGATGCGTTTTCACTGATTTTACATTGGCCTCCCACAAGCCACCAAAATGCGGAGCAGAGGGTGGATTGAATTTCCACTGTATCTGGTTGTTTGCCAATTCTGAACCGAATACTTGTACATAATCATCGGATTGTATTAGTTGATACACTTCTTTTAATTCAGTTTTTGCTCCAATAAAATTGGTTCCACAGTCTGAATACAAATACTCACAGGGTCCACAGCGTGATAGAAATCTTTTAAAGGCGGAGAGAAATGTTTTAGTTGATAAGTCCGATGCCAATTCCAGATGGACGGCCTTGACTGTTAGACACACAAACAGACACAGGTAAGCCTTTTGAGGTTTTACTCCTCTTCGTCTGGACCAGGACACCCAAAATGGACCTGCATAATCAACTCCTGTATGACGAAATGCTCGGCACTGATTCACTCTTGCGGCCGGAAGATTTCCCATCATAGGATAGGAGGGTTTTGGATTACATTTGAAACAAATATTACAAGATCTTATTACGTTTCGTACAGCATTTCTACCTCCTAATATCCAAAATTTTTGTCGAATTAGCGCAAGCACAAGTGACGGTCCTGTGTGCAAATTTCTTTGATGATAATGAACGATTAAGCGATTTGTGAAATTATCTCTCTTTGGAAGGAGTAATGGATGTTTTTGCTCATAAGAGATTTCTGAATGGACCAATCGTCCACCTACCCGTATGAGTTTTCCATCTAAAAATGGATTAAGCATCTGAACTTCTGAGCGAAATCTAATATTTTTGTTAAGCGACGAGATTTCTGAAGTGAAGTTTTCTCTTTGTACTTCTCCAACCAGAAACAGTTCTGCAGCAGATAAATCGGAGGCTTGAATTAGGGAATTACGAGGTAGTTTTTTCATGAATCTCAGAACATAGACTGTACTTCTCAATATTTTATTATAAGATGAGCATCGCTCTATCAATTCTCTAAGCGGATAATTAACTTTCTCAGTTGTAACTAGACTGCGTTGCTCTACAACATTTTCAATTGTTGAATTAATTGGATTTCTCAACCAGTGATCATAGTTTTCATTTAACCAATCAGGACCGTTAAACCAAAGTTTGTTCTCAAAAATATCTTTTGGTAATAAACCGCGAGAGAGGCAGTCCGCAGGATTTTGTTCTCCATTAATATGAAACCAAAATGATGGAGAAATTATTTCTTGTATAAAGACAACACGATTAGCGACGAACGTTTTCCAGCGGGATGCAGGATTATTGATCCATTGAAGCACTATCATAGAATCTGAGAATGCGAAAATATTTTTGAAGTTGAAATGGCCTTGATACTCTTTTGATACAAATTTGATTAAACGAGCAAGCATGACGGCAGCGCATAATTCCAAGCGAGGAATTGTATTAATTTTCATAGGTGCAACACGCGATTTAGCACATAGAACATTAATCTTATATGTTCCGTCCAGTTGTTGAGCTCTCACATAAACAACAGCTCCCAATCCGGTTTCTGATGCATCACAGAATCCTATAAGATCTGCTAACTGATTTGGCAGGATGAAAATATGGCGAGGAATTTTCAACTTTTCTAGAGCGGGTAGTTGTGACTGAAATTCTTTCCATGCGGTCACAATATTATCTGGGGGAATATCATCCCAATCTATTTTCAAAAGCCATAATTTTTTCATAATACATTTTGCGAAGATTGTCACAGGAGCTAGGAGTCCTAACGGATCAAATATTCTAGCTATTGCTGAAAGAATATTGCGTTTTGTACAGTTTTTGTTTTCAGAGCGAATATTAAAGTTAAAACAATCGTCAGTTGGAACCCATCGTAGGCCTAGTATTTTCGTTGCCTCATCGTTTTGAAAATTCTTTGAATTTTTCAATTGATCTTCGGTGGATATTGATGATAAAAGACGAGATGAACTACTTGACCATTTGACCATTTCAAATCTTCCAGCTTTAAACAAATTTCGTAATTGGCTATACAGATTTTCCGCTTCATGAATATTTTTCACACTACAAACAAAATCATCCATATAAATTGAATTTTCTATTACAGAAACAGCATCAGGGAATTTTGATTTTTCATCTGCACCCAATTGTCGAGTGGCACGAATTGCAAGGAATGGTGCTGATTTAACACCAAACGTTACAGTATTGAGCGACCAACATTCTAGCTTTTCATTTGGAGAAAATCTCCATAGAATTTTCTGATATTTTCTATCGTCATTATTGACTTCAATTTGACGATACATTTGTTTCACGTCAGCAGTGATAGCGATTGAAAATAAGCGGAATCTCAAGAGTATTGCTATCAAATCACAATATAATTTAGGACCAGTATAAAGTAAGTCATTTAGCGAGCGATTATTTGAAGCTTTAGCACTTGCGTCGAAAACAACCCGAACGCGTGTGGTTGTACTGTCAGGTTTCACTACACAATGATGTGGCAAATAATAGCTATCGCTTGTAAAAGATGAAAGCGACATGTGACCTTGATCAATATAATCTTTCAAAATTGAATGATATTCTAATTTCAATTCTTTATTAGCTTCAAGCCGTTTTTCCAGAGATAAGAAACGTCTTTCACAAATAGGTAGTGAATCTCCAAGATTGGAAGGATCATCTTTGAAAGGTAGTGATACAGAATAGCGACCTGATGGTAATCTTTGATGGGTTTCAGTGAAATGTTTCTCACAAATTTCATCTTCTTTACACAGGAATAATGGCGATGGAATCTCTTCTACACTCCAAAATCTTTTCATCAAAGTGTTGAGAGGGATCTCTGATGTTGTAAAGCAAGCATGATTATCAGAATAATTATTTTCAATATCAACTTTACCCATAAGAATATATCCAAAACAAGTGGATAAAGCGACTGGTGTACCAGGTGGGCCCATGATTTTATCTGAATTCAACATCAATGAGAAAATTTCAGATCCCAATAATATATCTATTTTACCAGGAATATTACAGCTTTCATCAGCTAGCTGAATATCTTTCAAGTAATTCAATGATTCCATTGGGAAGAAGCGACTGGGTAAATTATCGGTTATTTTATCAATAACAAAGGCATCCAAATTATATGTCTTTTGCGATTCAAAGCGAGAGGCGATTGTAAATGCAGTGCGGAACTTGAGAGGGCGAGTACTAGCTCCAATTCCTTGAACTGTGGAATCAATACGAGAAGTATTAAGCCGTAATTTACGTTGAAATTCAGTTGTGATAAAATTCAACTGACTTGCGGAGTCCAATAGAACACGAGCTTCATGAGCACGGTTCAAAGAATCAAAAACAATAATTTTTGCAGTTGATAGAATAATCATAGTTTGCGATAACGTTCTGCAAGATAATGAACTAACAGGCGAATAGGTGAAGCAATGCGAAAGCGATTCACCTTCTTGAGGTGATTTTGATTTTGAATCAGCGGATGTATGCAAAGTATCATTTTTCTTTTCGTTTGGTTCTTTTGTCAATTCAAATTGATTATCACGGTGCAAACTAGAATGATGCCTTTTGCCACAAAACGTACAAGATTTTGTGCTTTTACAACTTTTATAAATATGTTGAGATGATAAACAATTCACGCATAATTTATTTTCTTTAACCGTCGAAAATCTATTAGCAGGAGATAAATTCTTATAAACTGAGCATGAATATAATTGATGTAATTCATTACACATGACACATTTAGGCGGTTGATAATTATTGTTTCTCTTATTAACCATGAATGTATGAGAAGTATTAGTCAATTTACTCTTGTTTCTCATCAAAGAATTTTCAGGAGCATAGTTTTTTGAGTTGCGAGACAGGATTTTTGCATTTTCTTTGATAAAAGTTAAAAGTTTCTCATAAGTTGGAATAGAGTCTTTTCTAGAATCCATTTCAAACGAATGTACCGTTTCTGGATCTAGTTTTGAAAGAGCTAATTGAAGAATAATGAAGTCAGCTAAGTCTCTCAGTTTAAGCGCTCTAAGAGCATCCACAGATGCTACAAAACTTTGTAGAAAACCGTCTAACCCATTAGATGATTGAGTCTTGATAGGTTTAAAATCTATTATCTTATTTAAATAATAAGAAGCTAAATTTCTTTCATCTTGATACTTATCAACCAAGTTTTTCCATAAAATAGGATAGTTTTCTGCGGTAGGCAATATTCCAGATGTTATTGACAGAGCCTTCTTACTCAATTTTCCAATTAGATATCTGACTTTATCGCAATTAGATAGATTGACGTTTTCATGAATATTTAGTCGAAAACTTTCATAGAATGTAGGCCATTCTGAAAGTTCTCCTGAGAATCCAGGAAGTTCTAAAGTTGGTAATTTTATTTTAGTTTTGATTTCAGAAGGTGATTGATTTTCACTGGATGATTTATTTTCTTTCTTCTCATTCGGTAAAAGTGATTTCTGTACTCTCAGAATTGTACAGTATAAATCTTCAAGGGAATCAATAGCTTGGAAATTGGGTTCATATTTTTCATCAATTTCTAACGATATTTCATTAATTTCATTGATAATAGAACGAAACTCATCACGAGTTTCTTTAATAGTCCCTATTTTAGCTAGGAAAACATTTTTATTAGCGGCTTCTGAGAGGTTTTTACTTGCGTCATAAGTTTGCTGTACTCTTTGAAAGAGTTGCTTTTTCTTAGCTTCTAGAATACGTAATCTTTTTTCTTCAGCAGACATTTTCAAGGGCGTTATCTATTATTGTGCTAGATACAATGATAGCGAACTTACAAAATTCAACATGAATCTGAACACGTAACAGACAGGCAAGATAGCTTATTTTTAAAAGTTAAAATAAATTATTTGAACGGAATAAAGATCGAAATCAGATCTAATGGGAATAAAGCTTATTAAATGTGGCTTTGAGCGACCACATATCCGGCCTGGAGCGATCAAATGGTGGGGCGGTGAATGGTATAATGGACTGTATTCTTTTAAATAGATAAATTGTGATAATAAATAAAATGACTTACCAGATGGATGAAGAAGAGGATGAAATATTACCTGCGCAGGTTATTGAAAGGAAGGAATGGTGATGAAAGGTGGATAAAGTACCGGGTTGGTGCGATATGCGAAGCGAGAGCGGGCGTTGAGTTGTATTCCATTTGGCATCAGATTCACAACTAACTGAATTATTAAAGGGGGAATGTTATTCTGGTGGTCAGAAGCTTATCTTGCCTTGCCTGATAAGATAGTAGGGGCTTCTACAGTATCAATAAATTACTTGGTGAAAATGATCGATATTTTGTAGCTCGATACACATCCTCAAACTTCAGAAAGGGACTTTTTCCAAAAAAATGCATAGGATCATTTTTGTAGAGACTTTTGTCAGCTTCAACAGAAGAAAAAAATTCTTTGAGTTATCGATACTGAATTATAATAAAAAAATGAAAAATTGTACCTTCCCACCCCCCTCCAACAATGAGTTAAACCCCACCATTGGGTACTTTTGGTTATTACCCAAGGTTAGAGAAAATTATTGGTGAAAAAATAATTTTTCTATCAATAATTATTGTTCCTCTTGATGACCATATTTTTGTCTAATTTGACTGGGCTAGGGTACCGGTATATAAAATGAAGTTGGAGTTTGTATCGATGAATAGAGGAGGGATATTTGCAAATAATCTGTACAATTTACGTATAATTTATGTGAATTTTGCAAACACTTTTTACATAAAATATACGTAGTATGTACATTAGCATATCTCTGTTTTTAAAATTCGAATTGATCAATTATAGAAATGGGCATTCAATAAATATATACTGTTAATTCGATTTTTCATTCCAGATTGTTTAACAACAAATTTATAAATTATTACTTACGTGAATATTGTACGTAAATATTACATAAATTTTACATTAGATATTTATCATTTACATATGGACCTAGAATTTACGTAAAAAATATGTTAAGTGCTGACTGGGTCCTTTGTCTGCTTTTACTATGATCAAATCGTTGTCTTTGACTTTCTTCTCAATCTTCTTCACGATGTCCTCTGTACGTTGAATATTGGGTAAAACTTGTCTTGCCTGTTCTTGTAAAATTATGTCTGCACATCTGTTGGTTAAAATACGATTCTGTGACACTCTCCAATTCCTATCAATGCTGCATGCTAGAAGTTCTGCTTGTTTGCTCCCTAAACTACTATAATTGTTGAATTTAGTACCTTGTCCTAGCAATTCTTGTTCTGAAGGTGAAAACGCGACGTTAGTGAAATTTTTAACTCTATCAGCAAACGTATGGTGATGATTTGTATTATTCGGTTTTGGACGTTGTTCTTCAACAAGTTTCTGTAACTTCAAGTTCTGTGTAACGGTTTTTCTTTTAATTTCTTATAGATTTCGTCCCTGCACTTATTGTCTAAGAAATCCCATTCAATTTTGTGTAGTTTTTTCGTCAGTTGCGAATGTAAGATGAAAATGTAGAACGATAAGCTATCCCTTCTTTTGTACCACCAGCTAATTTCCTTCTTTATCCAAAATTTTTGTGCTTGTTCAATACTTTTTTGCGCAATTATGGACTTGTTATTGGATTTTATTGAAACAAACTTCGGTACTAATCCCAATTTAAGGCACTGCTATTGAAAAATATATTCCTCTCTGCTAAACCAAACTTCAATTTAAGTTTGAAATATAACATCACCTGTTCTGCTTGACTCGCTTCTTTAACTTTCTTAGTGATGGCGAAGGTGATATTGTGGAAGGTATCCATAATGAATAATAAGACGAAATTGTCACAACCACATTTATTAAAACTTCGAAACTAGTTTCTCGAAGTTTTAATAAATGTGGTTGTGACAATTTCGTCTTATTATTCATTATATATTTATAGATTTGTTATTAGAATGTCTTATAGTATTTGCTACACTTAAAAGAATAGCCTTAATTTCTCATTGTGAAGAATTGAAAGAAAATATGTTATGCCTATAATTGGTGGAAATCTAGTAAAAACTTATTGATTATTATTATTATTATTACGATATACAGTACTTTTTTTATTGCTGATGATGTCCACATGAGTCCGAGACTTGTGCGTGGGTAATGAGGTGAATGATAAATGACACATAAATGACTGACGGTGGAGCGGGATTCGAACCCACGACCACTTAAACAACAGCAAGCTGAAGTTGCGACGCCCCAACCAACTGCGCGCTAAGCGGCACACCTATTGACAGGACTTTTTCAAATTCAAAATAGAATAATAATATTATTGCCGATAATTTGAATTTAAAAAAATGTTTTTTCACCTATAATTGGTGGAAATCTTGAAAATATTTTTATTCTTTGCTTGGTATGGCATTTTTTTAATGCAAATAGAATAATTGAATTCAAAACCGTAATGCGCCATTTTGAATAGCGCGCTATCCCGCCGTCCGGTTCCATACCGATGACAGAAACACAGTCGATGTATCGAAGAAACGAAATATCGACTCTTTATATCGTATGATACAAAACCAGCTGATTGACACTTGTTGCTCAGATATCAAAATGTAAACATAACCAACAAATTGTCTTCTTTTCGTTAATATTTTTCTGTGGCTGAAGTGTTGTTTAAAGTTGTTTTATTACATATCTGGTTGCAACACGTTTGTATTATTTATCCGATATTTTTTATGCATTCATAGAGATAGAATACTTGAAGGTAATACAGTCATGAATTATTTATTTATGATTCTGTTATCTTCCACTCATACCTTTCTGGATTTAGGTGCCTTGGGTATTACTTTTTCTTGAATAAATCTGTATCGTTTTGTTAAGGGGGATAGCATGAAACATACATACCGGTAATTGTGCCGCAGATGTTAGATGAAGACAAAAATCACTTGAAAACTTCTAAATTGTAGTATTATGTCTCCTGATCACAATTATCAAGTTTTTAAGTGTCGGTCTCAATTAATTAAATAATTATTCAATATTAAAAACCCACCTTTTGAACAGAACCCCAAAATGATTATCTTTAGCAATTAACTTGAATTGAGTGTTTAGAATGCATGAATCATTGCAACACAATAATTTGCATTCTAGTTATTATTTAATCATACAATTCATCTATTCAATAATGAAAGCATTTTCAATTTGTTCCATAATCTTATCACTTGATGCATTGCACATACGGTTTCTGTCTACATAATCTGTTGCCACAGCCTGGGTTTTGGGCGCTTGGGCCTTCTATTTCTTTAGCTTATGAAGTTTGACGACTGTGGATGATAAGATCATTGAGTGCTATAGAATCTCAAACTGATGTTTTTGTTTTACTCTGAACTCATAGATATATTGTGATGAGAATATATTTGAAGAATAATACATTTTATGCTGAATAATGATTTTTTACTGTTATTTTCCAACGTGATATTATTTCAGAAAGTAAAAATTATCACAGAAATTTTTAATTTTAATCCATTACGGAATTAATGAAAACAAAATAATGATCACTATAATTAATTAATATAGCGACAGAATATTGGGAAAATATTGATATTATATAACAATAAATATCAATACCAGTTTCAAAATATTGATACAATATATTGATAATTTTGGTATTGATACGCCATCCCTACATTGAAAAAAAGGAAATAACACAATTTTCATTGTTCATCATGGCAGAACCTTTGAATGATGTGTGTATTTGTGATGCCTTGTGCCTAATTATAGTAATTCCCAACCAACCCGGCCTTGCTAGACTGGACCAATTTATCAAGGTTAGATGTGTCATGTAACATGTAATTAATTTTGCATATGCATCCTAACCTAACCAAAGCTAGCCTAGCCTAACCAAACTGAGCATTGCTAGATTTTAAGCATTCCAATTCAGCAATTTTAGTGTAGGTCAGGTTAGCTTTGGTTAGGCTAGGTTAGGTTAGGTTAAATATCACAAGCTTCAACTAACCACTCTAGATTGGTTCAACTCTCTGGCAGTCTGCTCACAGGGCAATCAATAAATGCTCAAAATGTGCTAGGAGTATAAAAATTGGCAGTCTGGGTTTTCACCTGTCATTTTCACCCACAAACCTGTGAAAAATCTCTTGGAAAGAATATTCTTGACATTTGAAACTTTGAACATAACAAGCTCCTTGTAATCACACTTACCTACATACCTAATAATAAAATTGGTGGATATTGGATATTTAACCAAATATCGGCCGTTTAAAGATAAGTTTGACTATCGTCAATAATTACAAATATTCATATTTAACATATATCTAGAACATTATCTATAATGTCAATGTTTTATTAACGTATTCTCACATTTGCAACGAAGCAAACCGTCATAATTTTACATTGCTCTTATTATTTTTTGCAACTCATGCCCATAATGATGAACTTTCTTATATCTCTCCCCCTGAATGTCCTAGTAGCTGGCATTCGCTAAAAACCAGAATCTTTGGAAAAGAGGCAAAAGTTTACAGACGTTTGGAAATTGCAGCTCACTAAATACGTAATTTCTCTACGATTCTCAAACATCACATGTAGAACTAACTACAGTAGTTGGTAATAGTATAGTAAAGAATAAATCTAATAAATTAGAGGTGCAAGCTGGAGTGCCTCAGGGGTCAATACTAGGTCCATTGCTTTTTTTGTTATATGTCAACCGTTTACCTAAAGAATTAATTAGTGGTAGAGCCCTCTTATTTGCTGATGATACATCACTCATTTTCAGCAATTCCATTCTAGATAATTTAGAAATAAGTGCCCATATAGGTGTGCAGTCCATTGTCCAATTTTTAAATCAGTTGAAATTAACTATAAATAGTAAAAAATGCCAATACCTTCAATTCAAAAACAAACATAATTTAAATGAAGATAGGACTATAAACGTGTTTGTAAACGATAATCAATTAGACCAGGAAGAAAAAATTGCATTTCTAGGAGTTATGTTGGATAGACGATTGACCTGGACTCCATACATTGAGAACATATGTAGTAAAATTTCATCTGGGGTATTTGTCCTGCGACAGCTCGCTAGATTGAATGACAAAAAGTTACTTTTTACAGCTTACCATGGGCTCTTACTGTCACATATTAGGTATGCTATCTTAGTATGGGGTAATTCATCAAAACAAAATCTTGATAGGGTGTTTAAGATCCAAAAGAAAGCGGTTAGGTGTATAGAAAGAGTAAATAGATTAGATTCATGTAGGCCGTTGTTCAAGAGACTTGGTCTCCTAACTGTACCCTGCTTATATGTGTATGAAGCTACTTTATATGTAAAAACGAATGATATTAACCAAAATCTTGATGTACATGATTATAATACAAGAAGCCGAGGAGATTATCACTTGGTGAGTCACAATAGTAGCTTATTCAAACAAAAACCTAGTTATATTGGTAGGAAATTCTACAACAAGCTACCGCAGTTTTTGAAGAGTCTTGAGAATATAGAAATATTTAAAAAACAATTGAAGAAATATTTAGTTGATAAAGCTTTTTATAGTGTACAAGAGTTCCTTTCACATCAAAATTAAGCCTCACCTCAACTAATTGAAGTAATTATGGTATCTAGTGTATAATATTGTTGATCTGACTTGTCTTATACTCCTTAACTGGAGTCTCCAAGACGTAATCTACAAAAAAAAAAAAACTTTTAAAGACAAAAAATTAATGAATCATCTAGTGTACATCATCTTTCGACAAACTGAAGCAGACGCTTATTTTTCAAGTTTAAGGGGTCGATTATTGGTTGGTTTACCTTATTTATATGCATGTATTCTATGATCTGTACTTATATTTTATCAGGAATGCATTTTCGTATCTGATGAGGATCTTCATCAGCTGACTATTTTGTTTAGAATTTAATACTTAAGCTCATTTCCAAACAATCTATTGCAGGCAAGTGGCAATTTGGCAGGTATGGTGAATGACAGAATGACTTGTGGCTCAGTTTACGATTTTCTTGATTATATTCAGCCTGATCCTGACTACCTTGAGGCAAAACTCCGCCGTGGCACATACATTATAAATACTGGACTGCTTTTACAACTAGCAATCTTATCTGCTTGGCTGAGTGTCTTAGCTTGGATGGCTATATCTGCGTTAAACCTATTTCTTATTTTCAAATCATAGAATAATATTTTTTTTTTGGCAACTTCTGATATTTATGAATGTATTAGTTTGTGAACGTTTATGAATATGGGCATATGTGTTTATTAGTGTTTTAGTTTCCTATAATGTGTTTGCATTAATTGTCTCAGCTTTAATTTTGCAACAAACGTACTCAAATGATGAACAATATTTTGTATTATTTGTACGGTATTCTAGTTTACAAAAAGCTTTTATAGAGATTTTATACAATCAACAAGGCTCTGACAGAAACAGGGGTGTTCCCAGGAGAAGCCAAAAAAGCCCGAGATCACCTACAGACACTAAAAATCTTGAAATAACATGTTTTTTACTGTAACGGGGTTTACAAAAATAAAAATTGTTTTTATTTTGGGACCCCATATTGCCCTGGCTGGAGGCACTTATTGCACTAGCTTAGGGCCTCTAGAGGTCCTTTAGACCTTGAGGGGCCCACCGGTGCCGCGGGCCCTTCAGGTCTCCTTACTCCTTATCGCAAACATTGCAGACATTTTTATTAGAATATTCCACGTTTCAACACTGGAAACATATTCATGCTACCACTGCATCTACCCTATTTTTAAATAAAATCTATTTTTTTTTTTAATTTATATTCTTCCATTGGTATTAATGTTATTATTAGTCCCCACTTAGCTGAGCATATACAACCTGTACGTTTAGCTGAAGAATTCAATAAAAGTGAAATTAATGATATTTCGAAATGTGTTTCATTGATTGAAATTTGTGTTTGAGTTCGATAGCGGGGGGGTGGGGGGTGGTAAGGGTGAACCCGCCCAAAATAGTCTCTGGGTGGTGGCCCAGGTTAGCCCTTCCCCCCCCCCCCCCCCGCAAGTACTAAACCTGGGTACGCCCCTGGATAGAAAAGAGTCACAGCCAAATCAATTTGTTCGATTTTATTGTATGTTATTTGTACTAAAGTGTAATTACATAAAATGATATTTTATTAAAAACTAAAATCATTAAATATGTTGAGCATTCATAGTCCCTGGACATCTCTATGCATTTTCTGTTAATCAGATCATTCAACTGATGATAATATCATAACTTATCATATCATATTATCATGCACACTTCAAGTTATGATAATTATTTTCTTTATAGGGTGTTTCAGAACAGTTGAGAGAGTGTTTTATCATATTTCTGAAACTAATTATACAGCTAAAAGTAAGGAAAAAGTGTTATTTGTTTTTGTTTATGAGCATAGTTCCGGAACCGCTTCGTTACAGAAATAAAGATGCCTGAACTTGACTGCTATCAATTCATTCATTTTGAAATATCTACGGCGTTTATGTTGGTGCTAAATGGAATAGGTTGTGTATAAAATTGAGATTAGCTGAAATAAGCTGAAAAGTGCAATGAAACATGTTAGAAGTCAGAAACTATGATAATTATTGATATATTCTACCAAATAGGCAAAAATAACTTTTAAAACAAGTTTTTCAAGTTTGCAGTGGATTATCTTGGTATATTGTGAATAAACCTATATTCTTTTAAAACGTACGGTATTTTGAAAGATTTTATGAATTTTAGATGAGATTTTGTGTAATAATAATTTATTTTCAAAATTGGATTATGAAGAAAAAACTATTGGGTTTTCTATAGATAACCACTTAATCCACTTCAAACTTGAAACTTTTTATAGCTATTTTCACCCAATTTTTGATTATCCCAATAATTATCATAGTTACAGACTTGTAACATTGTTCAGTCGTTTTTATCTCCTAAAAAAACCCCAGAGATTTCAAAATGAGTAAATTGGTAGCGGTAACTGCTAACTTCAGGTATCTTTGTTTCTGTAACGAAGCGTTTCCTGAACTAAGTTTATATGAACGTTTTTCTTATTTTTAGCTGTACAATTAGTTCCTGGAGTATGAACAGTTTCTCCTGAAAGACACTCTATATACAATTGTACCCCATTGAAAAAAGTGTATTTATTCTATTGATAGATAGGTCTGGGTATTATCCTTATTTGATTCATTGACTGCACGGTACTAAACAACATAGTATATCGTATAGAACAAATTGGGGAGATTCGTGTCTATCTTTTGACAAAACGTCAATGGTCATAAATAATTCAGAACACTGTCAGCTCATTATTGATTCTATTGAAACCTTAGTAACCCTATATAGTGTCACTTGGTGTTAACAGTTCAAGCGTTAAGGTCTGAAACTAAGTTTGAGTACCGTACTTCATATATTTGGTGCAAGGAATAGCATTGGATCAGGTAAGTGAGCTCACATTTTATTTGCTCTTGAGATCTGTCGTGTGCTAACATTGATAATTATTTTCATTTCAATAATATTTTTTATTAAATAATATTCGTAGATTGATGAAGCTTTACACCTGTTCTTCGTGGTCATCCAAATTATATATCGTAGTTTCTGATATTCTTAGAAAATATATTTAAAAAAGGAAGCATCATTTCGAACTAGGTACAGTAGTAGAGAACATACAGTTATTTTAAGTAAATATTTATTTGTAATTCAAAACACTCGAGCGGCTTTATAGCTAATTGCTAGTGTGAGTATGCATGTGTTTGTAAGTTTTAGTCATCGTATTAGACGTATTCTTGTTTTTTTTATAGAAGCTTGCAAATTAATTCGTATAGTTTATCTATTAAGGCTTGTTAAAATATTTATAAATTTTGCCCAAACTTATCTTTATTTTCACGATAGTAGTTTATGCGACAATTGTATTATGGCCTGCTTGTAAGACACAAGTGAGATGTAAGTCATGACACGAGCGAAGCGAGTGTCCTAAACATCTAAAAGGCTAAATAAAATCGTTGCAAGCACTATTTCATCTACGACCACCACTTCGATAACATATTACAATAACAATTAATACAAATTTTCGATAATCATCAATGATAAATAATATAAATAAACTCAGCTGTTATGTAAATACTTTCTAACCTCTAATAACTACTGTATAAAGGAGTCGTAGATAAAGACTGTTAAGATATCCTGCTATTATGAACTTGGTGGTTTGGAACCCACCAAGGCTCTAACGCTTATTGTTATTTATTATGAACTTCTACCTCAATATCACCATCATCAATACAAAGAAGATGATTTTCGCATGTTAGTTGGAATGAATTGCATGCTTTTAACTAAAATAATAATGATGAATTTCAATATTGGAGGCACAATATTTATTATCATTTTATTCGTATACTAACGAGGTCTTCATGTTCAAAATAAGGTACTTAATTGAAGTTTTGTTCTAGCAGAAAAAATTATTAGACTTGATAATCTTGACAAATAATCAATTAGACTTGATAATCTGAGGTTCTAGTAACTTCTTTCTTGTTCCAGTATTTTTATAGTGTTCCAGTAACTTCTTAATTATTTCAATAACCTTTTTTTATTGTTTCAGTAACTTCTTTATTGTTACAGTAAACTATATTTTACGAGACATGAGCTGAACAATAGACTATTAGAATAGTGTTTCTATCAAATAGAAAGCGGACCCAAAATACATGTCATAAGATTGGAATTCAGCTTTTTTATCAAAGTATCAGAATTGAGTTGATTTGTTATCCTCTTCAATGACATTATTGCGGATCGCATGGATTACAATTGGTGTGATATTTGTCGTAATTATCATTGAAATCATTTTTGAGGTAATTAGATTTGTTAATTAACTAAAGTATTAATTTTATTAATTAATTTTGTAGTTGTACAACTATTTGTGTTTTCATGGCTTGAGGTGAATTGAGTTTTGTTCATATTAGGCCCTTATTATACAAAATTACTGCAGTCGCGGTCACGTGCCACGATTTAGGCTAAATTACATCAGCTGTTCGTGTAACCGTGCTCAACGATGTTAAATTACACAAATACACAAACATGTTTAGAACCATCAACTGATTTTTCAATAAAATTTACCTGGTTGGTGTAATCTATCCTAATTGAGGCACGCGACCGCGACTGCAGTGGCTTTGTACAATAAGGATCTTAGATATAAAAAAGGCTGCATCAATTCTGTTGATTTCCAAAGGTCTCTCTCGAATGATGGCTTAAACTCAGGAAGTAGCTCAGAGTTGTGCTGGATAGTAAACACACTCACCTATGCAGTCAGACTCTGTTTAGTGGTGGCAGTGGACTGTTAATTATAAAGGTTCAGAATTTGTTTCGGTGGACTTGGCATACTAATAAATCTGTGTTAGCTCAATGAGGGAAGCAATCACAAACTACCTCACTCCTATTTTGTGTAGTACGCTCTTTGAACTAGAACACAGCGTTGAGGTTTGAAGAGTCACTTACTATCGAAATTGGCTATGGTACTATGCGTATAATATGTTCTACTATGATTTGTCTTAAACGTTGTTTGTGATTTTTATAATAAAATCTATAAGAATTGACAATTTATCAAACTGACATATAGATAGAACATAATTTATTAATTTCGAATTCCTCAAGTGCTATTAATTATTATACTGAAGACTTCCGCAATATCGGATATTGACAGCTTCATTGAATAGCTGATAGAAATCGATGAATGCTTCTACACTAAAATATTTAGTCACTGCCGGGAATCGGACCACGGACCTTCCAATTGCCGGTCAGGCGTCTTAACCACTAAACTAAATTGGCCCTACTAGACCCACTAGACCATAGTAGTCTAGTGGTTAAGACGCCTTTGGGCGGTCCGAAATTGGGAGGTCCGTTGTCCGATTCCCGGCGGTGATTAGATATTTTTGTGTAGAAGCTGTGTGTCTGATTCCATAATTCCAAGGTAGTAATTTCCTTCACGATGTTACAAATACAGATTATAAATCGTATTTTGTACTGCACTACTGAATAATGTATAAATTTAATCTTGTATTTTTTCCCAGATTTACTTGGAAAACAATTACGATCGCACAAAAATATTTCAAGAATATGCTGATTTTTCCACCAAAGATTACAATACATTACTTAAGGGTAAGTCCTTTAATATTTTTGTGCATCTCAATTAATTTCAAAATAAAATTATGATATTAATTAGTAAAATTTTAGCTTAATACAGGGTTTGGCGCACAAAATTTTCCAATATTTAATTTGCTTATAATTTTTTAGGTTAATATCTAACATGTGTTTCACATGATAGGTGTGTGTTGGCATGCAAAGCAGCACTACGTGGAAATTAGTTCCTCCTGTACCGAATGGTTTCTCCTTTCAAATATTCGTTCAAAGATGGCCGACAGAGGAAGACTGTCTGTTGACCAGTAACTGAAAATTGTAATGCTTTTAGTGAAACTTCTCGTCTTTCTCCTTCTCCTTCTTCTTCCAACTTGTATGAATAAATAAAACAAGAAATTGCATTTTGCAATGTTGATATTTTACTCTTTTTATTTTATTTGCAAACAATATTATATTTTCAATTTTCTAATAACTAATCCAACTCTATAACTCAGACTGTGTTACACCTATTTTCCAGAAATAGAAGATCCAATCGTGCTATGGTGGTCAGAATTGGTTCCTGAGAGGAGCGAGCCTGTAAAATGTGGCAACGTATCTTGCTTCTTCACGCATAATAGGAAGTTCAAGGGAAATCCTCTCCAGAAGGTGAGAATAATTATTGCAGGGGTTTTCACAATTTCGCAACTTGATAGAACCCATTGTATAAATCTGATTTTTTATTTATTAAGGAACCGACAGGGCCGTATTGAAATCGCGACGTCGTCGGTCTGTCCGTCTGTGCTCTGAATCTTGAAAGGAAGACTAGACTCTTGAAACTTGGTTATATAGCTTCCTCATAGTCCAAGTGAGATCACTATTCTTTTTGGAGTTTAGGGGTCAAATATAAAAATTATTATGTTGTAAAACATATTTATTTATTATTATCAAGGGGATCTATTTATTATTTTCCTAGTACATGGGTAACCATAGTTGGAAAGGTTCTACACGTCACACTCCACTTAGCCCCATCATCTTTTGAAATATTCGTTGTAACTTACTTGTTACTTTATTTTGATTTAGCCTAGAAAAAATTCTTGTTCAATATTTATTCTATTTGTGTGTTGTGTAAATAAATTGAATTGAGAAAAACAGATCGCCACTATAGGCTCTGGTCAGTTTTCTTTAGTTAAAATAAAAAAATTGCACAACTGGTTCATTTCGAATACTAAAAATTAAGAATATTACGAAGTCTGCTATTTAGATTAATTATCCACTTTATTTTTACAGTGGAAGCGTTGACGTCTTCATTTTTGTTTGTGTTAAAATATTTTCTTAAATTATTTTTAAATTTATAAAAAAGAAAAATTATTGAGGCATGATAATAATTATGTGATCTGTTCCACAAGAATAAGAAACTAAACTATTTTTCAAGAACTGGCAAAGTGCATTTTTGCTTAAGATTTTTGTAGAAATCAATGAAGTTGAATGGTGCTATCAGCACAGCTAATAGTAATTATTATTTTATGTCAATTCGTCGGGTCCTTGGATATTCCGTTGTATCGTTTTATTTATTAATTATTTTCTCTCTTCCTACTTTCTTTATTATTTAAACTGTGCATTTTGAATCGTTTTATGCTGATTTTGGTAATAAATTAAATATTAGTAACTTACAAGATAGTAATTGCACGACTACGCAATCAAATATTTTAGTAGGAAATTTAAATATTTAACTGAGTAAAATATTTCAATTTCCTTCTCAAATATTTGATTCGTGCACTTACTTGAAAGTCACTACGAAATGTGCAGTTCGTTATGGGTACTAAATTTAAAAATTTATATTCTCGAATTGGAAATAATTATTGGTCATTGTAGTAGGTCAAGTGTAATTCCTTGTGAAAAATTGACATAACATTTGGATTCTTCAGTATTGAAAATGTATGAAGAAAGCAGTGTGCGAAAGCCTGTTTCGTCTTTGCTTGATTTTATTATTTCATTAATACACTAGTAGTTCTGTGAACAGTAGGCCCAAGAATACAGGTGCTTGCACAGAGCAACATTCTCCATCTACTCAATGATAATAACCATCGCAAAATGAAACACAATCATCAGACCTGACCCTTGATTCAATTTGTGTAGTCTATTTCATATCTGTTTTCCTCAATGCCACTCTGTATCACACCACCAAGGCTGTTTTTCTATTTTCCAAACAGCTGATTGCTCAAATCAGATTCATGTGTCTGATGAATTTATTAATTTAGAACATTAATAATGAAATTTGTATAATTATCATTTATTTAGAAATAACTTAATGAATAATATGCTCTGTACGTTATTTTAAATGAAGGAATAACATTTGAAAAACCTTTTACTTTACTTCATTGAAATATTGGAAATGATTCCTTAAACAAATATGTTATTTTTATGAAGGCTAAACCAGATGAATAAGAGGGCCCGAGGGCTATCTTGAAATTTGATTACAAAATTGCATATAATGGATAAGCTCTTTTTAAAAATCATATGTTTCTTATAGAAGAAGGTCTGAGTGCCTTTCCCTTTTTCCTTACAAATATCCTTTAAATGCAAACAAATTTTAAAAATCCTTACACATACATCGCTGAACATTCCTTGAAGGAAGATCCAAGCAAAGGTTCGTAGAATTTGATCATACATGCGTTCCAAACAGACAAACAAACAATTGCCAAACGAATGATTCGAAACAGAGACCTCTCTTCGTTCGGTCAATTTTTTTTCTTAACTTGGTACTTTGCACTCAAGTGATACACTGCATCACTTGGTAAGCTAGTATTTATTTCTCTTGTTCAATTATTTAAATAGATAATGTGCATAAAATTCTTCTTTAGTTCTCTTTAATACTGTACTTGAATCTCATCTTAGTTTCAAGTTGATACTTTTTTTTATGTGGTTAATTTGATTGATCGATATGTTGTAGTGTATCATTATAAAAAAATTCTGAAATTCTTTTGTTTGTGTACAAAATTTTTATTCAAGTTTGTTTTTATATAATTTTTGTCCTGACTGAAATATTTTATGCATGTAAATTATTTACTTTGATATTTTGTAATATTTGTTAATATACTGTATATCTTTTTGATAGTATATGATATGAACAAGTGAAATAAAAATTATTCTATTCTATTCTTTTTCTTACGCTAGGCAATCATATTTTACGGCAGCGATATGCACGTACTTGACTTGCCCTTGCCAAGGAATAGGGGTCAGACAGTTTGGGCTCTCTTCCATGAGGAGTCTCCAAAGAACTTTCTGCCTCTGGTTTTTGATAAAACGCTGTTCATGTTTGATTTGTCGGCCACATTCAGTCGTCACAGCCATCTCCCTCTGACACTGCAGTATCTCGAAGACGCAGAAGCTCTACAAAGTATGTATTACCTACTTTTATTTATCTACTACTAGCATTTTACCCGGTCTTGCCCGGGAATCCAGTTTGGAGTTTCTCTTTCCTGGTAGATAACTTACGGTAGTGGTCAAAAAATTACGAAATTCGGGTGAGCGAAATACCATACAGTTAATCTGTTTGAAAAGAGAAATTCACAAAACAAAATTGTTTTGTTGCACTGATGATGTGAATATTTAGTGTTTTTTATAAGTGAACTAACGTTGCAGCTCTACCCACCTGCATAGTTTTGTGTTAAGTTGTTTAGAATAATTTATTACAGGAAAAGCTCAATACACACAATACGTAAGCTCGCATGACGCTGGGTAATTAGCAGCTGTAATATTGATACAGACCTACTCTGCTGCTTTGGCTTGTGACATATCAGCGTATCATCTTTATTATCACCGTAGTGACATATCATGTCATCAGCTGTTCTGTGATCTTCTTTGCACCTGAACAAATTTTGAAACCGTAATAAGTGAAATTTTAAAAATTCTGAAAGTAAATTGAAAAATCGGGCTTTGAGATGTACTGAATCGAGTTTAGAAGAAGCTATGTGCCAAATTTAGTGTTCTAAATTCTAAATCGTTGCCGTTTTTGTGAAATCCTCAAGATAAAAAATTCACGGTTAGAGACATATCCTATAAATGCACGGTTGGATCCTATAGAAATAGGATCACCCCCTCCACACATCAACCACAACCATAATCCCAATTTTCAAAATTTTATTCAGTAGACCTCCAACCGTGTCTGAGGAAGCATTACACCAATGCGAAATAGCTATCATTCGAATAGGTGTTAAATTCACTAGTAAAGTATTGTCAACGTTTATTTTTTGTAATCACCCGTATTTTATTTTTTTGTATTCGCCCGTATTTTTTAATACTAATGCTATTTGATGTAAATAACTTATAATTTTTATTTTGACAGCTATGAAATATTTTATTCCTTTCGAAGAGAAGGACATGCTTACACGAGTGATTGCACCAATGCTATACATTCAGTCGAGCTGTTATGTACCATCGGACAGAGACAGCTATGTTAAGGAGCTCATGAAATATATCAAAGTTGATTCCTATGGTGAATGTCTCAATAATAAAAAGTTACCGGAAGAGTAAGTAATCAACAGCATAATTTAAAATACGAGTGTTTCGTAAATAACGCAACTCGTGTCGAATAATGTAGGTGGTTCATTCAATAAAGAGACAAATTTGTATAGGGGAAACCCCAATAAATTGGTAGTACCCTACAAGTTTTAGGATTGAGTTTGCATCTTCTAGATGAGTTATATCCACATAACTAGTAGTTCTGTGAACAGCAGACCTCATGCACAAGAATAAGGGCGCTTGCACAGAGAAACATACTCCATGTACTCAATGATAATCACCATTGCAAAATTAAACACAGTTACCCTTAATTCAATTCACTTAGTCTATTTCATGTCTGATTTATCACAAAAATTCACTGTTTATCACATCAACAAGGCTGTTTTCTACTTGCGAGACAGCTGATTTGTTATCATATCAAATGTCTGATGAATGAGTGAAAATTTTTTTTTATTTAATTTGTATATCATTTACTTAGTAATCACTTGTCATTATACTTAATTGGAAATGATTTGTTTCTCTCAAACAAATATTCTATTCTTATAAATGATAACTTTATTCATATGAATAAGGCTTAACCAGATGGATAAGGGGGCCAAGGGCTATCAATGCATCTAATTCCAATTGCATATGATGGAGAAGATCATTTTAAAAGCCATATCTTCTATATATATATATATAATTATATAATCGAAATACCACTGACTGACTCACTCATTCATCAGTTTCTCAGGAACCACTCGACCAAAAACGATAAAATTTGGTACACGTATTCAGTAGGGGGACTAGACGCGTGCTAAGAAAGGGTTTCAAAATTTGCCCCAAAATGGGCCCAAAATTAAAGATTTTTGAAAATTTAAGTGATTATAATTTCAAATTTCACAATTTCTCGAGAACCAATGGGCCAAATAAGATGAAATTTGGTATGCATGTCCAGTATGGACCCTAAATGACTTTTAAAAGAAGGGTTTCAAAATTAACCCCAAAATGGGCCCAAAATTAACGATTTTTGAAAATTTAGGTGATTATAATTTCTTGAGAACCATTGAGCCAAATAAGATGAAATTTGGTATGCATGTCCAGTATAGACCCTAAATGAGTTTCAAAAGAAGGATTTTAAAATTAACCCCAAAATGGGCCCAAAATTAACGATTTTTGAAAATTTAGGTGATTATAATTTCTTGAGAACCACTGAGCCAAATAAGATGAAATTCATTCACTCATTCATCACCGATAATGCTTTTGCGCAATCTAAATCCCCCTAAACTATGCAATGGGACCAGACTTCAAGTAATATCTCTTCAAAAACATGTAATTGAAGCCAAAATTATAACAGAAGTGAATCAGGGAGAACCTGTTTTTATACCACGGATTCCCCTCATCCCAACAGACTATCACTTTCAGTTTAGACGTCTGCAATTTCCCTTTAAAGTGAGTTATGCAATGACCATTAATAAAGCACAAGGGCAAAGTTTGAAAGTGGCTGGGGTGGATCTTAGGACTGACTGTTTCTCTCATGGCCAGTTGTATGTGGCTTGCTCCAGAGTAAGTTCACCAAACTGCTTGGTCATTCTTCAGCCAGAAGGAAAAACGAGGAATGTAGTTTACAAAGAAGTATTAAGGAATTAATAAAATACTATTTGTAACAGTACATGAGCCTGAGAATTTTTGTGAAAATAGGTATTGATGAGAAAATCAACAAAAAATTAGTTGTGAAATTAATGAACCATAGATTAACGATTTTGAAAATTTAGGTGATTATAATTTCTCAAGAACCACAAGGCCAAAAAAGTTCAAATTTTCAGCTGGGGTGCTAAACACGTGAAAAATAGGGTTACATGATTCATCTCAAAATTTAGGATTTTTGGAATTCAGTTGATCACAATTTCTCAAGAACCTCAAGGCCACATGGAGTGAAATATGATATAATGTATATGTTTGATTAAGACCCTAGATGCATACTAAGTAATGGTATCAAAATTCTCCCCAAAATCACCTATTTCTGTAAATTTATCTAATCACAATGGAAATTAGTTGGACCCCCCGGGGGTCCAGGGGGCGGAGCCCCCTGGCTAGACGGTTAAGGCGAGCGAAGCGAGTCTGCCGGCTAGTGTTCCAATAAAAGAAAGTCTAAAAAGCATTACTTTTCTCCCTTTTAAATATTCTTTGAATGCAAGCTAATTTCAAAAATCCTTACACAAACATCGCTGGCATTCCTTAAAGGAAGATCCATGCAAAGTTTCATTGAATTTGGTCCACGCGTTTAGCCGTTGATACGTTACAGACAAATGCAAAACGGTCGACTTGAAACAGAGACCTCTCTTCATTCGGTCAATGAATCAACCCTTGTTCAGTTTATAAGTTAGTTTAATGATGTCAGATCTTCTAACAGATCCCACATCGGTTCAACATCGATCTAAAATTTGTTTTTGATTGCTCAAGGGGGAAAACTTGCCTTTAGATACTCTGAAATGACTAAAGTATGTCATGAAATTTGTATGATCAATGGGAAGTTTTACAAGTGGGTAGAACTGTACAAAATTCTAGAGAATCATGGATTCATCAGTCAGAAAAAAAATCAAAACTAGAGCACTAGCAGGAAATGTCATTTTGAAATATTGAAGGTATGGAATAGGTATAGTCCAATAATTATCTCGAAGAAGAACAGCATACAATGAATGCCCAATAATACTTAAATGTGTTTTAGTACATTGTGAAGCCAACTAAAAGAGAGAAATGTCGTGGATTTCAAGTGAGAGATGAGATTCTCCCGAAAACAACGCATGTTTTCAAATTATCCTGTACAACTATTGATGAAATGGGCTGCTAGGTACCGCCTCTTTTTTCTTACAACCCTGATTTAAGACACTCAGACTTGTATTTGTCTGATTCCTATTAGAGGTATTACATCAGAAATTTCAAGATTAGGAAGATATCAGGAAATTTGTAAGAAATAATGTATATCAGTACACGTGAAAAAACTCTTAAATTTCTATGCTTGTACTGGATTTTCATAACTTTGAGACCATTTTGAAACGCCCTGTGTTTAATCAGCTGATCGAATTAGTAGTATTACGTAATAAAACATATTTTAAAACAAAAAAGAAACCGACTTCAGTGAAATGATAAAATACTCACGTACTAAAAAGTTTAAAATAAAGTATTTACTTTAAACTGAGAAAATTTTAAATTTCATACAAGTAATCTTTTGAAGTCGGCGCCAAATATTTTATAAAGAAATTCTATCTAATATCAAAACTAACACTGTATTTTTTTGGAGGATGAAGCCCACATAGGTCTGAGAGTTTTGCGTGGGTAATGAATTGGATGATGGAGATTGATGAGTTGAACCTACAGTTCTAGGTGGGTTCCGAACCACCAGGAAGTGATTGATAAGAAATTCTATCTAATATCAAAACCAACACTGTATTTCAATTAAATATGTGATTTACACTCACTTTTACTGAAATACAGTAATTGATAAGAAATTCTATCTAATATCAAAACTAACACTGTATTTCAATTAAATATGTGATTTACACTCACTTTTACTGAAATACAGTGTCAGTTTTGATATTAGATTGTTCAATAAATTATTTCGTCATGGAAAACATCACAGAGTAGTTCTGTTATATTTTAGAAGTTTATGGGAAATTTGGCGCCGACTTCAAAAGATTACTTGTATGAAATTAAAAATTTTCTCAGTTTAAAGTAAATACTTTATTTTAAACTTTTTAGTACGTGAGTATTTTATCATTTCACTGAAGTCGGTTTCTTTTTTTGTTTTAAAATATGTTTTATTTTAAGCTTTTTAGTTCAATTTTCAAACTTTGAAAACATGAGAAATTTCTTAAAGCCTACATTATGAAATATTTATCAAATTAGCAAGCCAATAATTCATTTATAACATCCAAACTTAAGTAACTAAAAACCCACTTATAAGAAAATATAAACTAAGGAAAATTCTACAACGTTTTATTTAATGTGGAATATTGTATTTAAGAGAATTATAATAGCGAAAGGCTTCTTAACAGTGAAATGGCTTTTGATTCATTTTGATGTGGTCCCTTTCAGAATATACCTACACTGAAATAGTAGGCCCATATTACGTTACAAGTGTGGAAAATATTGTGCTTACTGAAAATATGATAAGTAAACGCAGGAGATGAAGTTGAGTGCGGTATTATCATACGAGTATGGTAAACATCTTCCCGGACGAGTTATGTATGATATTTTTTGTGTTATGATTGAAACTAAATAACCTTATTCCTATGACTCAATAACATCAACTAAATTATTTACAATTTTCATATGAACATATGGACAGAAATATTATATTCTTCTTATTCTCGATTCAAATTAAGTTCACGTGATTGGTCAAAACGGGACATTAAAGACTTCTTTCACACTGAACTAGCTTTGGGTAACCGATGTCGTTTACCCGGCATAATTGCATTGCATCATATGATTTCGAAAACCCTCTAGATGTAAAGCGCTCCATATGATACAATGATCAGCCTGGTAAACGACACCGGTTATCCGATTGGCGGTTATGTGTGGAACTATCCTATTCAAACTTGATTGAAATGAAGACATCGAAGAATGCTCCTTTTTGTTTAATATTGGGCTAAGTATTGGGCTGATCCTTGCGAAACTTGTATGGGACCACCGCTGAGCGATGCTCTTTCATTTTAAAAAAAATTCATCGAAATCGGTTCAATATTGTTCGAATGATTGATGTACAAACATAAAAAAAAAAAAAAAAAACAGGTCGAATATAGTAACCTTGTTGTTTTTGGAATTCGGTTAAAAAAAGCAATTAGTCAACAAATTCGGCTCTGATCTCTGCTATAAAATCACTTACCGGTGGTTTGGAACCCATCTAAATAAATCATCATAATCATTACACATGCACGGATCTCAGACCCACGTGTGTGTTTCATCCTCCAAAAAATTCTGAATGTTTGGGAATTTTTCAATTAAAATAAACAAATCTGTGATGTTTTCCATGACGAAATACTTAATTAACAATCTAATATTAAAACTGACACTGTATTTTACTTTTAAATAATGCTTTACTCAAATATAAAGGCTGACGAAGCTTCTTTTCAGAAGTGAAATGCATTCCTCAAGCATCTCCAATATATGTGAGTAAAACATTATTTAAAAGTGAAATGCAGTGTCAGTTTTAATATTAGATTGTAAAATAAACAGCTATAAAATAAATTTCAATTAATTTCTTATTTTCTAATTTTGTTTTCTCATTTATTCCAGCATAAGAGATCCAGCCACGAATCTTATGAGCGACAAATTCCTTCATTTCATAGCTCGCTATAAATTTATGATTGCCTTTGAGAACGCCATTTGTGATGATTATATAACAGAAAAACTATGGAGAAGTCTCATGGTTGGTTCCATCCCAATATATTATGGATCGCCAACAATTTTGGTAAGTTCAAAATTATATAACCGTTTTATTCAAGGACCCAACCCTAGAATCAAATAGTAATTATCAGTATTTTGCTAATTCTGCTTATGGATAACTAATCCATTTGCCGTTGGATTAAAATGGCTCCAAACTTCTTTTATCTTGAATCCTTGAGGCCGTATTTATGAACGTTCCTTCAGAGTCTCTATTCTTTAAGAGAGGAACTCTTGAAATGCATTTAGAATAGAGTCATTCCAGGAGTCTTTAGAGTCTAGATCCACTAAAGGAAAGTTCATAAATACGGGTCTTAATCTTTTTTCCTCTTTTTCTCCTTCTCCTCCCTTCTTTTCTTGAAATAAATATCATATCCATAGTACGTGGGTAACCATAGTTGGAAAGGTTATTCAACTCCACAACCACCTATCATGATCTTTGCGGAATGTTTGTGTATCTGTGAATTTTTCAAGTTAATTATTTTTGTATATGTATTATTGTGTGTAAGTTTAAATTTGAATAAATTTAATTGAATCTAGGTATTTCTTTTCTTATCTTTCAGTTACACTTCCAGTATATTTCTTTCCAACCTTACATTTCTTTTTAATATTGATATATAAAAATATATGGCATATATATTTTTTAGGGTTGAAACCCACATAGGTCTAAGACCTGTGTGTGTGGAATTAGTTGGATAATGGTGATTGGACCTACAGTTTTAGGTGGGTTCGTAACCACCGAGAAGTGATTTACAGCATAGAACAGAGTATTTTTCTCTGTGATGTTTTTCATGAAGAAATGCTAATCCATGCTTTACATGAGCAAGCTAATATCAAAACTGACACAGTATTTCTATTTTAATTATTATTTTCCTCCAGTATAAGTGAGTAAAAACCAAATAGAAATATAGCGTCAGTTTTGATATTAGAGAGTCTTTTTGCTGGCTGTTCCAATCAGTCACCCTTACAAAGAGGCCCTAGGAGTTTGTTGCTTACCTTTATCAGATTGAACAGGTACCTGCTATGGCTCGAGGCCTCCACTGCCCTTAGTTTTGGAGTGTTAAATACTCCAGTAATTCAATATTAGATAATAAATTGTATTTATGATTTTTTTAGGACTGGTTACCAAATAAAAAGTCAGCAATTCTCGTCACCGACTTTGATACGCCTCAGGCGCTCTCAGCCCATCTGCACAAAGTGATGAACAATCGGACTGAGTACAACTCGTACTTGGATCACAAATTAGCAAACAATTCTGAAACAAAAATCAGCAACTTGCACCTTAAAAATGCATTGAAAGAAAGGCTGTGGAAAGTTAACCATGAAGCAGACGGCCCATACCACATTCAGCATTTTGAATGTATGGTATGCCATGAAGTACATTCCAGGCTGGGCTCTCGGGAAAGCAATTTTCCTCAACGAACAATCTCCCAGAATCATTTCTGGTGTGAAAATCCTGTTTCATCTGTGGATAGAAAAAGAAAATCCGAAAATGGATGGCACTCTGAATGGAGGACTGCCAAGTGTGAGAGTGAAGTAATGGGTGCTTTAGTCGAATCAAAATCTGTAAACTATTCTAAGAGCGAATTTGATAGATTGTTGGAATACTACTTTCATAATAAAATTTGTTGACAATTTGTTGTTGTTTTCTCTTCTATTAAGTAAAGCATAAACTATATTATTTTACAAAATATTTTTCTGAAATTAAATTTTGCAGTGTAAGTAGTGCACATAAGCAGTGCTATTCAAATCATATTACCGAGTTCCATGGAGCTTTACAGTAACTGGTAAATGTTACCGGTGGCGTCTGATTGGTCTACTCCAATAACGTTGAGACCAAACATACGCCACCCATAACATTCACCAGTTACCGGTGAAACTCCCAGGAACTCAACCACTGAATCACATTTATGATTTGTTTTATCCATACAGCAATAAATACAACGAAAATGTATACCCAGTTGTAACAATTGTCTTCACAGTACAATAATTAGTTGAATAAATTGTCTTCTAGTGGTAAAGAAATCAATATTATTAAGAGCTTTGTTTGTTGTAGGTAGGTAATATCGTATGAGAACACATCACTTTTTGAAAAATCTACAAAATTATGTTTTGTAGGAATCTGTTTGTTAAAAATTCGTTTAAAGGTTCTCAAGTTCATTTAAAATTTGATTCGCATTGCATTTTAAGGAGAAAATTTTTAATGAGTAGTAAGATGAAATTGTAACAACCACATCCATTAAAATCTTGAGAAACCAGCCTTGGCCGCCACTTGTGAGTTTGAGATTGATGGTGGTGTGGCGGCCGAGGCTGGTTTCTCAAGGTTTTAATGGATGTGGTTGTGACAATTTCGTCTTACTATTCATTATGGATACCTTCCACACTCACCTTCGCCACTACAAATAAAGAAAATTTTTAATCTAGTCATTACAACATAATATGTTCTTTGCAGAAGCATATATTATATGCTTCTGCAAAGACCAAAATTAACTTAATTCAAGACTTATTATGAAGTATTTATTAATGTAAGATTGAATTATCTCCCACAGCTTCAATCTGTGTTGTATTGAAGCTAGTTTTTTATTTTCCTTGTATTGTTGAGTGTATAGTGAATATACCGGTATTGCTGAATTGTGTGTATTAGCATTTTTTCGGAGGATAAAGCTTACATATAATGAGTTGGATGATGGTGGGTTCCAAACCACCAGGAAGTGATTTTACAGCAGAAAACAGTATTTTTCCTCACTAAACTAATCGGTCACCCTCACAGAAAGGGCGTAGATACTTAAGGCTTATCTTATCTGTCCTGCTATGGATCATGGCTATCACTTCCCTATAGTGATGGTCTGCTTAGAAATAAATGTGCATATGGGTGGTGATTGAAATTATAACTTATATTAAACATAAATTATTATCGATAACAGAGTGTAAATATTTCAAAGCCTGCAAATTATAACTTGACCAGCTAAATAGTTTTTTTTTTAATAACTTGAGAAAGTTTAAATCTTTAGTGCTATGTAGCCTACTTATCCAAAAATTAATTCTATAATTCAAAATAAACCATTCTTCAAATTCAGTGTTAGAAATTTTACTATTGAATCATTAAATGGTTTGCACGGACCTAGGTTTGCTCAGTGAAGGGTAATGGCCACAGATTACAGAAACAACAGTTCTTTCGTCTGTGGCCATGGCCAATTAATAATGGTCCAGTTGCTGGGAGCCTTACCGGTAACTAGTTAATGTCAGGACGGTATAGTACAGGGCGAGGACATTCCTTTATAAAGAGGCTCGTGCCGACCGTCTTCAAAAAGTGGGGATGAGTGGGAGCTGTGACGTCACCAACGGAACAGAATCTACACTTCTAGCTTGCAGTATGGTAAACTCCATGCTATTTTTGAATTATTCTCCAAATTTTGACATTTTCTGACAGCTATGCTATTGCTGTTATGGTATGTAAAAACATTATTACTACTACAACTTTATTATTATTATTATTATTATTATTATTTTTTAGCAGCAGTTTTGATTAGTAGACTAATTCAAAATGAAAATGAAAATCTAAGAACTATCAGCAACTTCATCTTTGAATTTTACTAAGTTTAAACATGACTTTAAGTTTAGTAATGAATCAATGCAAACATTTCTTGATTGATGCCAAATCCTTTTTACAGCTCTCAATATATATTGGAAAATTCAAGCTTCAAAAATGTAACAATTTGATCGTTTTTATTCAACAAATAGGCCTAGTTCAACTGTGATGGAAAGCTCACCTAAATGATTATCTAAGAAATGATTTTTCATGCAAAAGCAGTTTCACAAAAATAAATAATATGAAGCATTAAGTTACAGAAAAAATTTGCAATATTTTTCACCAGAAGCTATGAGATTATATTCTATCTACTCAACTAAGAATTAATTTTAGTTATATTACGGTAATGAAAGTTAAATGAAAGAAGAATGTTTCAAGTGGTGACAAGTGGATGGTGGAGGAAATAAGAAAAGGTTGGATTGAAAATGAATGATAAATTATTTATAGAGCTGAAATGTAGACATCGATATTTAAGAGTAGTTATTGATGGTCATAAGTTTCATTTGGCATAGTTCAGACTCAAAAAAATATATAACTTCCCAATACACCTTAAAAATACAGTCGTATTAAACTTTGCCCTAATAAGACTAATTAAACTTTGCCCCTAGGTAACACTTGAAATAAGTCATTTTTTAATTTATTCGTTTATAGTGCATATAACGTAAAAAAGATTTCCATGATTATGCATGCAAAAACTGCATAACATGACAAGAGAGACTCTAAAAGTGAACGGAAAAGCACTGTTTAGCATTAGAGCTGAGCGGTTTGTCTCGTTGGTGACGTCACAGCATGCCGAGCTCACAACGGCCGAAAAAGGTCCAATGTCCTCGCCCTTTACAAAACCGTCCTGGGTTAATGTTACCGGTGGCGTCTGATTGATCTACTTAAATTCATAGACGTTAAAAATTTTAATAGATCAATCAGACGTCACCAGTAGCATTTACCAGTTACTGGTGAAGCTCCCAGGAACTCAACCATTAACTACAGTTAAGCGAACATGGATGGACCCACTTGATCCGCAATGGCCATCTGTTCAAGAAGCATAATTTATTATTCAATTTTGCTCAGTCATAGCAATTATATAGTTTTCCAAAATATTACAAATTTTTTGCAGGGGGGCCATCAATTTGTAAATGGCGCTGGAAATAATACTGTACATTAAAAACGCTGCCTCTACCACAGCCACTATGATAGTAACCAGTAGCTCGTCCCGCTGAAATTCAACAAGATAACCTCACTTCTCAGCATCTAATAGACTAATACCGGAATGCGTCTTGTTTATAAAAAATTGCAAGGAATATTTTACTTTTCTTGGAAACTTTTTGATTTGTGTTAAATCTCATGCGCATGCAACCGGGTTAATACATTTTTCATGGTAATTGGTGAGTTCTTAGTAGATAACTTTTAATTTCATTTGCTTTTAAAATCTCGTATCACCAGTAAGGTGTCGATTCTGTAGAATTTATGTGTTTTCAAGATGCAAATTTAGTAGATAACTTTTCATTTCATTTGCTTTTAAAATCTCTCGTCGTCTTGTCGATTCTGTAGAATTTATGTGTTTTCAAGATTAATTTAATCGTCATTTTATGCAGTACTTGACTAAATTTACCTCTTAAGTAATGTTGCAGATAATAATATAATATAAATTATGGTAGACTTACGTATTTATATAAGAGTTTGTGAGAATAAATTCGGTAATTATATAGAAACGTTATTTGTTGAATTTTGTGGTTTTTTGTGATATCTACACACCCCAGGAAGCAATAATCCGTTGAAATTTTTTGGGGGTCGCGATTATTTCACAGAAACATTGAAATTTTCAAAAAAATATTCTTCATGAAAATTTATATTTTCATTAGAAAAATTCTTAATTTGCAAACATGTGAGGAGTTCCAAATCTTAAAACAATGTAAACCAAGTGAATATAACATTTCCAAAATACTACCGCCCCCAAACGCATAACCAAACCTAACTTAACCTGGCTAGATGTGACTGAACCACCTCATACCTTTATTATTTTGATGCATAAAAAACATACATCAAGCTAATTTACCATTAAACGACATAGATCAAGTGAATTATCACATTGCCAAAATACTACCGCCCCAAACGCAGTGTGTGCTCCGCGCGCCTTACAAAACCTTCCCTGGGTGCCTAACAAAGTTAGATGTGACTGAACTAACTCACAAAAGACCTGACCGAGCGCCTAACCTTTGCTAGCTAATCATTAATTTATTTCACTGTTAATTAATTTAATCACTTCACACACGCCATAACTTACCTCACAACAATAACCATTTCACATAAAAACATATTCTTACACCACAACAGACAGTACAAGATGACAAGGTTTCTCTGTATGCAACTATAGCCTAACAGAATTCCCCCGGAAATCATTAAAAGCGAAAATGAGTTTTTTTGTTTGTTCCGCTTTTCCGCGGAAACTACTCAACCGGTTTTTATAAAATGTTTCACTTATATTTTAAGAATATTGCAAAAGACATAGGACACATTTTATTTTTTTAAATATATTTTTTGAACATTGTAAGGACAATCGATTCTATTCTATAGGGAAACGCAGCTGATATAGATCAATACATATTTTCCAATTCACTAGAACTGAGAGAAGGCATGCCTCAAAGCTGTGCCCCAAACAAGAGTTCTTTATTATTGAGTCAGCTGATTCTCAAACTTGAAGAACGTCGTGATTTTTGACACTGCGGCTTTTCACAAATGGAAATGTGATCTTCCGCCTAAGAAAAATAGTACCACTGGAAAACTTAAATTTTAATGAAAATTGTCATTGCCCCAAAAAATTACACTGTATTATTATTCAGTAAGGTGTTAGGTTGAATTAGGGAAAGTTTTGTTAGAAAATTTGACAAGTAACGTTTCTATATAAATACCATGAAGGATAATGAAGGTGTAAGTTTATTAATCTGTTTAATTCCAACAAAATTACTCGATGTGCTCACAATATAGCAGAAATATGGAGGTTATATAGTGTAGGATATGAATCAATTATTTCAGGTTAATTTCCATGCCAAAATGCTTGGTAGGCTATCACAAATCTTTGGGATTCCAAACTTTTTTACTATTCAACTTTTGTTTCCTTTCCAGTAACATATTCATTATGAGGCGGTCCTTTGCTCCTTCTCAAAAGTCGAGAACGCTTCAATCATCTTCCACTTCTACAGCTTCTGGTGAGTTCGTCCTCGAACCGTCTAGTAGCGTTATAGTCTATTTTTAGTCTAGCCTTTTCTATCTTCCAGTTTTATTTAGTCTACTCTACATTACGGATTGCACTCTTTGTAACTTGATTGTTTCCGTTTGGATAAACTCGTGGAAATTTATAAGCAATACTTTATAGTAGTCCGACTGAAGTGTGGGGAGCTAAGATTTAAAAAAGTAGAAAGAAACTTTTGATAATTTTATTGCATTAACTTCAGATAAACCTACCAAATATCGGTCACTTGCACTTCTAACCTAAGAAATGAGCGCCTGCTTGAAGTTTTCAACAGATGATTAAGATCGACCGCACACTGAAGGAGCGCGGGCGCAGTACGCATCCGGCAAGACGCAGTGGAGCAAAAAGGAAACCAATTTCCATTGTATTCTAATGGGCCAGCCGCACACTGGATAAACATTGCGGGGTTGGCCAACGCCTTGCAACGGTTGGAGCAAGTGCGGGGCGCCAGTTCAAAGTTTTCCTGTATTACGTGACCGAAAAGTTGATATTTTAGTAATAATCGAGCCTGCTGGGCTTTTGTAAATTTTTCCCCCGGGCAAGACGGTTAAGGAGAGCGAAGCGAGCCTGCCGACTAGTTTTATATATGTTTTAAAACTGTTCGAATAAATAAATTGAATTTTCCTGTTGTTAAAGGTTCATTGAGCAGATGGCGTGGCACATCACATATTTTAGAGCTACTAAACAGTGGCTCTCAAGAATGTTCGCCGATTGATGGTGAAGACAGTTGTCCAGTGAAAGATGAATTCGCCGCTAATAGCCAATGCTCAGACTCCAATCAAGTACCAAACAAACAACCCATTGAATCGCAGACTGATTCGTCACAGGAAACTGTTACTGGAACACCAGCAAACAAGTAGGTCGATTAATTATCACTTAGTACAGTAGAAACAATTAGCCTGGGCGCGCAGCCATTTGTTGGTCAGCTATGTTGTGAGGTGGAGAGGGGAGAGTTTATCGCTCATTTCTAAAAAAACATGTTGACCACGCGACGCTGCAGGTGTCTTCAAGGTCAGGCGAGGTGAACACATGTGAGTGATGTGACTCCTCTTGTAATCGATCGATTTAAGTGAGCGAGCCAACTTTTACAGTACGGCCAGTAGTGCCAGAGCCGCTTGCCCAGAGTAATTGTTTCCACTGTACTAGTAGTTATGTGAACAGTAGGCCTCACGCTCAAGAATAAGCTTGCACAGAGGAGCATACTCGATGAACTCAATGATAATCACTATCGCAAAATTAAGCACAGTCATCAGATCTAACCCTTGATTCAATCTATTTCAGTCTGTTTTCCAAAAAAGTCACTCTGTATCACATCACCAAGACTGAGCTTCTATTTTCATCCAGCCTTTACTCGAGTAGTGATGAATCAGTTAGCTGATTGTTCAAATCAGATCAGATTCCACATGTCTGATGAATGAATTTATATAACAATGTTAATTGAATTTGTATATTGAAAAACCACATAATATTCATGCAATACAAATTAGAGTAGAATAGCAGAAGAAAAAAGAAGAGATGAGAGAAGATGATGAAGAAGAAGAGCAACAAAAGAAACGATTTGATTTTTGAAATTTTTATTTTCAGACGATACTTCAATGTGGTGTACGGCAAACAATCGAAAAAGAAGCACAAAACTTGGGAGGGTGATGGAATTCTAGAAGTAGCAAATAATGCCGTGGTTTTAAAGGTGAGATTCACAATTTTATTACCGTACAATAAAATTGTTTCAGTGCTAATTATTCTCAATGATTATTATTAAATTATCATATTTTCACAGAAAATAATTTCACCCTTGAAATATTTCAATATTATAGTCGTTTCACAAGATACATTACATGTTTTTCAATTTCGATCAGCATGTATTTACTTACATTGGTTTTTAAATGTTCTCGTCTTAAATGTTCAAATTTGCAGGACACTGAAGGCAAAATACTTGGTCGAGCCTCTGGAAAGAAATTCTCAAACATTGAGGAAGGAACCCAGTTTTATGTTGGTAGTAAAGAGGTTGAGGTATGTATTAAAATTTATTTTTCAATTATATTTTTCGTTGTTTTACCGTATTTTATATAGAAGTATTTTAGTCTCTTCAGCGGTTTTGGCTGTGAGTTAACACTTCATAACCCAGGAATTAGGTTTGACTGAGTCCTAACTCCGTCCTTAAAGGAATCAAATAAAACTTTATTCACTCGATTTATGTACATTACAAACATGGAAATAGCAGTAAAACGTGAATTTTCCCTAAATAAACACAAGTCTGTGTGTGAGGAAGGAGTTCCATTAATTTAATTATTCAGTTAGGCAATCAATCAATTGATATGTATCAATCGAGTGTACTAAGCAAACGAGGAGTTTGCAACTGCTGTATGTAATTGTAGTTGAGCAATTGTAGTTTTTTAATTGCAATTGTATATTGTGATTGTTTTTCTTAGGCCGGTTTTATGCACCGCGTTTCATGTCGCGTGACGATAAATGCGGCGTTTTAATTACTTTTGAGTTGAATGTGTCGTTTTATGCAAGTTGCGCATTTTAAATATCAAGCGGCTGGTAATTAAAACATGCGACTTGAATACTGTCGCGGAAAGTCTCAATTGTAATTTCAGACACTAGCAAACATAATTTAACAAAGATGAAAAGAAAAAGGTAATGCACCGTATGTATGTTCACAATAATTACTGTTACATAATTTTATTACTGCGCCAATATGCTTAATATTAATAGTTTGTTTTCGATTTTTCGAATAATGTAGCTTAGTAAGCGCTAACAGCATACCAAATAACTTGAAGAACGTCGCTTTCACTCCAGTTCAAAATTGATGAGTTAAAAATCGATTTATATAAAGAAAAGAAAAATAGTTTCAATTGGTCAAATATACAGTGAATTACACTGCAATGGTGCAAAAATTGGATGTAATGGTTTTATTTGATTTTTATGAATGCTATAATAAAAAATAACAGGGTGACTAGCGACCGGGAAAACCGGGAAAAGTCAGGGAATTTTTAAATTCTGTAAAAGTCAGGGAATTTGAAAAAATATCGGGAAAACTTCGTAGTAATTATATACCTGATGATAATTATACTAGTGTTATACTTGGTATCTGTTTATTCTTTTGTCAATGCTCTAAACATTTAAAACTCTATTTTCAATCTATTGTGAAATAGATAAATAAATAAACAATACAGTAGGCAATTTCGAATACACCATAGCACACGACAGTCATCAGAAATGAATATGTTGCACTCATTTTTCTTCAGTTGATCCTGATTTTCAATCTCATCCAATGGAGCAATCTTAGAAATATTAATTAATTACTTAATTAAGGAATTACTTCTTTTTCCAACGATGACTTCAGACCTGTGATTCAGTAAGAAGTTTCTGATAAGAGTACTGTAATACAGTGCTTACTGTAGATCAGTATTTTTGCAGTTTGCCTTCAACGGCTTCCTGCGATCACTCAAGGACCACAGTGATTGATAGTTTATTTTGAAAAAACATCTGTTTACAAAAATATTTTGAAATCAAATTTCTACTCTTTCAGCTCTTGTCTCTTAGACACTAATTCTTGTGGTTTTGTGACAGTTTTTTACAATTTTCAAGCACTTGCAAATCACCATTTTATAAAATTTTAGTATAATTTTAAAGCTTAAGAAATGAGGAAGTTTTTAATGAAAAATGTTTATTATGTCACCCTAAAAACAAATCGAGAAAAATCGCTTTAAAATTTCAGCGAGATTTAGAAAACCCCCTTTTTTGTACTTTGACCCCTAAAAAAACACCCTAAATGATTGGGTTACATATTGAAAATACGTGTATCTTTCCAACAATGCCATCATAATTCCAATCTGATCAGTAGTTTTTGAGTTATTGAGCATTTAATGGTGGGAAGTGAGCGTATCTCGAAAAAGTCATAATATCTAGATATCTCGAAAACAAAGGCCTCATTTCAAAAACGATGAGAGCACGTTCACAAGAAGTGGTGCTGTCAATTTTCATAATACACATACTTGGGCAACTGAGAATCCTCACGTAATGAGACCAAACCGGTTACAGCACAAATTTTTGGGTAATGTGTGGACTGGAATAATCGATAATCACATTCTTGGGTCATATTTATTCAACAAACATTCTAATTGTGATGTTTTTAATTTTTTAATGGATCTCAAATAAAAAATTTAATTGAAATTTTAGATAAATTTTTGTCTACAAATTTATCAATAAAATATTTTAGATCTTTTTGATCTCATGGAAGAATTGCCTCTTAATGCTTTGAGGCAAGGAATGTGGATACACTGTTGTCCGGCGCATTTTGCCGAAAATGATTTTTATTTATACTAGCCTGATTCATGTTATGATGAATAATATTTGGTATCTGTTTATTCTTTTGTCAATGCTCTAAAAATTTAAAACTCTATTTCCAATCTATTGTGAAATAGATAAATAAATAAACTATACAGTAGGCAATTTCGAATAGCACACCACAGTCATCAGAAATGAATATGTTACACTCATTTTTCTTCAGTTGATCCTGATTTTCAATCTCATCCAATGGAACAATCTTAGAAATATTCAACTTAATTAAGGAATTACTTATTTTTCCAACGATGACTTCAGATCTGATTCGGTAAGAAGTTTCTGATAAGAGTACTGTAATACAGTACTTACTGTAGATCAGTATTTTTACAGTTTGCCTTCAACGGCTTCCTGCGGTCACTCAAGAACCACAGTGATTGATAATTTATTTTGAAAAAACATCAGTTTACAAAAATATTTTGAAATCAAATTTCTACTCTTTCAGCTCTTGTCCCTTAGACTCTAATTCTTGTGGGTTTGTGACAGTTTTTTACAATTTTCAAGCATTTGAAAATCACGAATTTATAAAATTTTAGTATAATTTTAAAGCTTAAGAAATGAGGAAGTTTTTTAATGAAATTTTTTTAGTATGTCAACCTAAAAACAAATCGAGAAAAATCGCTTTAAAATTTCAGCGAGATTTAGAAAAAAAACCTTTATTGTACTTTGACCCCTAAAAAAACACCCTAAATGATTGGGTTACATATTGAAAATACGTGTATCTTCAGCAAAATGTTGTGCTCTTTCCAACAATGTCATCATAATTCCAATCTGATCAGTAGTTTTTGAGTTATTGAGCATTTAATGGTGGGAAGTGAGCATATCTCGAAAAAGTCATAATATCGAGATATCTCGTAAACAAAGGCCTCATTTCAAAAACATTTTTTGTCAGAAATTTGGTGTAGAATCCTTGGTGACCGGTTTTTACACCTTACATGGGACACCCTGTATATCGGGGCAATGGAATTAGTGTATCTATAGAGTAGGTGAGAGTGTTGTACCTTTGAGCACATTTTATATTTTGCCTTCTAATAACAAAACTATGCATTTTTCAACGGGAACAATATTTTTCTTGACAAGTGCATCAAGTTTTCTATCAAATATGATATAAATTCAACCTTATCCTTTGGTGTCAAAAAAGAAAATAAATAAAATTTGTAATTCTTGCAAGTGCTCCAAAGTAGGCTACATCATATTGAATGATGTACCTTGGAACCCTACCTTTTGTACCTTGGAACTCTCATGTTATTTGGAGAAATAATAATAGCCTACTTGTCAATACTTAACTCATTTATTAAAATTTTTAATTATTACAAATGTCACAAATAAATTTCTTCCATCCGTTTTTCTCACATCCTGCACAAATTTCATGTGCCCATCTCTTGAAGACTGTGCTGTGCACCTGATCCAATTTTCTCCAGACTGATTCTGTGCATATTGTTCATTACAAAATAGATATTCTTCTACAGCGCTGTCTTCACCATTTGTGTCAACTAATGGAGCCATATCATTGTCAGAATCATAAGATGAAGGAATAGGCCTACTATGCGTCCTTTTCACACGTTCCGAGGTACACTATGTGGTTGTGTTCCCTGGTACAAGAGGTAGCCATTTTAAATAAATCTATTAAAGGTTTTGTTTAAGAGCATTATGAATAATGGAGTTTCACTCACCAATAGTTGTAGTATCAGTTGTCACATGAAGTTGAAAATATACAGCCCTCACAACAGAAGAATACAAGAAAAAATAACTTCGAAAAAATTTTCTTTTGACTAGTTGAAATTTTGTTTGCCTAGCATACCTTTAATAATCATCTGATGCTGCTGAACTTCGAACTATACGAACATCTAGTGTTGAAAAACATAAAATTAACCACTAAATAGCCCCACTGGTTGAAAAACTGAAGTTTTCCAAGGTACATCATTCTCAAGGTACAACGCTCTCCCCTAGATATATTTACCTCATAAAGAAAGCTGTTTATATATTCATTTATCAGGGCAATGAAATTAGTTTATCAGCTGATAGAGATTCTATAAAAAGCCTGATCGCATTTATTCACCCACAGCTGATGATAACTCAATAAATAAATTAATATATTTTCAAATCTATTGCGAATTCCATATGGTGAAAACAACTATTTTCTATATACAGTAATATATAGATATATTAATGAAGGGCTGTGAACCTATCCTTTTGTTTCGCTTCAAAAAGGATGAAGGAGTGGGTCAATTTCATTTGCAAACGAACTTGATCTGAATTAAGGTTCCAAGAATGTGTGTTTAAAATTTGAAGTTGATTGGTCAAAGTGTTCGAAAGTTATTGTCGAACATAACCACAAACCCAAAAACATACAGAAAAAGCCGCGAGCCTCCAGTCACGAATCACAATTCAAAACTAAGAACTCGCTACGCTCGTTCAATTATGGACACCCTCACATGAAATGCTCCAATATCGAACTTGAAATGCGTTTTTAGATGGGCAACCAGATAAATAAGCTACATAGGTAGGTTAACAAACATAAAATTGTTTTGATTATTCGGTAAGGTCTTTATGTTTTTCATCTATGTAAAAGCCAAATACCTCTGATTCACTGACTCATTCATCAGCGTTTCTCGAAAACCACATGGCTAATTAAGTTGAAATTTGGTACACATGTCCCGTTGGGGCTCTAGATGCATGCTAAGAAAGAATTCTGAAAAAATCCAGAAAATACGGTCAAGAGTGAAAATTTGAAAATTATACATAAGAAGTATGGAGTTGTGAAATGAATAACTGTGCCCGTATCCATGACAACAGATGATCAACAAACAAAAGTGCTTGTTCGAGTCACTATTTTGTACGAATTTTAAACCACCCCCTGGCTAGACGGTTAAGGCGAGCGAAGCGAGCCTGCCGGCTAGTACCTTATATTGGTCAGGGAAAATTGTAGAAAAGGTCAGGAAAAGTCAGGGAATTTTTGTAGCTTACTTTGCTAGTCACCCTGAATAAGGCCAAAATATGATTTAAAAAAATCTCAAGAACTTAGCTTGGCTAAGAACGAACTTAGCTTGGCAATAATCTTAGCTTGGCTAAGAACGAATTTGAGATACCGATTTCAAGAAATTCTTCTAGTGAGGTTCTTAAATTCGAAATTCAGTTGAAGCTTTAATTATACTGGGTGAGTTTACCAGCTAAGAAGTCGGGCTACAAGCCGACCCAGCTGCCCCTGCCGTATTTATGTAGTGTAAATTTATATATTAATGTAAATTAGTGTTGTTTAATTTAAATTATTAGTGTTGAATTATTATCAGGAGCCAGGCCTTTGTTGGGGAAGCTGGGTTGGCTTTTAGTGTTACAGCTCGCTTGTCACTTCGTGAATTTGTAAGTGTAATTAAGACTTATCCAAGTCTTTCTTTGATAAGATACGGCCCTAAAATTATTTTTTGAAAATATTTTCAATTAAATTTGATATTCTCTTTTGCAGATTCTTGATGAGATAAGCAGTGATTCGGTTCCTTTCAGTATGCAGCAGCCTTTGAAATCAAAAGAGAACGACTCCAAGGAAAGTTGTGCGCCGCCTAAAAAGAAACAAAAAATTGAAAAATTTGAAAAAATGTTTTCTTGTCCAGTCAAATCTCGACCCGTTGTTGATGGATCAAACGTTTTAATGATGCCCCGGCCCGATCATGATCATCAGGTCTGATTTTTTTAAATATCAAAATTTTGTTTTGTGTCTAACTTTATCTAAAACTCAATAAGGTAAACACACCAATTATCAGCCACCTACCAAATATCGCTCCCCTTACACTTCTAACCTAAAAATTAAGAGTCTGCTTCAAGTTTCAACAGCTGAATAATTACACCTACTGATTCATTGTTTTTTTTTTTTTCAATAAATTAAGTTTGAAAATTGATGAGAAATTATGGATTGAGAAGGCTGTGATCACCCCGAGTGTATGCAATATACAGGATTTTGCATATACAGGATGTTTTAGGAGGAAAGGTTCAAACTTCGGCAACTGATTCTAGATCTGAAAATAAGAAAAGAATTCATAATAAACATATGTCCGGAAACGCTTCGTTAGCGAGTTATACAGAGTGAAAGATTTCGCCCAGAACTCAGTACCCTCGGGAAAAGAAACTCATACTGAAATTCTGGGAAGGTAAATTAAGGACCAAATACAGTCATTTCTTATGGTTTTTGATCTAAAAAAAACGAATAAAATAGGTTTCAGAACTCTATCTTCACTAGTTATTAAGATGTTAGACAGAAAATTCTGTGCCTAAAACACGTTTTTCAGCTTTGAAGTACAATAACTTTGTTAAATGAATAATAAATACATGAAATTTGAATACAAAAGTTGTAATTTTGAAAATTTAATTCTGAAAAATCATAAGAAATAACTGTATTTGGTCCTTAATTTACCTTCCCTGAATTTCAGCATGACTTTCTTTTACCGAGGGTACTGAATTCTGGGCGAAATCTTTCACTCTGTATAACTCGCTAACAAATTGTTTCCGGACATATGTTTATTACGAATTTTTTTGCTTATCAGTTGCCGAAGTTTGAACCTTTCCTCCTGAAACATCCTGTATATATGGCTGCTATCAAAGGCTATATGTATCGATCTAATAATATTTGATTTTAAAACCTTGTGTTGAACTATTCAACGGTGAAGGATCTATACTATTAATATATCTATGGTTTTTTTGCTTTTTTTTGTCTTTGGGTGGCCGATAATAGAAACTTCATTATTATGGGCATAATTTCAGAAAGTAAGTAATGATACGAATTTCTGAAGGTTTTCTGTATTGCAAATGGTCATAATAGGTCAAGAAAACTTGGACGATCCCTTTAATAACCTTGGATAATGTTTTAGACTCATCTAAAATTAGCATAAGGTGCTAAAATTATCATTTGAGCATGAAGTAAAATTTGTCCCCATAAAGTTAAATTTGTCCTTAACCGGCCGATAATGGTAACTATGTTTACCTTATACATCAATGATATTTAAATGATTTGTTATATACCATAATTTAAAACTAAACTTTTTTATATTATAATTATTCATTGTTATACTTTTGTGTAATTTTATTGTGTAACTCCTCCATTTCACACTTCATTCTTTGTTCTTTTTTCATCGAGTTTTTGGCAAATTGATAAAACAGAGTTTGAGCAAATTGCCTCTAACTTTCCCTATGCTAAATCAGAGACCATTAGTTTTTTAGTTTTACGCATGCGCCAAGTATAAAGTAACATGATATTTATAAAAGATTGAGCTATTCCAAGATGTTTTTGAATCTCATTGAAGAGCCTAAATAGAATAATAATAGGTGAAAAGAATGTGGCACATATCACAGATAAAATAACTATTTCTCAAGAAATATATGATGCTGATCATCTTGTTAAGAAATCGCAATAAATTAACAAATTTGTATTTTTCAAGTATAAAGCAGCGTTTGCACTTTATAGCTGGAATACTGTGTAGAGGGTAAGGACACCGCTCCTGGGGAGAAAATTTGAACAGCATTTATGATAACAAAAGCTAAGCGTCAGATATTCAAATGTTAAATAACTTAAATAGAAATACAGTTTCAGTTTTGATATTAGATTTTTTGTCAAGCATTTCGTCATCGAAAACATCACAGACTTGAAAAATTGCAGGAATCAAGGAATTGCAGGTATTACTGCAACTAATTACAAAACACTTGATTTTTTCACTCACATCTACAGCTTACGTTATATTTCATGGATTATCAAAGTAGTTTTATAATGGTTGAGTTCATGAGAGACTTACCGGTAACCGGTGAATGTTACCTTTGGTGTCTGATTGGTCTATTCAAATTGGACGTTAAAAAATTTAAATAGGCCAATCAGATGCCACCGGTAACATTTAACGGTAAGGCTCCCATGAATTCAACCATTGAAGCTATTTTAACACTACTGAACTTTTCAATACTGGTATCAGAATTCATGATTTCTTCAAAACAGTGTCGAAATCGATGTTATGCTACATTCGCATCGACTGATTTGAACATTTCAAAATCAAACTGTATTTCAAATCGGAACTGTTGAGAACAATCACGCATTGTAGGTTGTGTTATATTTTAGGCAAGTTATTGGATTCATTGATAAGTTAAATTGGACGTTATTTATTGGTAGTCGTAGATGAAATATTGTAAGCAACTATTGTATTTCGCCTTGAAGCAACTTGTAAGAAGTTTAAAACATCACTCATGTTCTTTAAAGGTAGTCACAATACTAGCGTTGCATAAACTACTGTAAGATGTTCAAAAATCACTCGTTGCTTTTAAAGACAGTCGTAATGCAATCGTTGCATAAGCAACTCATCAATCACCATCATCCAACTCATTACCCACGCACAGGTCTCAGACCTTTGTGGGCTTCATCCTCAGAAAAAAAAGGAAATAACTATTTCTTATTTATTTACATTTTTTTCTACTCCATTCAGTGGAAATTCAATACAGAAAATTCAGAGCGTAGAGACGTTTTTGTGGAGGAAAGATTGGCTAGTAAGCTTCGACCTCATCAGAAGGAGGGTGTCACCTTCTTGTACCGGTGTGTGGTCGGCCTAAGAAATTCTGAGTATTTGGGAGCTATTCTGGCCGACGAAATGGGACTTGGAAAGACGTTGCAAACTATAACACTTGTATGGTGAGAATGAAAATTCATAAATATTTGATTATTTTAATTTTATTCATTTCTACAATATTTTAGATGGGTTACGAACCACCGGGAAGTGATTTGACAATAAAAAAGACTGTTATCTGCTGCAAAATCACTTCGCGGTGATTCAGAACCCATCTAAAATTGTAGGTCTACCGTATTTCCATACAGGAAAGTGATAACCATGAGCCGTAGCAGGTGTCTTTTCAATCAGATAATAGATAAGATAAACTACAAACTCCTGGGCCCTCTTTCTAAGGGTGACCGATTAGATTGGCCAGCAAAAAGACTGTCCTCTGCTATAAAATCACTTCTCGGCGGTTCGAAACCCATCTAAAATGTTAGTTCTATCGTATTTCCATACAGGGAAGTGATAGCCGTGAGCCGTAGCAGGTATCTGTTCAGTCAGATAATAGATAAACTACAAACTCCTGGGCCCTCTTTCTATGGGTGACCGATTAGATTTGCCAGCAAAAAAGACTGTCCTCTGCTGTAAAATCACTTCCCGGTGGTATGGAACCCACCTAAAATTGTAGATTCCTCATAACATGACTCAGGTGTACCTGTAAGGGTCTCCCCACCAATAAAATCAATACGCATTTACTTTTTCACGTCTACATGCAGTGGAAATTCAATACGGTACTGAAAATGTGGAGCTACGAGACGTTTCTATAGAGGAAAGATTATTTTATTTTTAAGAGGAACCAAAAACTGCAAGGGATTGCATATGCGTATTTTGAGGGGTCATCTTCTTTGCTAAAATTCTTTCAACTAGGAATTGAAACTCCATTATTGACATAAACTATTTAACGGTGACCGATTAGATTGGCCAGCAAAAAAGTCACTGTCCTCTGCTGTTAAATCACTTCCCGATGGTTCGGAATCCACCTAAAACTGTAGGTCCAACTCATTACCCACGCACAGGTCTCAGACCTATGTGGGCTTCATCCTAAACATTCGACATACAGCAATAAATACAACGAAAATGTATACCCAGTTGTAACAATAATTGTCTTCACAGTACAATAATTAATTGAATAAATTGTCTTCTAGTGGTAAAGAAATCAATATTATTAAGAGCTTTGTTTGTTGTAGGTAGGTAATATCGTATGAGAACACATCACTTTTTGAAAAATCTACAAAATTATGTTTTGTAGGAATCTGTTCGTTAAAAATTCGTCTCGTAGCTCCACATTTTCAGTACCGTATTGAATTTCCACTGCATGTAGACGTGAAAAAGTAAAGGCGTATTGATTTTATTGGTGGGGAGACCCTTACAGGTACACCTGAGTCATGTTATGAGGAATCTACAATTTTAGGTGGGTTCCATACCACCGGGAAGTGATTTTACAGCAGAGGACAGTCTTTTTTGCTGGTTAATTAATTTATTTCACTGTTAATTAATTTAATCACTTCACACACGCCATAACTTACCACACAAAAATAACCATTTCACATAAAAACAGATTCTTACACCACAACAGACAGTACAAGATGACAAGGTTTCTCTGTATGCAACTATAGCCTAACAGAATTCCCCCGGAAATCATTAAAAGCGAAAATGAGTTTTTTTGTTTGTTCCGCTTTTCCGCGGAAACTACTCAACCGGTTTTTATAATCGGTTTTCACATTCGACTCCAGTCACTCAACAGAGTCTACTTACTCAACTTTATTCACACCACCCAATACCACAAACTAACAAAGATCTAGGTATGGGACTGGAATTTCTGTATCAATCACGAACAAGATTCTGGCTCACTGTGAGAGTTATTAAGGATAAAAACTTGTTAGTTTAATCATGATAATAATAATACTGTGTGACCTGGCTGGCTCAGAACTGGTGTCAGAGTTGATCAGGTCGCACATGAACAAGTCCAGGGCCACTGACGTGACTGTTTTTAGGCAGCCGGGACCGACAAGCTTAAAATTCCCTCCGATGCACGTTAACCTGTCAGTTGAAAGTTTCATATAATTCACTATAACATCTGATTTTCTAAATATTATGCTGACAATCAGTCAGCAGAATCTACTTATTTTTTAAAACTTCTTGATTCCGTCCCTTTGCTGTTTGTCATCTGTAAAGCGTGTTGAAATCCACGAATTGATTTAATTCAATTTAAAAATGTTATAATTTATTAATTTCGAATCCCTCAAAGTGCTATTAATTGTGCGGAAGACTTCCGCAATGGCTGGTAATGAGGAATTCGAAATTAATAAATTATATTCTATACATTTGTCAGTTTGATAAATTGTCAGTTCCTTCACAAGTGATACACTAACCGATATGGCCAAGCCTAATATGAGCGCTGCTTTACGGAAGGGTCACTGTAGTCTAGTGGTTAAGACGCCCGACCGGCAATTGGGAGGTCCGCGGCTCGATTTCCGGCGGTGACTGATATTTTTGTTGAAGCGCTCATCGATTTCATCAGCTATTCAATGCTGTTGTCAATATTCGCCATTGCATAAGTCTTCAGCATAATTAATAGGACTTTGAGCAATTCGAAATTTATAAATTATGTTCTATACATTTTTGTCAGTTTGATCAGTTCCTTCAAAGCCAACTTTAAATATTTCATTGAAAAGTAATTAAGCAATATTGTTCTTTGAGACTCTCAGTATCCAAAGTAAATGAATAGATTGAAAATCCAGTATAGATCCTGGCCTACAACTTATTAGACAACAATATAGATTAAAAAATTTTGCCATGTGTTTAGAGGATATAGTTCCAACTCATATCCTATTCAAGGCTAATTCTTATGATTGAGTCATTACAGATTGTGTGTCAAATGCATTGCTACATCACAATAAACAGACTTTTTTATTTTTTCGGAGAGGATGAAGCCCATATACAGGTCTGAGACCTGTACGTAATGATTTGGATTATGTTGATTGATTAGATGGACCTACAGTTTTAGGTGTGTTCCGAACCACCGGGAAGGGATTTTACAGCAGAGAACAGTATTTTTTGCTAGCCAATCCAATCCTTTGTAAGGAGGACTTACAAAGAGGGCCTAAGAGTTCGTAGCTTATCGTTATCTGACTGAACAGACTTTTTTTATTTCTATCAATCCAGTTAATATTCCATTTATTTATGTTTTCATTTTCCCAGTTAAATCTTAATTGTTAATTTTTTTGTACGTCTCATAACTTTACTTTAATTCCTCATTTACAGGACATTAATGAAACAGGGACCGTACGGTGTTGCTTTGTTAAAACGAGTTCTAATTGTAACACCCAGCAGCCTTCTGGGTAATTGGAATCAGGAGTTCAGACGGTGGCTAGGAAGCGATCGTATTAACGTCTACGTTGTAGATCAGGTAGATTACCTATAATATTTGTCAAAATTTCAAAATTATAATCTAATTGCTATATCTTAACAAAACAGCTGTAATGAATATTGTCACAACCACTTTCATTATAAAAACACAAGAGTGATAGCCGTGAGCTGTAGCAGGTATCCGTTCAATCAGAGATAAGCTGCGGTCTACTAGGCACTCTTTGTAAGGGTGACCGATTAGATTGGCCAGCAAAAAATAAACTGTTCTCTGCTGTAAAATCACTTCCCGGTGGCTCGGAACCCACCTAAAACTGTTGTTCAATGCATCATTCACCATCATCCAACGCATTACCCACGCACAGGTCTCAGACCTATGTGGGCTTCATCCTCAAAAAAAAATGTTCATGACAGTCACGTCATTCTCAATCAAACTAAATGATGAAGCTACTATTTTAGGTGGGTTCCGAACCACCGGGTAAGTGATAATAAAGCTTATAAAATTATCAAGACATAGAAGCATCCAAGTAGATATGCGTTATACTGCTATTAAGTTGCTTGCACAGTGGAGCATTACTACTCGATGAATGCAAAATCAACCACATGCTGTATGCCAGATTGAAGCTTCATGAATACCACCATTCAACAACATTTGCTGATGTATACTCGATGATAATGCGAGACTAAACACATGCTGTGGAATGGTTGTATTGAGGCTGCTTCAATCTGCATATTTCCTATATTATTTCATTTTATGATATAAAATTCATTTTGTCACTCACCTTTTCATCACAGTTTCATGAAAACCAAACAATTTGACATTTTTTACATAGTCGATGACCTAGATGACGCCTAACAACGGATTTTGAAAAATTCCCAAAAATACTCGCAAAATGAAGTTTTTTAAGGTTTTTAAAAACTACTCTCCGAAAAAGTTTAAATTTGATTTATAAAGTAAGTTTTGAATTTAAACCCGTACTTTAAAACCTGAATTTAAACCCGGCCAGGGGGTGAAGGCGAGCGAAGAGAGCCTGCCGAATAGTCTATCATACACCATTCCACCGCATGTGTTTGATTTTTCATCGAGTATAACCACCTGTATTACTGTATTACAGATCTGATGATAATCATGGATGGGAAATCAAATACATGCTTTGGAATGATGTATGACAGTTTGAATACCACCATTTAACAACATGTGTTTGATTTCGCATCTATGATTATCATCGAGTATTAATGCTCCCCTACACAAGCACCCTTGCTGATGTTTTTGTATCAATCACTTGATTACATATTGGTCTTTCATTTGCAGAAAAATAAGTTTGTCGATTACGACAAGCAACCTTGGACACCAGTGATAATAATGTCGTACGAGATGTTTGTGAGATGCCACAGCGATGTGTGCAGGTACAAGTTCGATCTTGTCATCTGCGACGAGGGACACCGACTCAAGAATAATGCCATCAAAGCATCAACGGTAAGAATAAGCGATCTGCATTTTAAAGTATTCATTTTAAGTTGAGTGTATTGTAAAATCTATATTATTGAAGTTTGTTTTATTTATAAATTATGAAATATCTACAATCTTGCCTTCAATATTTGGTAGTGGTTTATAGAGGTATGGAACTTTGAAATAAATTCAAAAACTAACGAATGGTAGTAATGCGTTAAAATTGGCTTCATTTGAAAGAAGGGATGTCCTGCCACTTATGATGTATAAAATTTTAAACAATGCACCATACCTTCTGAGTCAGATTTTTGTCTCTGTTCCCTCCCTGATGCGAAGATGGCATCTATTATTTTTCATCAGAAGATCTCGAACAGACAATAGGTACTTTACCCCTTTTTAATCATATGCTGAATGGTTTGAATGGTGGCCAAAAGTCTTCAAATGCAAAATCAGCATGTTACTATTATTTAACTAAAAGTATACCCCCACTTATAATTGTACCCTAGTTATATTGGTAGGAAACTCTACAAGCTACCGCAGTTAATAAAGAGTCTTGAAAATATAGAAATATTTAAAAAACAATATTGAAAGAATATTTAGTTGATAAAGCTTTTTATAGTGTGCAAGAGTTCCCTTTCACATAAAAATTAAGCCTCACCTCAACTACTAGTTGATAATGTTATTATGGTAACTAGTGTATAAGGTTGTTTAATTTATTGTTTATCTGACTTGTCTTATACTCCTTTACTGGAGTCTCCAAGACGTAAACTACAAAAAAAAAATATATTTTTGTTGTCAATCATTCTCTTTCTCTTCCCCTTCTGCTTTCAATGTTCCTTTTCTTCGACATCATTTGCATCTTTTCTTTTCATTTTTCATCATTTTTAATTTAGGCTGTAGTTTGGACTCACTGTGACTTTTTAAACATAATATATTGCTAATATACCCTACATATAGGTATATATTTATGCATATATGAATTTATCTTTTTTAAAGATTTTTTTGAATTGTCGGTTTGTTGTATTGATCATGTCGTTATGTTAAGGAGGCATTCATGGGTGGAAAAAGGTTGTTTCCAAAGAAATTTTGTGTAAATAAAGACTAAATTTTCTGCTATTTTAATTTCAAATAATAAAGTGCAAATGCCTGCCACGGCTGCTTGTATGTAGCCTAAACTGGGGATCCATTTTTTAATAATTTTTTCAGCAATTTTACTTTTTCAATTGGGGATTATATCAGTGATAAGAAGCAAATATTGTCTTTCAAGTCGTCAATCGTTGTAGGCTTATCCTTGTAGATCAGACTAGACAGAAAAACTAGCAAATTATTATTCTTATTTTTTAAATTTATTTATTTTATTTTTTCATTTATGTTGATCTTCATTGAATTCTACACTAGATCGCACCCAAGCTCAATTTTGAAAAAAAATACTACTGCCGTTCTTCCCCTGAACCATTTTTATTGGACTCTTGCAAATAATATCGTTCTATATTCTATGCTTTCATTAATTTCCAGCTTTTGAATAATATTGACTGCAAGAGACGCATTATACTGACAGGAACTCCTATCCAGAACAACCTACAAGAGTTCCATGCACTAGTTGACTTTGTCAACCCTTCAGTCTTGGGAACGTATGCTGGTAAGACATCATTAATCTGAGTTAGGTAGTCTTTATTAGTTTAACATTCTAATAAAATATTTTCAACGTTAAACAGCATTCTTTGTAAATCACATTGTACCTATTAACTTTTAAGATACTTCATGAGTTACACAAAAATGGCTGTAAAACAGGGTTGTATAGGATTGAAGTTGATTTACTTGATTATTTCTTGATATCCCAACCCTTTTCTCCAGCAAGACTTGTAGAGAATTCAATTTTGAAAGTAAAATGTCGAAACCCAAATAGCCAAAAACTCTCTCCAAGTTCATATAATCGTATTTTATTGGTCGAAGCAGGTGGATATTGCTTTCATCTTGTAATTCTTGTGAACTTTGATCCAATAAACTCCGATTTTATGAAGTCTGGATACATTTTTTCCTTTTAGGCTATTGGGTGAATAGAATGGACATTTTATTCTCAGAGTTTAATTTTTTACAAGTTTCATTGTGAAAAACTATTTTTTAGCCGTTTTTGGGTAAATTACAGAATTACTGTCGTTACATGTTCTATTCGATTTTCCAGCTCATTTCACATACCGGTACTATCTATTCAATTTACTACCATAATGGAAGTCCTAGTGAAATTTTCATTGATTAAAATTTTGGGAATAGTTGCCAACTTTAGCTACCTTTATCTCTACAAAGATGGGCTTCCATACCTATGTTTATTAGACTTCTTTCTTAATTTTGATGAGAGGAATGAGTTGGCACAGTAAGGCAGATTCCTCCTTATTCGCGATAATTTGATGGAAATGTACAAATCGATATCATAATCAATATCTTAGTCAGAATTGTTTCAATAGATACGAATGACTATTTTTGTAAATTTACAACACGGAGATCTAAGAATGGTGTTTGAAAATTTACAACTACAGCGTAGATGTAGTTAGGTTAGACGATATGATGCGAACAATATTCGATAATTTGATGGAAATGTACATATCGATAATCGATATCTTTCAGATCGACTATCGATTCTCTTAGAACTTGTTTATATTTTTAAAATTGCAATGCTATACTTTATCTGTATAGTCTAGTCACAAGACTTGTGGAATATGCAGCACCTGTGTGGAAAACCTCATAGACAGGTTGGAAAGAATCCAGAACAGGTTTCTGAGAAACGCCTATTTCAAAAAGTATATGCATACTTGTGAGATGGATTTTCCTACTACGGAACTAAGGCATCTTAGGGAGTGTGTTCTCTGAAGAGTTGACGTAATATATCATCTATGACTCTCCTCTACATTATTCGCAACAAAATTGACAGCCCCTACTTGCTTTCAAGTCTTGCCATCTCTGTCCCAATCTTGATGCGTAGACGGCATCCTTTGTTTTTTATTGAGAGGTTCAAATCTTCTGGTAGATATTTTCACCAATGAACCGTATACCAAGACTGCACTATGATATTAGTGGAAATATTGACGTGTTTGCTGATAGTTTGACAGAATTCAGATGGAAAATTAATTTTTTGTTAGCGCACTCTTGATTGTACATAGGTACTCTATTATTTTTCCAACTTTTATATTTATATTTTAAGTATTTTTTGCTCTCTATTTCCTAACTTTAATAATTCACAAGTTTTTACCGCTAGAAGATTTTATCATAATTGTGTGATGAAGCAGCTTTGTATCACATAAATAAATAAAGAATAAACATAGATCAGAGTGGTGACTTACACGAATAGGAGAAGTTAAGGCAATATATATCTGATTGCTTGGATAGTAGTTTGATTTATAAAATCTTTTTGAAATGTTTTTCAGAATTTCGCAGTACGTTTGAAGCGCCAATAGTGGCCGCTCGTCAACCGGACACGGCCAGTGATGTGATAAGGAAAGGCGAACAGTGCGCCGAGGAGTTGAACTTGAAGACGAGCGGCTTCATTCTGCGCAGAACCCAGGAACTTATCAACAAGTATTTGCCCACAAAGCACGAAGCCGTCGTCTTTTGTAAACCCACTGCCAAACAGGTAATTTAGGCTTGCAGTTATGAAACTAGCTTTAGGTCAGTATTTATGAACGTTCGTTCAGTGTCTCTTGACTCAAGGTATTCTTGAAATACATTTAGAAAAGATCCATTTCAAGAGTCCCTCGAGTCACAGCACACTGAAGGAGGCTTCATAAATACGGGTCTAATGTTCCCTCAACTGAAGGAAGACTAGAAAAGCATTTAAAAGAAGGCTTTTATATTTATCTCCTGAGATAAGATACCTTTATTGCCAATGAACTTAAAACAGTAATAGGCATAGTCACAATACATTAAAAAAATGCAATACAGAAAAAAAATTGTTTGAGGATAAAGCCCACATAGGTCTTGTGTCCTGTATTGTCTTGTGACCTGTGCGTGGGTAATGAGTTGGATGATGGCGATTGATGAGCTAGACCTACAGTTTTAGATTGGTTCCAAACCTCCGGGAAGTGATTTTACAGCATAGAAGTGTCTTTTTTGCTGGCCAATCTAATCGGTCACCCTTGCAAAGTGTGCCCAGGATAACGCAGCTAATATCTATCTGATTGAATAGATACCTGCTACGGCTCACGGCGATCACTTCCCTATATAGAGAAGCGATCACTTCCAAATACAATTGCACAAGATGTCACAATTAATTCTAAAACCCAATCATAGCACATTCAAATAATTTCCTCTAATAAATAGAGGGATTTGGATGTAATCCACTCATGTAGTCAACTGCAGTCTTAAAACTCCTAACTGAAAAAACTCTAATTTCTTATAGTAGCCTATTGGACAATTTTATTTGCTGATTGTAATTGTAATGGCTTTTGTACAATTTTCTTAAACGAACATAAGGTACTGTTAAATTTCCCCTATTCCTTGTGCTAAAATTGTGAGAGCTTTTTTTTTTAGGATGAAGCCCACATAGGTCTGAGACCTGTGCGTGGGTAATGAGTTGGATGATGGTGATTTATGAGTTGGACCTACAGTTTTAGGTGGGTTCCTAACCACCGGGAAGTGATTTTACTGCAGAGAACAGTGCCTTTTTTGCTGGCCAATCTAATCGGTCACCGTTACAAACAGGACCTACGAGAACGCAGCTTGAATGGGTATCGAAATTTGCAATATTTTGTTTAATCTAATATCAAAACTGAAACTGTTTTTCTATTTAATATATGATTTTCACTCATTTATACTGGAGACCTCCGGTATAAGTGCGTGAAAATCGTGTACTAAATAGAAATACAGTCTCAGTTTTGATATTAGATTGTTCATCAAGTATTTCGTCATGGAAAACATACGTAGACTAAATTCTGGTAAATAAAAAAGAAGTGTCATGTAAGAATGAGTCTAATGCATATATTTGTGAACAATCCTTCAGTGTCTCTTGACTCGAGGAACTCTTTAAATGCATTTAGAATAGAGGCATTTCAAGAGTTCCTCGAATCAAGAGACACCGAAGGAACGTTCATATATTGTTAGCATTAACTACTTTTTATTCACTTTGAGAGTTGATAATTAAGTTCACTTAATTATTTGTTTTATTCACTGCAGTCGTTTTTTGAGTTCAAATATTGCATATTTCATTGTAACAATATATTGCGCTATAAATAATGACGTTTTTCTGATATTTCGACCTTTTTGCGTTCCGACCACACACTTAGGGCCGTATTTATGAACGTTCCTTTAGTTTCCCCTGACTCCAGGAACTCTTGAAACGTAATGTATTTATATAGGCATTTCAAGATTCTCTCGAGTCAAGAGAAACTGAAGGAATACGGAAATAAAGCTCCATCAACTCAAGGGTGAATTGAAAAAACATTTAAAAACAGGCTTTCATATTTATCCCTTGAGATAAGAAAAAACTCAAGGTAGTATGCGAGTGATTAAACCCGTATTGAGTAATATCTATTTATTTATTTATGTTTCTTATTAAAACGCAATACATGATAAATTTTGAACGGGACATTCCATTCTAATGAGTTTTATAACTTGTACGTTAAGAATGAACTAAACTGTGAACAGATGATTTTTTAAATGAAATAATATATTGAATAACAAAAATAAATTTACCTTGATGTTTCCTAAGTTCAAGGAGGGCTTGAAAACCCCTTCTTCCAAGGGCTTTTCAAGTATTCCTACAGTTGCTATCTTAAGATGATAAATATAGGCCTAAATCCTAGGTAGCACCGATGGGCACATATTTATGAAGTTACTTTGAAGCGTCCTTAACTCAAGGTGGGTTTGAAAACTTATCTACTAAAGTCTGGAGTTAAGGAAGTCTCAAGGCTTGTTCAAAAATACAGGTCAAAATCCTAGATACTACCAAACAGGTAATTTAGACCCTTATTTAAGAACCTACTTAGAGTGAACCTACCTTGAGGTTGTCCTTAGCTCAAGGAGGTCTTGAAAATCCCCTTCTTCGAAAGGCTTTCAAGTCTACCTAGAGTGAAGGAAGTCTCAAGCCAAGTTCATAAATACTGGCCTAGATCCTAGATACTGCCAAACAGATTATTTAGACCCAAATTCATATTCTTTGAACTCAAGGGATACTTGAATATCATTCAACTTTCATATTTATCACTTGAGATAAGGAAACCTCAAGTTAGAATGAGTATTTATGTTTATATTTTATCTGTAATATTAATTGTATTTGCAGAAACTCTTGTACGAAGCAGCAGTGGATTTCTGGGAGAAACGTTTGGAAAACGACTGTGCACAAAGTCCTGTTTCACATCTTTCTGTATTGATTGCATTGAAAAAAATCAGCAATCATCCATTTCTGATTTACAGTGATGATGATGGTGATGATAGTCCAGAGGTATTAACATTATTTTCTTTATCATGCACATGTTTTCAAGAAATAGAAATAGAAATTCATTTATTGACATAAAACATTTTTACAATGCATGGTCAACGTCAAAAACAATTTGATAGTCACAAAATATATAATAAATTACAGAAAATAGAAGTATGTATAAGTTATGTCAAAATTTATCTTCTTATATAATTTTCAAAGTTGATTTCATAAAAATCGGCAACTCTGTATAGACATTCTTCCTGTAATATATTTTTTACAATGTTCTTAAAAGCTATACCATGAAGCCCTCTTACAACTATTGGTAAAGAATTGTACAATTTTATTCCTGTGCAAAGCCAACTTTTTTGAGATCTTGCAAATTGTAGATATTCAGTTCTCAGGTCATTGCTGTGCCTAGTATTGTAATTATGAACTTCATTGTTTGTCAATAACTCTCCTTTATTTTGATGGACATGAAGCAGCAAGCTCAGTATATATATGGAAGGCAATGTCAACAGTTTCAGGTTTCTAAATAAAGGCGTACAATGAGCTCCTTGGGGTGCATTCATGATAATTCTAACAGCCCTTTTTTGAAGTCTAAAAGTTTCAATAGACCTTGAGCAACTGCCCCATACAGTAATACCATAGGACAACAATGAAAATATATGTGCATAGTACACATTTAATAAAACATCTACATTCACTGATCCACGTAATCTTCTTAATAAATAAAGGCCTTTCGACAGTTTTTTATTTAAATACTCTACATGTGAATTCCAATTGAGTCTAGTGTCAATATATATTCCTAGAAACTTGAGTGATTCAGTAGTAACAGGTAACCTATTATTATAACTAAAACTAATATCACAGATTTTTTCTACATTAAGGGTGAGGTTATTAGCAGAACACCAATCAGTCACAATATTTGTACTACTAACTAGTAGATGGTCCAGCTCTAATTTAGTTTTAGCTTTAATCTTCAATGCAAGGTCATCTGCAAAGAGGAAGCCCTCTCTCGTGGCACAGTCAATATTTGAAGTTAAGTCATTTATATAGACTATGAAAAGTAGTGGGCCAAGTATGGAGCCCTGCGGCACTCCATACAATACATCATTACCACTGGACAAAACTCCAGAATGGTAGACAAACTGAGTCCTACCACTCAAGTACGATTGAATCACTTTAACAGATTTCATATTTAAACCATAATATTCCAATTTTCTTATCAACAAATCATGATGGACTGTGTCAAATGCTCTACTTATATCAAATGATCTGAAAGTGACCAGAAACTTGCTTTCAAGATCCATAACAACATGATTTGTTAGTTTCTGTAGAGCCTTGCTTGTGCTGTACTGTTTTCGGAAGCCAAATTGTTTATCAGACAGTAGTATATTTTTTTCAAAATACTCAGAAAGCTGCTCCTTTATTAACATTTCAAATATTTTCGATAATATAGGCACTATGGAAATTGGTCTGTAGTTTGATGGATCCTCCTTAGAGCCTCTTTTATGAATAGGAATGACTTTAACTTTCTTTAACTCAAGCCCATCTGACACCTAATTTACTCACTGTACTGTTTATCTGTCACATAATATTGGCTGATGAAGCTTCTCTTTAGAAGTGGAATGCATCACTCCAGTATCTCCAGTATAAGTGAGTAAAAATCATAATTTAATAGTAGTTTATGCAACGATTTTATTTTGACCCTTATTAAGGCACGAGTTAGATGTAAGTTATAACACGAGCGAATGCGAGTGTTATAAATATCTCACGAGTGCTTTAATGGCCAAATAAAATCGTTGCATACACTATTTTATCTACGACCACTGGTATACATTTAATTAAAACAATTTCATTTTACCTGTGACTGTCAGAGATACCAAACCTCTCATCTCAAATACGAGAAGTTATAGTAGATTGTTAGGTTAAAGCAGCTGGTGTAGCAGTTTGATCAAATCAGCTGATAGTTTCACAATATTGAATTACGATATTGATTCCATCAAAAATGCTTCTGATTGGTCCAGAACCTGTGTTATAATGTAGAACCTGTACTATAATGAGCTCATTATGCAACGGGTTTCAAAAAGCATTTCGAAAAGACAGCTGTTTTGGCATCAATTGTGAAACTGTAATGTATACATGACATGGTCGTAGATAAATAGAAATACAGTGTCAGTGTAATATTCGATTGCACATAATATTCTCCAAAAAACATTTTTAATCCTTGTCTTTCCCTTTCCTATTTCACAGATTACTATTCTTTCTACGTATACCTTCAACTTCTTTTTCAATCTATTGTTTCTTCTTTTCTATTGCTTTCATCAAAAATCCCTTTTTTTCTGATATGTTTTGATAGTTGTGTATTTCTGTAAATCCTTATAAGTTCTAGAATATATTATGTGTTTAACATAGTTTTTTATAGCACTCGGCTCCTGTGCACAGGCTTGTCTTCTACGGGTTACCTCCTCATTATATTTTAATGTTTTCTATTTTTATTAAAAGTCTGTTCTATACTATTTTGTATTGTAAGATTATTTTCGTGTATTTCTTTAAAAATAAATTATTTTATTTGTATTCCCCGGAACCCCTAAATTCTTACATTTAAATAGTGATTATTAAACTCTTCCATGGAATAAAAGGCATTACTAATCAAATCCTTTTTCAATCTAGCTCTGAACTCACACTCACTTTATTTCTTGATGGAATCGGATACAACAATATAATGTAATCAGACGCCCTTACTTATAGGCTCATCCTTCTTATAGACTCAGCAAATGCCTAATTCCGGGTATAGATAGGTAGATAGAGAAATTGCCTTAATTAACGGCGGAGTTAGGTCTCGAGGCCCTCTCTTCCACTCAACCCAATTAGAGATATTCTATGAGAGAATGAATGTTTTTTTATATCTTTGATTTCCAAAGTAATTATTGTATTTGATTTGGCCTTCCTTGTGGATATTTCAAGTCTGTCTAGTTTATTGTTTTAAACTATTTTTAAACTGTATATATCTGTCTGATATGTGTTGAGAAAAAGTTTGAAATTGCGATTTTATGAGTGATTTTTTAATATTTTCAGGAATCCAAAAACGATGTATCAAAACATTTAACTAGTATATTGGAATCCAGTGGTGGAACTACTGAGAATGATTCTAGCAAATTGAATGTGCTAGCCGCATTGCTCGAAAACCTGCGAAATACCAAAGAAAGAATTGTTGTCGTTTCTTATTACAAACAGGTAAGTTATTTTAGTTTCATTGACCGGACGAAGAGAGGTCTATGTTTTAAGTCGTTTGTCATTTGTCTATTTGTAACGCATTTATGGCTACCAAAACCAAATGAAACCAAATCCATCCAAACCTATGGAGGTTTGCATGGATCTTCCTTTAAGGAATGCCCAACGATGTATGTGGAAGGATTTTCAGAATTTTCTTTCAAATTTGCATTCAAAATTTAAGAGTAAAAAAGGAAAGGTACTCAGATCTTCTATAGGAAAAAATTAAGGCTCTTAGGCCTTCTTCTATAGGAACATAATAATTATTAAAATAAGCTTCTCCATCATACGCAATTGGAGTCAGATTTAAAGATAGCCCTTGGGCCCTCTTATTGATCTGGTTGAGCCTGCATGTCAATTATGTCATCATTTCATTTTTATTGCTGATGATGCTGATTGTGCGTGGGTAATGAGGTAAATGACAACATATAGATGTCAGACGGAGGAGCAGGATTCTTATTCAGGAGAGCGGAACATATTATTCATAAGACTACTGTATTCGTTTGAGAGAAACAAATCATTTCTAATATGTTATTCAAGAATAATAACAAGTGATCACTAAGTCAATGATAATTATACAAATTTAATTAAGGGTCGGCAGTAGCTAGAATGTTTTTCAAAATCGACAGTAGCGAATCTGTCAAGTTATGAACGAACTAGTTTCAAACTAAAAAGAGTACAGTATCACTGGCATTTGTGTGAGTAAGGTTTGTCTTTGTGTGCGTGTGAGAAGTGAGAGCCCTAAGAGAGAAGAGACAAAGAGCGAAGAGCCATCCGCCACCCTAGGAAGACAAGGTTACTGCACTCTTATCTGTTGCATCTTGCCACTGTTGACATTCTTGCTTCCTCTATTCATCATTTTATTGCTTTACGAATAGATATTGTTTGAGACCTTTCAATCCATAGAAACTTTTATTTGCAAGAACATTAATTTCTTGAAAATTTATAATATTGCACAAAAATCATCTAAGCATTAGGATATACTTTATAACAGATACGGTATAACGTCAATAATATGAAACATCAAAGGTCCGAACAGCATACTGAACTTTGTTTTAAAAAATGCATCAATCACAAAATAATAATATACACTAGGCTATGAATAAATATCGCAACATAAATTTAATATTCCAACAGCAAGAAGATGGCAAAAATATAAATGCAGATCAATCAGCCATTAAAAATAACAAATAACTATACCAGAATTCAAATATCTATCAAAATATCCAACAGTTAATTCTGTGAGAAAAAAAAATAGTAGGCCTACAAAATATATGAACATATCAATGAATAACATAGACTAACTCTAATATTTGAAAATGAAATTTTTCATCTAAAAATACAGTAATAAACTTCATAAACATATTATTATTGCTAATTACGATCAGCGAAAATGGGCAAAGCTATTCCAAAGCATAGACTAAATGAAACTATTTACTAGACTTCGAACCTATTCATGATTATAACACATGAGTGCAAGGGTACTGCACACTTTTTGTAGCAATATTTGAATTCGACTGCATCGAACATTTAAAAATAATGAATTCAGAAACATAGGCCTACTAAGTATTGTATATTTTACTACTGTATACTACTGCAGAAGTGAATAATGAACAATAATTTGACAAAAGTATTGATCAACCAAAACATATTGTACAATTTTATTTTAATATACATGGCTATTATTTTTTTATTGCTTCAAAAATATGAAGCAATTTTATGAAGAATATGAGCAAAGCTATTATCCAAAGCATATACTAAATAAAACTATTTACTAGACTAATAAACTATTTATGATTATCCAAAGCATATACTAAATAAACCTATTTACTAGACTAATAAACTATTTATGATTATCCAAAGCATATACTAAATAAACCTATTTACTAGACTAATAAACTATTTATGATTATCACATACGATTGCGAGGGTAACTGCACATAGAATATTTAAAAAGAATTAATTCCAAAAAAACAAAGTAGTGTGTATTTTAATACTGTCCACTACTGTAAAATTGAATACTTCAAAGAATGAACAATAATTTGATAAAATTATTGATATATGTCTATTGTTTTATTTTTTTGAAATTGCTGCAAGAATAAGGCCGATTTTTTAGTTTATGGACCTTCAAACGTTTTTTATTCCCCATAACTAGAAAAGTTTTGCTCCTAAAACTTCTAAAATCAATTCAGCACGACCGGATACATGTCCCTTGACGCTACAACGATCTACAACTGACTGATGGAAGAAAAGAGAACAAATAAGAAGAAGAGATCAATAAGATAAGATAACGTAGATTCTCTGTACTGGAAGGGAGACAGCTATTTGCGAACAAGCTTCAAGGCCACTCACTGCCGGTTCAGTTACTATTGTGTGTGTTTGTGCGTACTGGCGCTCCCTGTCAACGGTACTGCTTATAGGCAAGTCTATTTTGAGTGGACCGAACAGCAGCTATTTTGTTGAACATACCTCCACAAAAAACCATTTAAAAACTTGACAAATGAAGCAATACTTGAGAAAAAATTCCTTGTCATGAAAAACATTATAACGGAGAGGACTTGTTTTGTCATTTTTTGATATCTATATCACAAACGTCAGAAAAAAATCATAAATTCATGACTCATAAATGCTTATTTAGAATAAACAGTGGAAGAAGTATGAATTTTTCAGAAAGCAAAGTCGCTTGAGCATAATCAGACCTTCAAAATAAGACATTGACAGTAATTTTCTGATTATAAATAGGTGAGTTATATGGTTTCGAAATTAGCATTGCTCTTATGGAGATACAAATCCAACATGGCCGCGCTACAGCCGACCCTTAATATTGTTTGATAAATTCATTCATCAGATATGTGAAATCTGATCTAATTTAAGCGATAAGCTGCCTAGAAAATAGAAACGCAGCCTTGGTGATGTGACATAGAGTGACTTATTTTGAAAACTGATATGAAATAGAGAATGCAAATTAAATCAAGAGTCGGGTCTGATGATAGTGTTTAATTTTGCGATGATGATTATCATTGATTGCATCGAGTTTGTTTCTCTGTGCAAGCACCCTTAATCTTGGGCGTGAGGGCAGTGTATTGGTGGTGGCGGGGGTTATTGATATTTGACATAGTCTCAAATAGGATATGGGAATGGTTTTGTAAATGGCTATTTAGGATTTTATTAGGTTGTTGTGTCTTATTGTGATTTCTATATATTTTTGTGTTTATCTTACAGACCCTTGACCTAATTGCTGCATTTTGTGCGCAGAAGCAGTTCACCTTTTCTCGTCTAGATGGTTCAACGCCTGCAACACAGCGCACCTCCATTATCGATAAGTTCAACTCCACCTCCTGCAGAGACAGTGAGTGTTTTAAAATAGCTTGTCTTATGCCAATGCTAACTTGTAGTTCTGTGAACAGTATACCTCACGCCCAAGATCAAGGGTGCTTGTACAGAGGAACATACTCGATGTACTATCATATGTACTCATCACCACCGCAAAATTAAACACAGTCATCAGATCTAACCCTTGATTCGATTATTGTTGTGGTTATCCATTTTTCGTGAACTGCAGTAGAACTATTCATATGTATTATCTTGCTGTGCAGAACTGACCTTTTTGAGTCGCGGCGGACGCGTTTCGAACTATGTTGTTCTTCTTCGGCGCTTGGTTGCAGACTGAGTAGTTTTATAGTATGTAAGGTCTGGTGGTCGTAGGAAGGTAGTGGGAGGAGTGGATGTGGTGGGGAAGTGGGTGTGGTGGAGGTGTTTTTAGGAGGGGTTTGTGATGATGTTGAAGAGGGTATGAGATTTGAAATTAAGTTGGTCATTGAGTATGAATTGAGGATGTGAAATGGAATGTTTGTAAATTTCGAATTGTTCAAGAGTATTGAGTTTTTGACTTTTGGGGGCAATGTGAAGGATGTGGAGGTTTTGATCAATGTTGGTGAATGAATGATTTTTTGTGAGTAGATGTTCAGCATAATTTGATTTTGTCTGTGGTTGGGTGAGGGCTTTTATGTGTTCTTTGAATCTGGTTGTGAAAGATCTGCCAATTTGTCCAATATAGAAGCTGTCACAGTCGTTGCATGTCAGTTTGTAAGTGCCAGAATAATTATGAATGTTGGAGGTGGTGGTGGTGTAGTTGGTGGTGTGTTTTCTTAAGGTGTTGTTGGTTTTGAATGCAACTGTGTAGTTGAGCTTTCTGAAGGTATTTGCTATTGTTTGTATTGTATGATTGATGTATGTTAATATGATGTATTTGGAGTCTGGTAGGGGTTGTGTGGATTTTTGTTGTTTGTGACTGATTCTATGGAGTTTTTTGTCGATGATGGATGGGTTGTATCCGTTTTTTGAGGCTATGTATTTGATGGTATTGAGTTCATTTTGTTAGTTAGTGGAGTTCATGGGTATGTTGATGAGTCTGTGAATCATGAAGTTGAGAGCTGCATGTTTGTGTTGGGTTGGATGGTTGGAGTGATTATGAATTATCATGTCTGTGGAGGTAGGTTTCCTGTAAATTTTGAATGTATGGTGATGATTTGTTTTGGTGATTGTGAGGTCAAGAAAGTTGAGAGAATTATTAATTTCAGTTTCCAAGGTGAATGTGAGATTGGGGTGGATTTTGTTGATGTAGGTGAGTAATGTGTGAACTTGTACTTGTAATGTACCTTTGTAATGTACTTGTCTGGGTGTTACCCAAAGTGTAACAAAACAGACGTACAAAACGGTCTACTTGAAGAGGAGATCTCTCATCGTTCGGTCAAGAACCTATGTGCAATACTAGAAAAAAGCGAAATAAAATAGAAAAATAGGCGAATTGGCTAGTTTACAAGCTACTTGCCGGCGAGTCAGATAGTGATCCTTTACTCATAAAACTTTCCATTTGCTCAGTAGCAAGTAATTTTCATGAAATTCAAAAAGCATTCTCTATTGAGATGAGCCTTAAGGCATATAAATACCTACCTTAATACGTTAATGTATTTTCTTATTTGTATTTATATATTTTTTTCAGGTGTGTTTCTGTTGAGTGGCAAAGCTGGCGGAACAGGACTGAATCTGGTTGGGGCTTCGAGACTTGTGCTGTTCGACTCCGATTGGAATCCGGCCTCAGATCAGCAAGCGATGGCCAGAATATGGCGCGATGGGCAGTCCAGATCGGTTCACATCTATAGGTATGTGTTCGAACAAAAAATTCTTATTAATATACACAAGATTTTAATTGTAGAATGTTTGCTCAAAAGGAGCATAATTGGCCGAAGTGAGGTCTTAAACTCGACCGTTCGGCATTTCGCCTGTGTGTCTGTGATGAATACAGCTAAACGCGTGGACCGAATTTCATGAAATTTTGCAAGTATAGTATATTCCGAATGTACAGTGACATATGTGCAAGGAGCTTTAAATTTGCTTGCATTTATAGGATAATTCTGAACAGAGTGACGTCATGACTTTTCTATTTTACCAATTTGAGCGAGTTATGGAACAACCTTGTTGACCTTATTGACCTTGATTCAAGATGGGTTTTGCATCATATGGAATCAGCCTCTGGTTTCTATGTAGGGTTTTGTATTAGAGAAAAAAATTCTTTCCAATCAATAATTAGAGTGAATTCTTTGGCCTCCGGATACCAATATAAATAAAGGTTCAAATACCTGCGTTTTGATATCCAATAAACTACTTGTTCACTACCGGTTTCAACCCTCCTATGGGGTCATCATCAGGTGGTTGTGGACGTTATTATATCATTGCCGATTCGGCATTTGACGAATTGCCAAATCGGCAATGATATAATAACGTCCACAAGCACCTGATGATGACCCCATAGGAGGGTTGAAACCGGTAGTGAACAAGTAGTTTATTGGATATCAAAACGCAGGTATTTGAACCTTTATTTATAATAATTAGAGCCTTATAAAATCGAATAATTATAATAACTAAGTAAAATGTCATAAATTATGTGGCATAATTGACTATTCTATGAAGCCATTCATCAGACATGTGAAAAGCGTTTGGAGAAACGTATTCAAGCAATCAGATGATAATAATAAGCGTATGGCGTTTATGGTGGGGAGACCCTTACGGGTGTTCCACTTCGCCGTTTGAGCCAAGTTATGGGTATTATGGTGGACCTCCTATTTTAGTTGAGTTCCGAACCACCAGTAATAATCAAGTTTGTAACATTCAGATGAAATTGAGCTGTGAACGATGTCTTCAGTTCAAAGAATTACTATAGTTCCCGCCACTAAATTAGGCAGCTGTAGAAAATAGCAGTGTTGCCAGATATGGGACTACTGAAAGAGAATCACCAACCTCAATCCGCGAATTGACAACATTTCTCGTACCGTATTGCCTGGTCTACAAGTCTGAGGCTAGCAATCATACGGTTTGTCACCGCAGTCAGTTGTTCTTTGGTACACTGTAATTTCTATGAGCCGCCTAATTTTGTGGCGTAAAATTTGAAATTATAAATTTATCACAGCAAATAAATTAAAGAAAGATTTTCTTATAGGAAAATTCCATTTTAAAATTTGTGTTTCAAGATCATATTAGGTATTTTTCTAGTATTTATGGTGATATATTTCAATCAAAATACATAAATACTATTATAAAAATATTCTATCACATATAAATGTGATTTTTTCAGGCTGTTAACAACGGGCAGTATTGAAGAGAAGATATTTCAAAGACAATTGAGCAAAGCTTCCCTCGGCGAGACAGTTGTCGACTTTGTCGCATCCAATTCAACTGTTCGATTGTCAAACAAGGAGTTGAAAGTAAGAAACTAAAAAGCTCCCTCATTCTTCTTCTCTCTCTCTCTCTCTCTCTCTCTCTCTCTCTCTCGCTCACTGTTTTGTCCAAACTCCGTCGTTTTAAATAAATGCTTCTTAGCTTCTCATTAAAAATATAATTTGCTTCACCGATCGATCATACCAATACATAGTTCCAACTATGAACATAGTTCATACCTCTTCTATGTTGAATAGCACTGTCTACAATCTATGTGGTGGTAATGGTATTGTTTTTTATTATTTATACGAGGAATTCATATGTGTGTATTTTTTGTAAATTAATTTTGCCTTTTTTGTCTACACCTGTATCTAACTTGATCTATATTTCTTTATCTTATGGCAATGCATAGTATACAAATCTGCCTCCTTTACAAACATGATATTACAGGGTACAAAATATCAACAATACTAAGAAGAAATAAGAGAAAAATTCAAGTAGATGACATATTTTCAAAACAAATCAAAATATGAGAGAAAAAACACGAAAAATAAGGTATATCTATGTAAAAAGGTTATAACGATAATGAATAACGACAATGCTAGGATGAGAACAAAGATTATATTCTTCCATTCTTTGAGTTATTGTGAACAATAGTTCTTTAATTTCTACAGTTAGTGCAATGAGTACAGCAAGTATAATAACCTTTAATAGCTTACAATTGACTATTCAGTCAACTCAAAATTATTTGAAAATTTGATCATACATTTATATAATAAGAGAGAGAGAGAGAGAGAGAGAGTCGTAGTGTGTGAATGTCAGTCTTGCAGATTTCACAAAAACGGTAACGATTAGAAACACTTAATTCGGCATAAGCTCAATTCATCTCGAAGCACAATTTCTCATTTTTATTTAAATTGTTTCAAAATATTGTTTAAATTCTATCATTTTTTGTAAAATGTGTTAGATGCAGGAAACTCACAGAGCAGCTGACAACATGATGTGTCACTATGGTGTTTATATATATGACACACCGATATGTCGTAAGCCAAATCAGTAGATTAGTACTGTATCAATAATGCAGCTGCTAATTAGCCAGCGTCATGCGAGCTTACTTATTTTGTGTAATGAGCTTTTCCTGTAGGTAATACATTAATCTAAAGATCTAAACAAAAAACTAGGCATGTGGGTAGAGCTGCAAAATTGGTAAAAAGGTAGTTTACTTATAAAATTACTAAAAATTAACATAATCAGTGCAAAAAATAACAGTTTATTTGTGAACTTTTTTCAAACAGATGAACTGTATTATTTAATAACTATATGGTATTTCACTCACCCTTCCCAATTTCGTAATTTTGTGACCGCTACCATAAGTCATCAACCAGAAAAGAAAAACTGGATTCCCGGGCAAGACCGGGTAAATGCTAGTTTCTAATGTGTGTCAACTTTTAAATTCTATTTTTTTATCTTTCAGGATCTGTTTAAAATACATGAGAGCAACTGTTTCACTCATGACCTGATGGAATGCTCGTGTAACGGTGATGGAAATGTAATTCCTGTCGATGAAAAAGAAAATAGTGGTTTAAAGGAGGTGGAGGAGGAGGAGGACGCTAGTCAGTTGAATCTGAAAGCAGCGCATAAAGCGACAAATGCCAATTTGAAAATGAATCAACTGTTTCACTGGCAGCACCATTCCAGCCCTTTCAGTTCGACCCTGTTGAAGGTAAAACAACTAATTCAATTGACAATAATATTTTATTTACTATAAATAATAATAAGCGCAAAACTTTTATTGGTGAGGAGTTCCCTTAAACCTCACCGTTTGAGTCATGTTATGGAAAACATCTTGTATTTTAGGTGGCATCCGAACCACCGAGTAAGTTATAACAAGCTTATAACATCAAGTCGTTGAAGGATAGTTACCCATCCAAGCGCAATCTTGAGCGCTCGTGACTGAACATCACGCTCACCGTATGATCAATCACCACCCTATAATAATAATAAATATAATTGATAATATTTATTTAGCTAATAAAGGTTTGAAAGAAATGTCATAGCAGCTGATTTTATTCATGCCTGATCAAACCCATTGTATAATAAAGCTATTACTAGGTTATCCCGGGTCGCACGAATGTGCGACTTTATTAAACTTTGTAAAATACATTCCAAATGTAGATTTTCTACATACTGAACGACAGCATTGCCTATGATGATAAGTTGTATTGTTGAACAGCCGATCAATATAACATTTTTCTAACATACCTGTGCTGGCAAAAATTTCATTTTTCAATTCTTTATCAGCTGATAAAAAATATAAAATTTTCTTAACACATCTGTGCTAAAGAAATTTTTTAATTCTTCTTCTTCTTTTTCTTTTTCTCCTTCTTTTTCTTCTTCTTCCTCTTCTTTTTCTTCTTATTCTTTTTCTCCCTCTTCTCTTCTTCTTCCTCTTCCTTTTCTTCTTCTTCTTTTGCTTTTTCTCCTTTTTCTTCTTCCTCTTCTTTTTCTCCTTCATCTTCTTTTTCTTCTTCTTCTTTTTCTTCAGAGTTCTGCCAATCAGAGTTAAGGATTTCTTTAATTCAGTATCAAAATGAATATTTATGCAGTAGTCATATCTGCTGATTTTATGACTATTCATGCAATAGTCATATCAGCTTCATAAAACATTAACTTTTTATTGTAAATTCAACGACTTGTAGTTAATTTTATTGGTGAATAAATAATAAAATTAATACTCACGAAAGGCCAAATGTTTTTGAGTCATGGAGACTCATCTTCAAGGCCCATCTCCATGACTCGAAAATGTTTAGCCTATCGTGAGTTTTAATATTATTATTTATTCACAATTGAAATTGATTGCAAGTCGTCGAATTTACAATAGTTAATATTAACAACGCAGATACTAACAACCTGTAAGGGTCTCCCCACCACGAAAAGCCATACGAATTTACTTTACTTTACAACGCAGATCGTTATGGAACAAGAAATCCAAGAATTCTTTAAACACTTTAAAATCAAATTGAGTTTGAATATTGTATCTGGTGGAATATTGTATTCAGTAGTCAGTACTGTACTTGAACCGTTGTCGCAGCTTTATTTAGTTTTCTGATGTTTTGAATGAATAGAAATAGAGATGAACAACTGTAACTCACTGGCCAACACACAAGTTTTCTTATGTTGGCAGTGGCAAAATACTGGGTAATGCACTTGTTATAATTCGGTTTCATATTTTCATTGTATTGTATAATACTTTTTTAATCAGTGTGAATATTATGTATGTTTGAATTTTTGAATAAACTTTTCAATTTCATACACACAACCGATTAACAACATTGAAGTATTCTAGGCTCTAGGTTGTGTTAGTTATCCAAGTGATTAATAAGTAAAAGTAAGTAAGTTAACAAAGTGTAGATAAGTGTGGAAACGTGTAGATAAAAAAGTGTATGCAACAATTGTGTTCAACTTTTAATGCCACTTGTGCGATGTTTAGAACACTCACTTTTCTCACTGACTTCTGGCTTGAAGGCAGGCATAATTCAATTGTTGCATAAACTACTATAGTAGTATAGCATTTGCTATTTCATTTTTTTTTTTTTTTTTTTATTTGCTCATGTCTGTTGGAGTTTTAAATAAAGAATCAAATGAGCACCGCTTATTAATAATTAACAATGGACAATCTAAACATAAATAATATTAAGAATCAAGAATCAGGAATGCTTTATTGAAATATACATTTCAGCATTGGCAAAAGTCACTGTCACTAAATAGAAGTTGAACTGGAGGTTATCAACGTTCTCTTAAACAAATATCCAGAAAATTGAATTTAGTCTTGCTTTCACGGCAATCTTTACAATGCAGCAATGCAAGTAGTTTTTAATACATGCATGCCTGAAATTCATACAATTCAACATTTATTAATCAAGCAGGTTTTTTGTTACTCTATTAATCAGCTTTGTTATTGAACCTTGCCACAGAACACGAATAATGTTTATTGCCAAAAAAGAACTTACAAAAAATCAATACAAATACGTCAAATACATAACGAAGTACAGATGAAACAAAATAATATCATTGATCTTTCTAATTACAAATCATTGGCAAAATTACTGGGCGCAAAAAAATGAATATTTCCGTCCGCGCCCAGTAGTTATATGTCTAATTTTCAATGAGGGAAAAACATTAAAAATAAACAAGAAGCAATTGTTTGCTTGAGTGATTTATAACTGAATAGTGAACATTCAAGTAAAGTTATCAATAATAATTATAAAAATAAATTAGTTTTGTATATATAATATGCTGAGGAGAACAGCACAAAACAGAGGCTATTGATTAAAACAGAGGCTACTGGCCTACTGAATAACATGGAACCAACTCTCAATCTCATCCAACTCACGAGCCATCAAGAAATTCTTAAGTCTCCTTTTGAAAATATACATGGAATTAGAGGGAATGAAAAGTATTTCCTGAGGCAACCTATTAAGAAACTTACCTTCAAGAAAACAAAAAGATTTCTGAAAAAATGAGCTGTATGGTCGGGGAATACAGAACCTATCCGTGTTTCTTGTCCTGTAGTGTCTATCATTATTTTCCACTGCAGAAGTCCGATTCCCACTGGACCAATAGAATTGTATAAGCACCTTAAAAACGTAGAGAAATCTCAAAGGCATGACTTTCAACGATTGACTGACATGAAGGAACTCATTCCCTCTGCACCCACCCCATAGCTTCGTTTTAAGAATATTATTTTTTAATGTATAATGTAGAAGATCCATCTTGTTTCCACTAATATATAATAAAAACTTAAAAAACACTTAAGTGGAAATTATAACTCACATTATGGCGTGACGGCCGTTTCACTCTGTTGTCAAGAGCATCGTCAGACGACCCACAGTCTCCCGCACCAATAAAAGTCATAGGCTTCTTATTATTTTTACTATTAATTTGAAATTTTTTAGGAAACAGGTCCCATGACTCCCCACCTCTGGGGGGGGGGGGGGGGCTTGTTATTTTTGTACTTGATGTAAGTTCTCCTCGAATAACTAATAGTCAACTAACTATAACTAGATAACTACACTCGAATAAGTAACAGCTAACTAACTATAACTAGATAACTAGTAGTTATTGCAATGTAACTGATTATTAAGAATACGTTTATTATATTTTTTCAGGAAATGGGACTTGAAATGGCGGACACCTTCATCTCTTTTGTATTTCGCAACACTACATCATAGTAATTAAAATTCTATTACCTTGTACTAAATGATTCAATTACTGTAATATATGTTTTTTATAACAGTTGAACTGTTTAATAGAATGTACATAGAATATTTGTTCACAAAGGAAAGGTGATCCCAGTTCCCAGAAAGAAATAAGCTATGCAAAATACTGAATATATTACTATCATATTTATACAGAAATGCTACCATCTTTAAGATGTTCATGTCTTGTAGCTTTAAAGTTGAATCTTTCCTAAATATATTTTTGTATCAAGTAGCAATAAATTAAAATCCAATTACTTTAATTAAGGATTCAATCGTCCTATTATCCCAAAATTCTGTGCTTTATGAAATGTGATTACTATCTGCAATTTTAGGATTAAGGCCCGTAGTTATGGACGTTCCTTCGATGACTCAAGGGACTCCTGAAATGCCTCTATTCTAAATGTATTTCAAGATTAATTATTAAAGATTGTTTTTACTTGGTTATAGTTTTGCTTTCTTATTAATTTCCCATGTCGTGTGGTTTTAATTGAATTACAAGATTTGTTATTCACCAACTATAATTTTCGTACTCAGTGGTAGTAATTAGAAATCAATCACTGATAAAATAATAATAATAATAATAGCGTATGGCTTTCAATGGTGGGGAGACCCTTACGGCTAGTTCCACCTTGCCGTTTTAGCAATGTTATGGGGACCATGGTGGACCTACAATTTTAGGTGGGTTCTGAACCACCGGGAAGTTTCAAATTGAAAAAAATTAAAAAGTCAACTGATGTCTCTGAACATGTTAATGCCTTCATGTAACGGTATTTTAGCAATGTTTGTGTTCATGGCAGCAATCTAATATTAAAAGTGACACTGCATTATAATACACGTGCATCTCCCACAGAAGATCAGCTTCTGAATTTTTTCTATATTCTATGTACGAATAAAACACAATCAATGCAATTAGACAACAGGCTATTGCCCATTACTTTTTTCAGAAAATTACATCTAAAGAATCCATATCCTAGGCTAAGTCCAAGTTTCACTAGAATAATTAGTTATAATATTAATTTCCACTTGCCCCTTGCCCGGTAGTATTCCTTTGAAACTGCTGGGAACTGGCTAATGAACTCATTACCAGCTTTTATTGTACGCACCCATCCATTTACAGGTGGAGCACAGGAAACGGATGTTTTTTAAACCGCTAGTGCTTGAGTCGTTTTAATGACAGAAATATAATATTGACTTCAAATAATAACAATTTTATTGCATTTTTGAAATCTATAACACCATAACTATGTTTTAAAAATAATGTCCCTTAGATGACGTCCTTCTTGTCAGATACAAATTTGGATCCTCTCCTGAAAGTTATGCACGGCTCTCCAACATTTCATCCAGCACAGCCTCAACTTCTTGACAAATGGCAATCTCGAGGTCATGTATTGTTTGGCGATTGTTCACATATACTTTTGATTTCAAGTAACGAAGTTACAGATCAAGATTGGGTTGAAAGTTACAATCGGGTGAGTTTGGGGGCCAGTTAACATCACTGAATCGTGAAATGACATGTCCCTGAAACATTTGCCAAACTACTTCCACAGACGCTCTTGTAGTGTGAGCTGTGGCTTCTTCCTGTTGGAACCACATTTCTCTCATGTTCACTCAATGCCCCAACCCATTGCAGTGGGGTGTTTCAGTGTGGGACTGCACCTCGACGTTCCACATTGAACTTTTGCCGAAAAAGACATTGAACAGTGGCCACAGAATCGTTATTTCTAAAAAGCTGCTTGACTGTGAGCACACGATGCTCTATGGCAGGGGTTCTCAACCTTTTTGCTCCACTCCCCCCTTAGAATACTGAATTTTTCTCACGCCCCCCCATCACCCCTCCCCATATTAATCTCATATATCAGCCAAGAAACATGTTGGGGCTAGAAAAACATAGAATTTCACTTTTAATATTTTTTACTGAATATAAATGAAATAAAATACAACTTTTGAGAAGAAAATAAATTGGTATTAAGTGGTTAGTTGCTAAAAGTTCTTACAAGCACTTTTGTATTTACATAAATTTTTAATGAGAGGGTTGGCACTGTTTTTCATTAACAAACTTCTTGATATTTGGCTGCAACTGTGACAAAGCACACCTCAAGTCACTCTCAACGTCCAGTCTTGCTCGATATTTTGATTTTAAATAAGCCAAAGTAGAAAATCCATATTCACAAAGGTACGTTGGAGAAAACTGGACTAACAGCTTTAAAGATTCCAAAGAAACTTGAGGGTAAAGAGGAGAGTGAATATGTCAACCAAAAATCTTCAATTCTCATATTTGGAAACTCTGATTTCGCTTGGGAATAGTATTGAAGGTCGATTGACTGTTCCTGCATATCCTCAGGAAGTTTGTCAACTTTGACTTTGAAGGTGTCTCTTGTGAACTTAAGATCCAGCTTTCAGAACTAATGACCAGGAAGTAGTCTCCGATCTCGTTTTTCAATGATACCAAATGACCTGAAATAAGCTCCTTCATTTTATTTATTATGGGCATAGGAAGGTCTTTTTTTCATCGAGGTCATTTAATCTTGAAAAAGAGGAGAAGCTTGGCTCTGTACCCTGAAGTCGACGTCGCCAAAGAGAAATGTTTTCATTGAAGGCCTTGACTGCATGTTTTTCTGACCTTGGAGCTTCAGTTCAAAAAGTTGAGTGATTCGAGGAAATCCGATAAATATACCAAATGAAAAACAAAATTGTCATCCGTAAACTTGGAGTATAATTAATTAATTATATGACCACTCATGACACGGAGACGGGTGCGCCTACTGGAGTGTTAATTTTTGTTTTCGCGGCGATTTGTCCCATTCCATGAAAAGAAACATAGTAAAACTTGTAACAACCGTTTCAAGAATAGTCCACTTTGCATTAATCTAAGCTAATTTGGTTGTGAGTTAACACTGCAGATGTTCAGTCATTTGAAAATTTAACCTAAAAAAATTAGCTGGACACAAATTAGAATTACTAAGGCTTAACAATAATAAGAATTATTCCAATTAATCTGAAGGTGTTTATACACGCCTTAAAGACTCAAGGAATAAGGACTGAAGTTCCGTCGCAAACACAAACGCCGGGTGAATTATGTGGAACAAAGAAAATAATTAGACCTCCCCTCGCTTCTATTTGAGCAGTACACATTTCTGTGTACCACAAAAACTCATCCTGGGTTAGGTCACGTATATTTTGTGAAGGTTGAAATGAAAACACAGTCATTGTATTGATTCTGTACTATTTGCTCATAATTACACATATTTATTCATGCAATCACTTGTTACAATTATATTGGCTCTAATAAGCAAGGTGCGAATATGATTGAACAATAGATATTCATCTCACAAAACGAATTGATAGTGTCACAAGCAACCTATACAGTTAAATTATTCGAAAGATTTATTCAAATTAACTGTCTTACAATCATGCTACAATATTTCCCAACAGCAAAATAGATTACAAATATAGGATTTTTATTGAGGGCCGTTTTGAAAATGACATATTTATTTTAGAAGAAATTGCACAGCAGTTTTTGGATGGCTGAGCCTTATGAATAAAATAAGTAAAACCTATTACTCGCATTTTTCAACAACTCCATTCAACCATATTGAACAGCAGTTTTTGGATGGCTGAGCCTTATGAATAAAAATATAGAGCAAAGCCACTACTACTCAAATAGTAAATTCTTATTTGGTTGAATTATATGTTTCAAAAGTAGCAAATTATTATTAATAAAACTCCCTTTTTACTCCTTCACAAATTATAAGACAATTATTGTAGAATAACATCAGTGTCGTAATAGAACGAATTTCTTGTTATCATAGTGGATTTACAAGTCTTTAGGGCCGTATTCATGGACGTTCCTTGTGTCTCTTTTGACTAGAGGGAAACTTGAAATGCATTTTAAGAGTCCCTTGAGTCAAGAGACACTGAAGGAACGTTCATAAATTACAGCCCTACGTTTTACTCATTATACTCCATTAACGAAGATTTCAAGAGCTTGTAAAGGTTCAAAGAAAAAAATTGCAGCTATTAACTTAGATAGAACTCCTAGAGCGTTATTATAAAGAGTAACTACAGTCGCGGTCGCGCATCACAATTGAGGCTAAATTACACCAACTGAGTGAGTGACCGAACTCAACAATGTCAAAGTACATGAAGGCATACAAATTTTTAGAGCCCTCAGCTTTTTTTTTAATATTAACCCAGCTGGTGTGATTTAGCCTTAATAGCAGTGCTTTGGAATGCAGTCGTTCTGTATATAGGCTCTAAATTTTGGTTGAAGAAAATCCTTTTTGAATTATAAATTGTAGAAATGAAAATTTGGCCAAAGGTCGAAGGCAAGCTACAACAATAAACAGCTTATTTAAATTCAGTTTTATGGTTTGATCCAATTACTCCCAAACTGAAAGATTTGCTCTCACAGAAAAAAATCAAAATTCACGTGCTTCTTATCATAAAATTTGGTTTAAGCTACAGTGACTTTATACAGAAATTGTGGCAATCGGACGCCTCGTTTTTGATTGGATAATTTGGTCACGAGGTACAAATTCGCCATTCGTGTCCAAATTAAGTGTTGAATAAGATCTACCTCTTTATATTCGATGTAGAATGAACCATATGATATTCTATTGTATTTAGGCTAAGCAAAGGTTTTACACGCGTTATGTAGTTGGAGCCATGTAGTTATGTAGAAAACATGTTTACAATATACATCTAATATCTAGCCTATAGATATACAGTAAAATATAATTTGGACACAATAATATGGCGGCTGGAAGCAATGGACACATTGTCTGTATAAAGTCACTGTAGTTTACGACGAACCTTTTAATTTACCTTCTACTTTGAAGCATTTACTCCACTTTTATTCATAGGGCTCAGTATCGTCTATTGCTGAAAGAAATTCCAAGATTTCAGTTTTTAGTGCTGTAGTTCTCAAGTTTTTGAAATTATTCTTCACACAAAAGAACAAATTTAGAAATGAGATAAAGACAGTAAGAGAGCGCCGATTTTTATGCAATACGGTTGATTCTTATACAAAGTTTGAGCAACAAAATACCATAATTATCATTATTTAAAAAAGTAGTTATCGCTAACAATTAAGCCAGCATTAATATCATTACACCCGAAATCGATCAGGTAACTTATAAAAAAAGGTATGCTGCACTAAATCAAACAAATCATACATTTTGATTGAATCAAACATTTAAGATAAAATGTCTACACTATATATACATGAACAGATCAATGATTCCTACACAAAATTCAATCATTCAGGTCCAGTTATCAGTTGAACTGATTTAGAAATACACTTACATCGAAGATAATAATTTTTTCCAATAAAATGAAATAACTACCACAAAATATACAATAAATGATTTCCATTCCTATTACAATTTACAATTATACTTTACATTAATTTCTATTTTGTACACAGTTTATTGCAAATCATACAAAAAAAATATACAGTTAACATACAATGTTGAAAATTAATTAATAAATCAAACATGCCCTAAAATAAAGTATAAAGTACGTTAACATACTTGATTCGTGAGATTTAAAAAAGACTAACAGTACACTTTGAAAGACTTCACTCATTTCTGATAATACTTACTTCCCGTACTTCACAATGACATATTTGATTTCTCACAATAATGCTTTAATCTATTCAATGACAACAATAATATTATAAGTCCACGATGATATGCACGGAATAAGGTACGGTAATTATATTAGGCTATATTCTATCAAAAAGAATCATTGTAGATTTAAAAAAATATAAAAATGAACATTGAATAGCAGTGGGGAATGAGTATGGTCATTACAGAATGTTGTAAAGGCCTGCATGCCTTGTAACGGTACACCGGAAAGGTTCACCTGTACAGGTAACCTGCGCAAGCATAACTAAACAGAAGTTAGAAGAATCTTAATTCAACTATTTCTACTTGAACAGGTATACCGCGTCTCTTGTGGCCCGCCTTAGGTTTAGGAGAATCTCAATGGAATTATTTCTACCTGAACAGGTATACCGTTTCTTGTGGCCTGCCTTAGTTAAGGAATGTGGAATATCCAAGTACAAGATTGAGATTACAGTCTCATTTCGACTCATTAAGGAATTATATCTAATTAAAGGGGTACCTGGATTTTAGAGATCTATTCTCATCTAATTGTTAATACAAAATCTAAACCGTTTACTTCTATATCTAATCGTAGAATAGGTGAAAAATAAGAAATAGAATGTCTGAGGCATACAGGAAGACAGGATAATTTTAAAAATCATTCAAGTTAAAAATCGATATCTTTAATTAAAGAATTTATTTAAATCTCCCGTAATATTGCACATATTTTGGCTATAATCTGCGATGAAAATAGATTTTCCTAGAGAAGTGGCAGACCCAATCCTAAAATAGTCAATATTGGAGGAGTTTTAAAGTTTTATTACTGACAAGAATAATAGGAGTGCTATCCGTTCGTTCTACATTAAAAATAAATCTATCCCTCGATACGCTATCAGATATATAAAAATACGTTTTTGAAGGACTTGGAATACTTTTCTATCTATACACAGAAAAATGAAAGCATCCAATCAGTTCAGAGGGAATTCAGCTATTAGTTTTCTATAGATTCAACGATTCTAAGCCACAATAAAAATATAAATATCTTCATTTTTTCTTTGGTTTCTTTCTAATAGATAAGAAGACAACACACATCAACATTACAGGCTATCTGATGATTACAAATACAAATTAGAAGAAATATAAAAATAATATATTTTTCTACAAGCTTGAGTTATTTCATTGATAAGAGAAAATACAAAAGTCTATTGATGAAAACTGGTTAAACAAAAACTGTAACAAATAAAAAGTTGAAACAAGAACTTTATGAAAATGATTTAAACAAATACGAATCCATATTATAAACTAATCTTGTCTAAGATGGGTTTTTTTTTTTAATTTTTAACAGTATAAATCTATTGTATTTTAATTGAATTTGAAAATTATTTAATCAATGAAGTATTAATTTTAAAATGTATAAATCTATTAGATTTTAATTGAATTTGAAAATTAGTCAGTCACACATGAATTTCTTACTTAATTTTAATTTTCAAATGTGTTAGCCTATAAGGTTTCAAATATATCTCAAAAATTACCTAAGCTCTTCGAGTTCCTATCCAGCATTTTGAACAACAATCTATTCAAATATAGTAGAAAAAAATATAGATATAAGCTACATATTTATGCGGGATAACGTTAAAAATTATTTTCATTGACAGCTATCAACATTAACTACCAATTCGTTGTAATACTGATCGAATTCAATAAAATTTATCAACTACAAAAATTTCAAAGTTTATTTTGAAGATAATGAGTTGAAAATTGCAAGTTTTATTCCAGATAAACTATGGTGGAAATCGAATTCAAGAAAACGTTTTACTGAATTTTTTCAGAGCAAATATGTACAGTACATAACTTTAATCTAACTGTTTTTGAAGCTATAGAAATTAATATAAACATTACAAAAGTAAAGCTAATTTAATTCAATTTAGCTAGTATATTGAAGGCTGTATACAGCCAAATAGTTAAAAAAATATATTGTAAACCTTTAATGTTGTAGTTTCATATTACGTTTTCACTTGATATTTTATATGTTCCAAATATTGAAAATAAAAGGAATTTATTCATCTATTGGAAACCCGATTATCACCAACGGAAACTTGAAATTCAATATTTTAAATTTAAAATTCGAAATTTGAATTAAATTTCATAAACGAGCGGTAGATATTATTTTGATATTTTAATATTCATATTTCTTATATTTAATCAAAAATGTATATTGAATTATTGCACTTTCCATGATTTATGTTTGATCCATTTATAAAATAATAAAGTTATTAATCAAATTCTGAGTGATAAAATATACATACTAAATATATATGAATTAAATATGAATTATTTTGTTTTGAAACCATACCAGAAATGAAAACGTCATAAATTACATTTATTACGGAAAATATTAATATTTGAGTATGGTAAACACACACTAATAAGATAGGATTTGAACTGTTATTCAAGTATAAGAGTTACAATATTTTTAATAATCTCAACTTCAACTGTATAGCTTTATGTTTTGTTTTATCAATACTAAGAGATGATAATGTCACAATGATTTAGGAGATAAACTGTTAGGTTAAGTTAGCTACTATTTAGTCATGGAGGTAGGAATTATTACATTCGTGTGATTTTTATTAGAACTCAAACCTAAATGAATTATCCACATCAAAAATTTAAAAATAGAAAAACAAATGGAGGTCAATAGCTAAATGGAAAAGTTTGAAAGTGAACTGAGAAATTAATTGGTTCAAAATAGCCATTTAATTTGATAAATTTATGTTGATTAACATTTGTGGAGATAAACATTGTAATTAATCATTCATCGTAATCATCATAATACATTTATACAGTAACTAAGACTGTTCACAGAGACAATATTAGAAAAATAGGGACTGAGTTTGCTAATATTATTGGTTGTTTCATGAAGATATAAGGTAGACTCAAGAAAAGGGATGGCAAATTATAAATAATAATTATACTAGAAAACACAAAACAGTTATCAAAGCCAAGCATTAGATCGTGAATTTCCAAAGAAAAACTTCATCATTGTTTTAAGAATGTTCATTGTTAAATTAGTTTTTCATCATATTGAATCATTGCTGTTTTGAGTAGAAAACTAACCAGAATAAATTTGAAAACAAGCAAATCCAACTATTCTGCAAGTAATTTTAACTTTTTTAATCATTGATTAAGGTTGAGGAAATTATACAATCATAATTATAAGGTTGAGTGTGATATACACTTCACAGTGAATATATATTACATTTCTACGAAATGGTGTCATTTACACAAACAAATAAATAAATAGATTCGTGATACTATTGGTTCAATGCCTAGGCCGGAAATGATGCTTTTGATAAAATATTTAATAATTTAAAGAGAACAAGATAGAAATTGATGAACACAATTGTATATACATGTAAAGCTCTGAAAGGCACATTTACATGAACCTAAAATCAAAATTGGAAGCTCTTATCGTGCTATGCAGCAGAACTTAAATTAAAACCTAGTAGTCTGTCAACTAATTCTTGGCAGTGAGCAGAAACATAATTCTGAAACAGTGCGCAAAAACGCAATTTAGTAGAGTACTGAAATGCGCAATACAAATTCATACAATTGCCAAGAATGAGTTGACAAGCTATATGATTGATTTATTCCATAGAGCATTATTTAGTGCAAGTGAAATCGCATTGAGATAATTTACCACTCGTTAATTTACAAATTACATATGTTAATACTTTTCAATTATTACAACATTCATTTGTATAATATTAATAATAATACGAAAAATTCACATAGTTTGGAATTGAAATGTAGAATTTGTTCTTTGAAGAAACCTATACAATAGAACCCCTCTAGTCCGTCCTCAGATAGTCTTACACTCTGGATAATCCAACCACATAGAACTCGCAAACTTATACCAACTTTATGGACTTTTTCCCAATACAAATGACAGATCTCTTGCAATATAATTAGCTATTTATCACTGCAGTGAATAATACAGACTTTTGAGTTTCATATTGCATATTTCATTGTAAAAATCTATTTTTATGTCTTGAGCAATAGAAAAATGATGGTTCAATATTCTGAACCCACCTAAAATTGTAGGTCCACGATGTTTCCAATAGCATGGCTCAAGCGGCGCGGTGGTACTACCTGTGAGGGTCTCCCCATCAATAAAAGTAATACGCATTTTTATTTTCAATAATGACATATTTCTGATAATCCGGCATTATTTTTGGGTTCCGACCGTACTTCTAGTCCAGAGGGTGGCGGATTAAAGAGGTTCTACTGTACAACAGTTATTTCAAGTAATGAATAATATTGTTTGACAGATTATCAACGACTTTGGTGTTAAAAGGCTATTGGTCCAATTTTGGAAGTTAATCTATTGCTATTCAAGACATTCTGTATTACAAATTTCCAATAAAATAAAAGACAAACAACCAGAAAAAATCTACATCCAAAGATACAAATATTGGTGCATTAAATGGAAAACCATCAACATTTTTTCAATAGAAAGGACTAGAAATTGTCATTTTCTATATTCTACATAATTTTCACTAAATCAATTCCTTTCTTGAGAAACACAAAATCTAGAATTTTATTAAGAATCGAAAATACAATTTACACAATTTTCAGGCTTACTATCATTACATTGGATTATTGAAATCAAACATTTTATTGCTTATAAGATATTATTGGCACTCGAGAAATTATCATTACTATTCTCAATCGATTGATTGAATCAATCAATATTCCAATCTCATAACTATCACTACCGACACTACAAGTGCCAGTTTGTAACTTGTAACTTTCATTCACTAAGTCAAGCCCAGGCAAGTATTCAATTAGTTTGTACTTCAGTTTAATTCTCAAACTGAAAAATATCATGCCGTTTTACAAAACTTACGTTCAGTCTGTCAGTTTGTTAAACATTAGTTTTGTGAAGTTCGAAATAAATATAAAGGAACTAGAGATGAAACTCAAATCTTCGCAGCTAAAATGATTCTTCTTATTATTCAAACAAGTTTCCCATCCTCACGAAGATCTACAAACTGAAGATGCTCTACACTGCTGAGACTTGGGCGTCTTCATCATCTACAACAAATGAATCAAATTTTGAAATTCTCTAGAAAAGTAAGAAGAACAAAATGAATTCAACGATTAAAGCTGTGATCCTAAGACAAATATAATAAGGTTGGTTGTTATTTATGGAAGTTTTGCAGTTGCTATCTTAAGATAATTTGACATCTTGTGGAACCGGACTCCCCAGGAGACAAAGATAATAGGTATCAAAGAAAACAAGTCTTAACAAACCTACATACTAATAAAACTCAACAAAATCTAGAAAAACAAACCTACAACATACTACAACAATTTATTACTAACACGCAATAGCAAGACACTATTCTAACAAACATAAAACAAAGACATTTGTTTGAAAGTACTCCAAACAATAACAACAAAGAGATTTTCAAATCTTGGGAACCTTCAAAATTTGTAATTTATTTGAAAATTCAAATCTTAATTTTGTAATATTTGTAAGAGAACCAATTCTCATTTTATGAAATCCATTGCACGTCAGAGCAATTCAATGGAAAACGCATGCAATCTTCAAACCCGACATATACATAATAATTAATGTACATTACTTCTTGTATCTTACAGAGTTTTCTTTGTATTATCACATTGATCTTTTAAGTTCAAGGTTAATTGTTTATTTAAATCATAGCATTCTATTTTTTTTAAATTGTACTCTTAAAGATCCCTCCTCAAATTGAAGTTGCTCAAGAGATTTTATGACAATACTGTGAAAAAATAATTATTATTATGCTGATTATTCGTTGTGATTTTAGTCTAGTTTTTTAGGAAAAATAAAGTTGGTTTTATGGGATGGTGAAAGATTTTTTCAAAACTTAATTATTTTCGCATTCTAAAATGAAGCTCCCCATCGGGCGTTGAATATAATAAAAAATTGAGTAAGCAACATTTAAAATAATTCTCAAATATAACGCACAGTACTAAAATCGATGTGCTACATAGATGTAAGGTTTGTAATTATAATTTAAAATCATATATTTTTAGCCGATTTTAGCTGTTTATTGGGATTCAGTTGGCTTTATTATTGGGAAAATCCTATTCATTAATCAACTTTGGCACTATTCTAAAGACTACCTCGAATAAAGTTGGAAAAATGAATTATTTTCCCTGTCTGCACTACAGATTTTAGCCATTTTTACTCCCATTTGATTATGAATACTTTATTATTATGTACTTCATAGAATATAACTACAGTATATTCAAGTCAAATTTAAAAATAAAACGTGCGTTTTATGCAATTTTTTTGAATAAATGCAAATACTATTTTGAAAAATTTTGATTAGTGTTTTCAACATCAAAGCAAATGCTTTCCGCTTCAAGCAGTTTAAAGGCAGTTTCAAGACGATATATTACCGAAATTCTTATCTTAATAAATTGATATAATGAATTAAATGAGTACACAGACTGTTTTAGGAGGAACGAATCAGAAACTGATTATACAGCTCAAAATAAAAATAAAAATCATATAAACGCTTTGAAGAGATAAGGAACTCTTCGTTATAAAAATGAAGTTCGCAGATAATTTTTCAGCTCATTTTATATAAAAACCTATTCAATTTACCACCTAACTGAAAACCCAGGAGATTTTTAATTGTGTGGATTGATACACAATCTTATTTACATAAGCCCATTTTACATAAACCTATACAATTAATGTCCTAAATGAACGCCGTATAAATTTTAAATTGAATGGATTGATACAGATAGCTGCCAACTTAAGCCATATTATTTTATTTATGCGAAGAAGCGTTTCTGGACCCAAGTTTATGTGAACTTTAGGACGACCTTTAGAACTTTATCCTTTAGGACGACCTAACAGTTTGATCGACCTAATGCTAGCGCAGCCTGTGGTACGCATGGTACAATTCTGTGTGGTACGCATAACCAAACCTAACCTAACCTGGCTAGATGTGACTAGGTCGGTCAAAACGACAGTCGTACAAATGGTGTCCTCCCGAACTTTTCTTCTTATTTTGATCTGTATAATTAGTTTCTGTATTATGACCCGTTCCTCTTGAAAGAAGATAAACGTGAATGTAGAAGTTGTCAGGAGCTTAGTGCTGTAGCACAGAATGAGTGAGTAAAGCCCGTATTTAGGTACCTACCTCAAGGCCTTCTTAACTCAAGGAAGACTTCCAATCACTCAAAAAATGTTTCAAGTCGAATTCAAAAAAAGCGAAGTTGAGACACTAGAAAGTCTCTTCTTCCGCTTAACCTTGAGTTAAGGAAGCCCCAAGGAAAGTCTAAGAATTGTGCGTGGGAATGGATTTGTGAATCTACCTCAAAGACTCCTCTACTCAAGGGGGACTTGAAAACCATTCACTCAAAAGGCTTTTTAAGTCGTCCTTGAGTGAAAGAAGCCTCAAAGCAGGAATGAAGGCCGTATTTATGAGCGTTCCTTCAGTTTATCTTGACTCGAAACTCTTGACTTGACTAGATTTGTCTTGACTCTAGTTTCTCGAGACTCTTGAAATGCCTATATAAATGCATTACATTCCAAGATTCCCTCAAGTCAAGAGAAGCTAAAGGAACGTTCATGAATTAGGGCATGAGACTTGTGCGTGAGACTCGTATTTATGAACTTACTTTGAAGCTTCCTCAACTAAAGGCAGACTTGAAAAAAGGCTTTTCAAATGCTCTTAGAGTTAAGGAAACCTCAATGTAGGTTTGAGACTTGTGCGTGAGTAGCGTACCGTCTTCGTCGTGGTAGTAAGAGGTGACTCCCTCATGCGAATGCGCGCGACCGAGCCGGTGTAGTCGTGCAGCCATCTGAGCGGCCACACTGTAGGCGGGGGGGTGTCTGGCCCGGAGGGGGGGTGGTCCACCTCCCATCAGTGCATTGCAGCCTGAATTCACAGCAGCAGCAGCATTGCAGTCATTATTATTACCATCATCATTACAACATTCAAACTCACTTTCTACAATACATATCATCAAATCAACTAAGCCATCACCATCAGTCATTAGAATGTCTGCCAAAAGACGCTACAATATTCGCTATCTTAAGGGTAGATTTGAGGGGGGGGAGCAGCCCATGGCGGCAAGATTTAGGGGGCAGCATTTCTTGGATTAAGTTTTACCATTAAAAATATTAGAAATAGTGTTCTCCGTAACGTGGCTCAAACAGAGCGAGGTGGAACTACCCGTCAGAGTCTGCCCACCAACAACAGCCATACGCTTATTATTAGTATTATTATAGTTTTAAGGCTGTGCACATGATTTTTGGTCATATTTTTTTTCGAAGTTTCTTGAATTGAATATTATTAGGGATTTGAAAAATGTTATCTATTGTGAGGAAAAATTGTTATTCTTCAATTATTTTGTGAAATATTGGGGTTCAAAGTTGAAATTTTTCGGTTTTGGGGGGCAATTCAATTTATCTCACCTACGAGCGATTTTAAACTTTTGATGAATTTTCTGTAACTGAAAGCCACCTCCAGGAATGAAATGACATATATTTTACTCCAATCAAACAATTAGCTATTCAAAAAACATTTTTTTAAATTTGAAAAAAATTCAAAAATTATTTTAAAAAAACTATTTGTTAGATTGAAATAAAAAATATGTCATTTCATTCCTCGAGGTGTCTTTCAATTACAGAACATTCATCAGAAGTTTAAAATCACTCGTAGGTGAGAGCAATTGAATTGCTCCCAAAAATAGACTTTTGGGACTTTTTGACTTTGAACCCCCAAATTTCACAAAATAATTGAAGAGAGTTACAAGACCGATGCGAACTCTCAAGTACTATTTTTTGTAGAAACACGCACTTTAATTGAAAGTAAAACTGTACATCAGTAGCTCTGTAAAATAGCTGATTGCTAAAAGTGTGGCAAGGTTGTAGCTGAAGCTCTATGTAGTATCTATACCTAAAGTGAAAAAAAAAATTTAAACTCAAAAGTAATCAGATTTAGAAATTTATCGTTGGCGTAGTATCGTTTAGGTATTGTTGGTTTAGGCTTGAGGTTAGATTTGTAGAGATAACTTTGTAGTCGCGAAGGTGATATGAAGAAAGATATACATAATGAATAATGAGACTTGAAGTTGTCACAACCAAATTAATTGAAAAAATACTAGTTTCGGTTGTTACACCATAATCAATCTCCAACAAACTAAAACTAAAGTGCACAGTAGATTCGTATATACCAAACACGGAATGATACAATTGGCTGAGGTAGAAAGTGCCTCTGATAGGCTTTTTAATTCTAGCCTACTTGTGTATTGTTATTGTTTGTTGCTTTGTATGTGTTCATGGTTTTTGGTTCTCGATTTTGACACTTATTTTTGCTGTTGCTCCTCCCTACAGGGGGCGTGACTTGTTATGGCCTTCAGCTAATCACATACCTTCAATGAAGGTCAGCCTATCAGAGGCACTTTCCCCCTCAGCCAACAGTATCATTCCGTGTTTAGTATATATCAAGCTACTCTGTACTTTAGTTTTACTTCCTTCGAGATTTATAATGGTGTAACAACCGAAACTAGTATCTCAATGTTTTCAATAAATGTGTTTTATTCCATTGTTTCGGACGTTTATTCCATTCTTCATTTGCCATCCAAGTTTCATGAAAATCGTACCAAATAGGGCAAATAGATTTCAAAAATTGGTTTTCCTATATTCAAATTTAGACTTTTTAGCTATATAACAGCTTTATTAGCTCCTTAAACATGAAAATCATATTACATATTGTGCAGAAATATTTCAAAATAGATTCTCCAACATTCTAATTTTTTTTAAGCGAAATAAGGGTCTAATGGGTGAAAAAATTAAATAAAATTTGACAATTATTGTTTATCAAGAATTGATTAATGATAGTGAAAGCATAACAAGGAGTGTCCATAAAAATAATATTTTTATTTTATATTACTGTATATTATTCAATAATAAATATAGAAAATTTTTAAAAACAAGTCGAAAAACAACTGACTTAAATTATTGCCTCAACATACTACTACCATTCTTCTAATACAGACATTTTTTATTTGTATAGAATCCTCTTTCCGCGTTCACTCTCCTTGCTAAAATATGAACTACTCTTTCCGAACAGTCCATTTAATTCGTTACCCCGTGTTACGTTGATGCTCTGCAGATGTTGCACACTTTTGGCAGACACTCTATTTTTACCACTTATTACAGCAATTTAAATTTACTTCATTTCAATAACATAACAGAATTATCATCATCATCATCATCATCAGTCAAGCCGACACCAACACCGCACATTATATCAGTTTCATGTTATTAATAATTTTTTAGGTTATAGCAGCATGCCAAGCCATTTCATTCAAAGCATCAGTGCCCTAGTATTGTGGAATAGATTACGTGAAATCTATAGTAAATAACTAGTAATGTATAATATATTACGTTAAATCTAGAACTGTGAAATTAATAGAATAGATTAATTGTGAATATAATGATAATATTAGATAATAATAATATTTAAGAAGATCCAACCTCCAACCCTCTTAATGATAAGTGACATTTATGAAACCACTTCACTCAGTTTGAATAACAATTTTTTTAGAGACATATATTTACTTGAAGCTCTAGTCCTTTCTTATTCCTAATTTAATTCATAAATGTAAAAAAATAGTTTTGGTTTGGTTTTCTAATTACTGACATACAATTTTTGTGAAAATACTAACATGATGTATTTTTCACGAAATAGAATTGTAAAATGGATTAAACTTTAGAAGAGCCAAACCTCCAACTAATTTTATGATAGTGCATTTATGCAACTATTTCACTCAGTTTGAAAAACAATTTCTTTCAAGATTTGCTTCTATTTGGAGCCCTATCCCCATCTTCAAGTCCTAACTTTACTTAAAAATTTAAGAGGACTGTTTTGATTTGGATTTTTACCTAGTTGATCACTTCTCTATATATATATTTTTTTTCGAGAATACTAACATTGTTTTATCGTCAACAAAAAATAAACGAACATAAATTATTCAGATTTAATTAAAAATGTACTATCATCAATGAAGGCATTCACATTATTGAAAATCCTGTATCCAATACTAAACAATAAACTACTGAAGTTATAAATGAAATTGAATGGAACCTAATTAATAGCATGAATGATGGCATTTTGTATTTTCTGAAAAATTGAGGTTCTCTTTTTTTAATTATTATCAAGGATTACTGATACTATATTTGACACTAATACTTTTAGTATTTCTATCAGCTAATAATTGTTGAATAAACATTATTCTTCAAGTTCTAAACTAATCCAAAATTACTAAGTTTGTTCAAACCATATTAACTTCTAACTAAAGTTTGCCAAATCTATCCCAAACCAAAGTATTAGTCGAAAATGAAGTTATTTTCAATTATAATCACTCACTCATGATTCAAGACAGTGAGCTTCATAATCCTTTAAAATAATTGATAATAGTGCAATTAAAAAAATGACACCGAAAACCATGAAGAAATAGTTTTCACTCTCTTCTAAAAGTTGGAAGATTACAAATCTAGACAATAAGTTGTGATTCAATGCTCCAAAGGATGTAGTTTTTGAAAAAACCAAAAGTGAAGATTTATTTAATCCTTATTTTTATTATTAATGAATACTCAAGGAAAGTATTATCTGTATCTGAGAAACTAACACATGAAATAAATCTCATAGACAATAATTACTTTAGAAAAGTTAACAAATTTTCTGAAATTTTATTTACACCATGCATGCAGAAACAATAAGAAAAAGGATCTGCTCCAGATTCTAAAATTCAAGCTTTGGAAACCTTTTCCATGCATTTAGAATATTCTTCAAGGATGATTTTAAAGTTAATTTTTTTTTTCAATTTATGCATTATATAATATTTAAAAGCTCCACCACAATGCCCCACTAATCTAATTGGGTTCTTCAACAAGCAAGCATGCTAATAATAAAACTAAAGTAGATTGTTCTAATGTATTAAAACAATTAATATAAGCAATAACTAATAAAGCTGATTAAGAACTGGAAACAAATGGTGAACGCAAAACTATTTCAGGTTTATGAAGATAGTTTCAATCAACCTACTACTTTCTTTGAATAAATAAATTTGGAGCTAATTATTATCTAAAACAATTTAAAACTTCAACTTTTGAACTTCTACTAGAGATTAATGTTGCGTCGCTGTGAGAGATAACATTCTCATTTTTTCTGAAGGTGTCCGAATAAGTTTGGTATACTTGTGCGTGGGTGATGATACAAAAATACCAGAAAGAAACGGGAATTGAACCCGCGACAGTCAGGCCAATCACTAAAAGACGTGAGAGTGAAGGAGAATAAATCTAGAAATTGACAATAATAAAAGCAATCGAATGTGAAAGCTAAGGTAAAATTACTTGGTGGTGCTCATTACAAAAATTAAAAAAATATTACCAAGAAGAATAAACATGAAATCAAAAAATATTTACTGTCAAATATGCAAATCCAGAAAAGAGGATTATTTATTAGTGAGTAAAAAAATTATTACTGCATATGTATGTTACAGTGAACTGTTACAAAAAATAGTTAAAATCCAATTGGAAAAGCTAAAAATAACAAGAGAATTATTTATTAGTGATTAAAAAAATTATTATATTTATGTTACAGTGAGCTGTTACCAAAAATATAAAATCAAATATGTGAAAGCTAACAAAGAAGAGAGAATTATTTATTAGTGAGTGAAAAAAATATTATATTTGTTACTGTGAACTGTTGCAAAACATCCAATAATTACTTTTTATTAATATTAATAATTTTTTGTGAGAATATTAAAAAAATTAATTACTTAAATTGTGGTTTGTGACGCACTTACCCGGATTGGGTAGAGGGGGTAAAACTGGAACAGCATGTGGGAAGGGGGGACGAGTGGACACATAGCCTATTAGCAAAACAGAGAGAGATAGAACGAGCGCGCACAATGGACAGATAGTCCGCAGACTCCAAAAATAACAGAGGAAAAATGCATATTTTAAAACACACACTATCAAATGTGACACCACCTCGCCGTCTACTACCCTTACCTAGTTCCAGTATGTGCCACGTTTTTAAATGTGTGCATTTCAAATACAGCATTTTCCTCGCTTCGGAGTAAGGTCTGCGGACTGTCTGTGCTTTTAACACACACCTTTAGCAAGATTTCTTTACACCATTCTACTCATTCATGAATAATCGGCCTTTAAACAAAGTTCGATTCAAGAATCATGCATACAAACATTATTCAGCATAAAACTACAGATGAACCATTTAATTCATAATTAAACGTAAATCTTTAAATCCATCGTTTCGTCTTCACCCCTATTTATAATTTAATAAACCATGGTTAATTTAAGCTTGATTGATTATACTCACACAGTTTTTACTATAAGTACTAAATCCATCAGCCTTTTCACAGCTTTATGTACTCTTATAAAACAATTCTGTTAGTTACTGTATTGTATTCACCCCGAAACATATTATTATAGTGGGGTATCATAATTAGGAATAAAATTATATTTAGTAGCAAATTTTAAAATTCGGGATTCTTTTTAATATCTGTATGTTTGTTTTTTTTAATAAACTCCTCTGGATGTTTCGTAGTATCATCCAGAGAAATTATAGAAATTACTATTATTGTATTGGTCCATTTAATCGTATTCATAATCATATTAATTATATTCCTTCATTTAATAATACAGTAATGCACGTTTTATTGCTTTGTAATGTATTGTATGGTCTTATTTTCTTAATAAAGATTTGCTAAATATGTCTTTTAAAATCCGACAATTATTTCTTAAGACAACAATTTGATCAATTTGCTTCTGAATAAACCACTGCCTATTAAAAAGATGGAACATTTTTCAAATTGTATCATCCTTTTAGGAATCATAGTATGAGGCTCGTATTTATAATCCTACCTTGAAGCATCTCAAGGAAGACTTCAGAAGCCTTTCCGCTAAATGCTATTAGTCTCCCTTCAGCTAAGGAAGCCTAAGGCTTTATGAAATTAAGGCCTAAAATAAATAAATAGTTAAGAGCCTTAGTCACAGAATACAACCATAGTTAAAGAAGCCTAAAGGTACATAAATAAGGCCTGAAATAAATAGTTCATAAGGGCCTGGACCACAGAATACAACTATGATTTGAAAAAAGTTGATGGAAATGACAAACTTATTTCTTTTTAAAACCCTGCCATAAACCTCAGAGGTCAGAGGTAGTTTCAACCCTTCTTCTGATAAAACAACTGACCCGCGGACTATTTTATAACAAACTAAAATTGAAAAGTTCTAACCTAACCAAATAAATAGTATTAGTTTGTACTTTGTTTCTACATCAGACTCCATTCTATGTTGCGTGTTGTATTACAAAGTACAAACTAATATTATTACGAATGACATCTATCCACCATTTTAATAATATCCCACTACTAATAATTATTCACATCCCCAGAGTGAGTACACCTCCAACCAGAATGTAATAATAACAATACTAATAATAATAGCTAGTGACTTGGCTGGTTCAGGTCTGGTGTCAGAGTTCTCATGTCGCACCTGAACAAAGTTCAGGGCCTCTGATGTGAATTAACGACTGCTTATTAGGCAGCCGAGACCGAAGGGCTTTAACATGATCCTCCGAAAACAGAGTGTAACTAAGCTAAAGACAATAGTAGTTCAGACTACTACATTACCTAAAAAATCATTTCATACAAAAAACTTCAGCAACACCAACACCTTTGTTCAATAACCTCAAGATGCTTACTTACCAGAAAAAACTAGAAATACGATAATTTATTGATAATAAGCGAATTTTAACCAAATGAGTATAAATATTTATTTATTTATGTATACTGTATTGAATACGAAGTATTATTACAGGGTAGTGCAGATAGATATTAAATTAAAAAATAACAGAAATACAAGAAGTACAAATGTCCAAATAAAAAATTATAGGAATGGAAGATTCTTCACTTTCAATAGTTCATATTCTCAGACTTGAAACAAAAAAAACAAAAAAATTCTCATAATAATGCTAATAAAGAAATAGTCTTTTTCACTTCCAATGACAACATATCTCATCAATAATCACAATAATCGCGTCATCGTATTACTGTTGTAAATTTTCAAAATTCACTAGTCAAACAATACAAAAGACCTCAGTCTTAGACTGTTAGACAGAAAAAAGTAAACGTCAGATAATTCTTTTTCGTTTCTTAAATTTAGAAATATCAGTGAAATCCTCAAATGAGTGATTCTCCAAGTATCTTTGCCTGAAGGCCTGGTATAAATGCTGTAGGGTTTCATACACATCTTGTTCACCACAGAATATGCAAAATTGCTCATGGTCAACCTCGTACCTTATATTTATGATGTACACAGCACTGTAGAGAACTATTGAAAACTTACTTTGCAAATTAATGTATTTTTCAGAACCATTCGATTACAGAATAAATAATATTATAATTACGTATTAATGAAATGTATAATTATTATAATATACTTTTATTGATGAAGAATATTCCATCAAAACTGTATTTCATAGCAATCATTCCATTGCAGAATAAATAATACTAAAACTGGGTGGTAATGCATGGGTGGTAACATTATCATGATATACTTCTTTTCAGATGAAGAATTTAAACTCATTTTATTCTTATTTTATGTTTTATTCTGATAAAACAATGAACCTTCCTATGTTCATTTATGTATTAAAAATTCCACCCTTCCAAGCTCGTTCGCTCTTTGACTCCAAATTTCAACAAAATTTAACAAAAATTCAATTTAATTCAAGCTACAATTTAAATTACTGAATCAGGCTAATTTCGTGTTGAATAGATATTCTAGTTTCCTAATAAACATAATTAATTATTGCTCCAATTGATATATTAAATTATAAAACGAAAATAACATCTCACTGATAGATTTAATGCCCACTTATTATTTTTTTATTCAGCATAAGGCAGCAATCCATAGACAATGGTTATGGGATAATTTTTCAAAGTTACCTAATCAAGCATTTTGTGAACTCACAGGTAGAAAGAAAATGAATAATGTATCATGTTGAACTCAATTATTTAGCGTATCATGTATTTCATATTTCATAGGGAAGTGATAGCCGCGAGCCGTTGCTGGTATCTGTTCTATCAGAGAGATAAGCTGCGTTCTCGTAGGTCCTGTTCGTAACGGTGACCGATTAGATTGGCCAGCAAAAAAGACACTGTTCTCTGCTGTAAAATCACATCCCGGTGGTTCGGAACCCACCTAAAACTGTAGGTCCAACTCATCAATCACCATCATCTAACTCATTACCCACGCACAGGTCTCAGACCTATGTGGGCTTCATCCTCCCAAAAAAAAAAAAAAAAAAAAAAAAAAAAAATATGTCTATCATATATATTAGCTAATGTACTATTTAATTTATTTCGCGTGTCATGTTTTATAATACACTTATCATGTATTATGATACACTTATAATGTATTTTGAAACGTACAGTGTGATACATGTATCAAGAATTAGTTTATGTACTATTTATTCATTTACTTAGCTTAAGCTACCTATTTAATAAGTCACAGCTACAGGGATAATCTATAGTCAAAGTTTGGACAATCCGTCTATCAATCAAAGTAACCTAAACAAACATTTATAATTTCAAAAGTCCCTAAATTTGATTAATATTTGAATCTTTCCGATTCTACAATTTCAATTACAACTTGTTCAATAGTTCATTATGTATAAATTATGTCTTATTTGTATTTGCGATATTGTGTGGTTTAAATTCAATATTTTAAAATAACTGATAAATTAAGTTATAGATCATAACTACAAAAAGTTAAGTGTGACCTTAACGCCAAGACGTCTAATAAATAACTAATGAATAAAACTAACCACTCAAACTGCAAAAACTAATCACTCAAACCTAGACAAATGTTCTGTAATTTGCCCAAGGATTAGGTCTAAACAACCTTTCTGTAATTTTTCTATAAATGAACTAAGACAAACAATCTATTCATCCACAAACCTAAACCAGATCAAAAAACTTCCAGCATGCAATGTCAACTACACTACAACCACCAGAAACTATACTACACAACTAAATGCAGTAGAGCTCCAATTACTCCAATTAATAAAGAAATCTAGGAATTTGTATTTGATAAAATATTATTATTTTTTGTCAATACTTTTACCTTTTTTCCATATTTATGTTTCTGTTATATAAGTTTATATTTCGATCAGAGTAATTAATATTTTGGTTGCTAGACTTATATTCACATCTGTAGTTCCTACAGTGGGATATTACAATTGATTAGGAAATGTAGTATTGAATATAGTTTATATAGTTTTTATTTATTGTAATTTACTTTTGTGTTTAATAACCCAAGTTCTTGGGTTACAAGAAAGAGACAATAATTTAGACTGGACCCCATTCGGATAGTCAAAAATTCTGATCATTTTATTCTTAAAGAAAATGGGAATATTTAAAAGAAATAACTCTTTTCTAGTACTAATACATATTTATCAATTCAATGAAAAAAGAACATGTGAAGAAGCTATTTAGCTTACATGTTACAAGTCCAATAATTCAGTTATTTTTCGGAGGATGGAGCCCACATAGGTCTGACACCTGTTTGTGGGTAATGAATTGGATGATGGTGATTGATGAGTTGGACCTTAGGTGGGTTCCGAACCACCGGGAATTTATTTTACAGCAGAGAGCATTTATTTTATATAAATGAAAGTCACTATTTGCTAATCGCAAACAATAAGTTTCTGACTTCATTTTTTTCTCAAAACGATTCAAATAATCAACTATTTGGATGATCGGGGTTCGAATAATTGGAGTTCTACTACAAATCAACAAGAGTTCCCACAATGCCCCATTTTAAATTTGTCCTGTATGAAATTTATAGCCAAAAGCTCTGGTACAATGAATACATTTTCATATTTTTAAATTATGTATATTTTTGTGTTGTTTACCTGGCGGTTGCATAACTGAATGCCTCCGATGCTGTAGGAGAGGGGAACTGGAGGGGGGTCCCATGGCTGCTGTGTCAACGGAACTATTTGAATGCGAGTCGAGCTGTGTGGAATGGCCTGAATCACTCGAGGTCACCGACCCTGTTAATCCCACAAAAATGTTACACATAAGTAAATAACAATAGAAAAATAGTAGATTTTTGACCAGTCAATCACTTAGGCGCCGTTCAGACGAAACGATTATTTGTCGTGTCGGTTTAGTGGTGCATGCATGGGTCTTTGTGTGAACAAGACACTCTCACCATGCGTCACTAAACCGATACGGCAAAAAATCGTACGATACGATAATCGTACGTGGTTCATGTATAAGAATGTGTCTACCGTGAACGGCCAACAACATATTCCCCACTAAACCAATACGGCAAAAAATCGTATTTTCTAAACATTCGGGATTCAAGTTTCAGGATTTAGCACTGATCAGTCGTTCAGTAAATCATTCAATAGCGGCCCTAAGGCTTGTCTCACACATACCTGACAGTCGGGTAACCAGTCTTGTTTACCCAGCTGTAGGGACATTGTATTATAGGGAGCGCTTTTGAAATAATAATATGATACAATGCAATGATGCTGGGTAAACGGCACCGGCTTCCTGTCTACCATGTATGTGTGAAACAAGCCTTAGGGTGACTATTTAATCAATGGCTACTGAATGATTTACCGAACGACTGAGAAACCGGACATGAAAATAATTAATTCACTTTTTCTTACTTATTTTGTCTGAATAAAGGTGTCTAAGTCAATTAAGATTAATAATTGAAAATCCAGGATTTTTTATAGGACAAGGTTCTGAAGCACCACATGTATAAGCACAACATATAAACCAGATTGTGATCTCCGTTATACATTGGCTTACACCAATTGAAATATATTTCACTTATTTTACAATTTTTACTTGAAAGTTATTGGGTATTTTTCGCCTGTTTTACTTTTTTACATTATATTTGCTGCAAAGTGGCACACACCAAGCAACAGTAAGTTACTCTATACAGGAGATAAAACGAATAGTCACAAATACCATAATACAACTACTGAAGTTAATACAATTTTCTTAATATTATTATTACTGAATGATTTTCTTGTTTTGTGTACGTGTTTAATACATTTTCCATAGTAAGTAGAAATGTCTAGGAACCTCATAAATTGCTGATGAATCCATACACACATTACTAATCTATTATTAATTATTAGTTATTAATTATGATTTACAAGAGATAATTCAGAATAGTGGGCATTCAAGCAATACTAATTTATTATAGATACAAAACTATGAAAACCCACAGAAATGAAAACCCACTCTACACAGACCTTAATAAAGGTATCGGAAATATCGCATACGTATAACAATTTCATTGAAAATGGCGCCCGTCGTTGGCCTGATACATAAATAAATTTACCACATAAAAATAAAGCTGTCAAAATTGCCTATGGTAATTACGAGACAAGGAAGTCAGGTCCAGATTTTAACAGCACCTTCTCAAAACTGGCATTGAAAATTTTCTAGAATACAACTCATATTCCTGGATTTCTTGTTCCATAACGATCTTCATTGTAATTATCAACTTTTTATTGTAAATTTATGAATTTACAACAAATTCTTGAATTTACTGCAAGTCGTTGAATTTACAATAAAAAGTTACTGATCATATATTAATTCTATTGAAATTGGCGTCTGTTGCAGCCCTGATACATATATACATTTATCACATCGTAAAAAATAAAGCTGTCAAAATTGTCTATTTTAAATATATATATATGTCTGAGGGCAACAGGGGCAGCCATTTTTGCAACCTGTATTAGGTGTGTTTTGATGTGTTGTTAAAACCTGGGCCTGACTTCCTTCCATTCACAACCTCACTACCCACGCACGAGCATCAAGCTCATGTGAGAATCATTCACAAGTAATAACTTGCAATTAAAAATTGTATAACACATTATATTTGTTCTATTATTCATGCTACGCTTAGAACTCAGAAGCTATTTACAGTACTTATTTTAGCCACAAACACACAGTTTACACTCATTCTTGGGTTCACTTGTACATAAATTACAACATTTAGAAGAAGTAAGATAAAACAGGATTTCAACAGATCGTTAGCATGCAAATGAGCTATTAACACATGGGTCGCAGTGATCCGGACGCTTAGTACACAAATACCTCCACCAATTCGGAAAATCGTTTTAATTTTAATCGTCACTCCACAATTTCACATATCAAGGCCGCTCATCTTAGAGAATGCAGTAGCTACGATTTCAATCAATTCAAACATAAAATCAGAAATCAAAAGCTTGGTTTCAGTCAGATAATCTAATTCAGTTTCCATTTTCTTTCCTGTAAAATGCTACCATATTCAGGTGGTCCAACTCTTATCTCCCTACCGAATTTCAATGCAGTTTTAGTTTTGTAACACATTGAGTCGCTCATTCCATTGTATGGCCCAACCTTGGAAGACATTATTTTTACCTCTATCAACTGTCATATACAGTTCAACAATTCTATGTATAGTTGACCGAAAGAAGAGAGGTCTTTGTATCAAGTCAAACGTTTTACATTTTTTCTGTCTCTATCTGTTTGTAACGCATTTACAGCTGAACCGAATGAAATTCTATGAAATCTATGAATATCTATGAAAATCTAATGAATATACATGAAATTTTGCTTGGATCTTCCTTTAAGGAATGTCCAGCGATATTTTGTATATTGGTTGTATTCAAAATTTATTTGAGACGAAATACAGAAAGGCTCTGAGACCTTCTTCTATCGGGAGCATATGATTTTTTACTGATCTTCTCCATCATGGAATCATATTTGAAAATGGCGCTCGGGCCTCTGTGTTCATCATGACGAGCCTTTATGTGAATCAAGTTATAAGAATAATAAATCATTACTAATACTTCAGTTCCCCCAATTCCAATCAATCTCCTCCAATTTAAATCATTTTTCGCTCAACTTTAATCGAATTTCCCCAATCTTTATCAATTTTCCCTTCCCCCATTTTAACCAACTTCAATCAATTTCGCCCAAAATTTCCCTCTGTACACTACTCACCTGACGTCAGCGTTTTGCGCAGTGGTAAATTCGAGAGCGACGTAACACTACTGCTTTCAGCATTGAGATCGACAGACGATAGAAGAGGTGGGGGAAGGGGTGGCAAGGGGGCACCATGCGGGGGCAGATCGGGGGGTGGAAGGGGATAGTGATGCAGGTGGGGGGGTAAGTGATGTGAGGAGGAGGGATGCAGGGGAAGGGGTGTGTCCGAGTGGCTGCGTTCGTGCGAGGTCGTGTGCGTACCGCTGCGACGGTTGGATGACGGTGAAGGTGAAGGGGAAGGCTGTGGTGGAGGGGGATGGCGGGGCTGGTGTGGACGTGTCTTACTAGTTTCGCTCAGTGACAGCAGCTTTCTAACTGCCTGAGGTGATGCTGAACCTGCACAATAGAAAAAAATCAATTTTCTTTTAGTAGTTATTGAGGAATCTAGTTACTTAACTAGATGCACAATTATTACACTTCCATGAAATTATCCAAAATTTTATAAGCCTTATGGAATAAGATGAATTAGGTTTTGTTCATCTCAGATACAGAAAAGATAGTATACACACCCACAAGTGCAGCCAGACCCTGTGTAAAGGTGAGAGTGGACTATCAAGCATAGAGCTTCAGAATTTGTTTCGGTGAGCTTGGCTTACTGATACAGTTCTGTTAGCTCAGTGAGGAAAACAATCACAAACTATCTCATTCCTTATTTGTGTAGTACGCTCTTTGGACTAAAACAAAACGTTGTGGTCTGAAGAGCCATGGTACTATATGCATACATCCAATATTTTCTAGACTTATTTTCAATATTTTCCATGCAGAGATTTGTTTAAGATGGCAAGCATACTGCCAACGTCATGTATTTTTATTTATCATATTGCTTGCCTGGGGTTTCAGACCAAAAACACCTGAATGAAAGGATAGAAAAGTAAATGATATGCTAGACTTGAAGCCCATAGAGCAAAATTTTATGAGTCATGCCCAAGTCATATAACAAAAAAAAAATTTTGGCGGCTCTGGTAGCGCAGTTGGTTGAAGCGCTTGTCTGTGATTATATAATACTCTGGCTAGTTTCGTTTCCTGCAGCCTTGGGTTCCAATCATATTAAGCCATTGATTTCTCTCATCATTCACCCAATTAGCTCATTACCCACGCACAAGTCTCCAGACTCATGTGGCATCACCCGCAAAAATAAAATGGTTCTGAAGGTACTAGCAATTTATTAAACTGACAAATATATAGAACATAATTTATTATTTCGAATTGCTCAAAGTGCTATTAATTGATTGATTTCTATCAGCTATTCAATGCTGTTGTCAATATTCGCTATTGAGGAAGTCTTCAGTATAATCAATAGCACTTTGAGGATTTCGGATTTTATTGCGGATTAAGCCCACATGAGTCCGGAGACTTGTGCGTGGGTAATGAGATGAATGAAGAGAAACATCCATGGCTGAATGAGATTCGAACCCAAGGCTGTAGGGAACGAAGCCAGCTATAGCCCCTTATCTTATCACAAACAAGCGCTCCAACCAACTGCGCTGCCAAGGCCATTAAGATAAAAGGTTTAATGTCTTTCCTGTGGAGCTGAAAGATAAAGAAACCTTTGATTGTTCCACGAGATGGAACGGAGGAGGTGGCTTAGTTATGAGATCTTTTATGGAGTTGATGAGTATTTGTTGAGAAGAATCTCATAACAGTATCACAAATTTCTGTTGAAGTTATTCATCCTACTTTTATATTGTAGATGATAAATTATTATTACTTTTTGTATGTTTTATTCTTGTTTGACGTTTTTAATGACTATTGTTTTTATTGCACCAGTTGCAATACATGACAAAAAATAAAGAAGATGATCATTAATCTATTAAAATAATAAATATTTTCATTCTTTTTTGTTTGGCTAACCAAATTATCAACCGTTCTCAAAGGTGTCAATAAGACCTAATAATATAAGTGCTACTTGAAATTGTTGAATGGTATTTTTTTTTACTTTAAACAATTTAATAATGTCTAATTGAACTCGAATTCGTTGAGTGGTTTTTTTTTTAAATTCTAGTCATTGAAAACAGTACGAAAAATGTCTTAATTTTAAAACTATCTGGATAATTTAAAAAATTGCCGCTTACCGAACTTGGGCGCAGCCGGTTTGCGGCCTTCGGACGCCGAGCTGGCCGAACTGGTGGTGGATAGGGTGGGGGAGGGGTTGCGCTTGCGCAGTGGGTTCGAGTTGGGCGCCGATCCGCCCCCTTCGCTGCCACCGCCCCTTCCTCCACCGCCACCCCCTTCACACTGCATGGACAGCTCGTGCAGTTTGTCCTCATCGGTCGTCACGCGCATCTTGTTCAGGTACGCCTTCACGCGACGCACCATTTGCGCCTAAAAACACACAATAAATAAATGAAATTAAAATAGATACACAAATAAATTATAAAATAATATTACTAATTCAAATTGAATAGAATAAGAAAGTCTATTTGATTTCATTTATTGAAAAAAAAAAATCATTTATACAGTCGGCTGGCAGTCTAAGGGCCCCTTCGATACACAGTCATAACCACAGTATACTCGGAATAGAAACCCAATAGTTGGTTATTCCTCAACAGAAAAAAAAACTTTTTTCATAATTCAATATTTCATTCAAGTTGACAAACAATATGACAAACGAAGCTGGGAAAATAGACACACTATTTGAAATAGTACAATAAAATAACAGTTAAAGTAAAATTAAATACCAATAGAGTAAGATTAGTTACTAATTTGAGTAATGTTGAGATGAAGAAAGGATACAATGAAAAATGAATGAAGGAGAAAAGAATGAGTGAAGGGAATACGAAAGATGAAATCTGGAACTATGTTGAAAAAGAGTTTCTAATGATTATGTCAAAGAAACATAGAGAAAACTGTTGAATGTTCGCTAGAATGAATAGAATATGAAGAAAGAAAAGAGAACTTGCTACAGATTGAGATGTTGTACGTACATTTAGATATTATCAAGACAGGAGCATTTTTGCTTTCCTCTTAAACACATCCGTAAAAACATCCACTAGTACACCAAGTACTACCTAGGCACCTAGAACAACCTAGGCATATGATTCAAGAGGGAGTAGTAACCACCGTCTGTCCTAGATCTCTGAACAAAGAACAAGGGATGCCATCTTCGCATTACCTAGGTCCAAATATAAAAGATGCACCTTCACTGAATGTTTCACATTATTATTATTAAGAAAATCAATAAATATAACACAGTAAACCTACCTCCTCGAACATTTTCTTAGTGTTGGGCGTGGCCGACGACTTTTTCCTGCGTTTAACGGTAGCCGCATTACACGTGCCGCCAGTGTTGCCCGTGGTCAGCTGATTCATGGTCACCAGTGCGTTGGAAGGCTGCTGGCCACTCAGCACCAGCATGGTGAGCAGATCGTACGGCGAAGAGCACATGTTAGTCAGCGAGCGCACCTCTTTGGCGATCATGCGCAACTTCTCAAAGTTCACCAAACCCTCCACGCGACAGTCGTTGCCCAGGTGGATGAAGGTCAGGTCTTTCTTCACCACGGGATAGAAAGGTATCTGCAAAACGAACAATAACAATTATTATTACAAAATTATTAACAATGAAACGAATATTACATAGAATACAATCAAGATAACTGTACATTTAAGAAATTTGTTGAAAGATGAAAATAGAAGATTCCAAGAACATCCTAAAGCTAGAAGAGATACTGTAGTATCAGAGGAGGGAAGAAAGACAACATCGGAGAGAATGAAGGAGTACTGGAAAAAAGCGAAAAGAAGCATCCATAAAGAAATAATTGATTCAACTCACTCCAAAGTGGGTGATTTGAAATAGTCAATAGTCATTAGAAAAAAAGAAGTAAAGATGCAGCAGACAAAGACCAAAACTACTCTAATCTAGACTATCCTAAATTAGATAAATAATTCATTATAAATTGAATGTGAATAAATCGGCTGCAGTTCAGTATGTAGTCCAGTGAAATAATCGACTGAGAGAATCGATAGGTTAGGTTTAGCTTTGGGTTTGGTACAGATCAACCGACTATCGACTGTCGATTATCGCACCGGACTACATACGGTTTTACCAGAATAGTTTCTACTTTCTTGCTGATTTGACGCCTAGTGAGATCAGACTCCCCAACATTGAGGTTAATTTACACTAAACGTTTATAATTATTCACTACAAAACTTCACTCCAGAAAAAATGAAATCGTTATTTTTTACTTAAAGGCTACTAATTAAAGGTTTAAAAGTTCATTCGAAGGAAGTGAAACACTAAAAACAGTTCAAAATAGTTTATAGTATTCAACTTTGATATTGAGACGTAAAACACTGATCTCGTTGCTGTGGGAAACAACAATAATTATTATGCATTTAATTATTGGTTTCATCCACTTCTCACAAATAAATAATTGAACTAAAAAAAATACTGCAGAGAAATTAAATTCGTCTTAACGCTAGAATATCAACAGATTACCACATTATTTTATCATCACATATGGTGACATGGATTTGAACTGGTAAACAGCTGATTGAAGGATAAATGAAACAGCTGATTTAATTAGAGCACACTTCTCAAATTAATGTTACCAGTGGCGTCTCATTAGCCTATTCAAATTTTTTAACATTGAATTTTTATTTTCAAATTTGAATACACATTACAAATTTTTGAATGTCTATGAATTTCAATAGACTAATCAGACGCCACCGGTAACATTTACCCGTAAATGAGAAGGATCCCATAACTCAACAATTATTACCAGACTCCAGCTGTTTCTATCAATGGTATATTGTTGCCATGCTCTAAAAATGAGAATTTGCAAAACGATGACATAGAATATATTGACTTGCTCGATAAATATCAATTTAAAAAAAAGAAATAGAAAATGTAATAAGCATTAAAAAAATATTTTAATAATTCTTATATCAGTTTCAAAGTTGATTCAATATTTATAGATGAAATCAATAAATCGATCTGTGAGATCGTTTTGCAAATTCTCCCATGTAATACTCTCCCATATTAGTTTCCGAATTTTTATTTTGAATACATTAGTATGACAGTTGTCCCAACTCATTTTTTTATATTAGTAGTTTTTTTAGAATAGTATGACGAAAAATATCGTACTTCAACTCCTCGGGAACATGTGCCACACTCGAGATGACTGGATATGTTTAGAATCTTCCTTTCAAGAACTTATACAACGGCATAAGGCCTTGTCGGTTCCTTAATAATAAATTCATAAATGCATAACGGCAAAACTAAGTCAGTTTTTGAAGCTGTGTGTGCCACCAAATAACCACACCTGTATTCAATTTTTTCAAGATTTATTACGATCACTAGCATTTTAACCAGTCTTGCCCAGCAATCCAGTTTGGAGTTTTTCTTTTCTGGTAGGTAACTTATGGCAGTCGTCACAAAATTACGAAATTGGGAAGGATGAGTGAAATACAGAACAGTATTTTTACGATACAGTTCATCTGCTTGAAAAGAGAAATTTACAAAACGCATTTTGTTGTAGCACTGATGATGTGAATGTTTAGTACTTTTTATAAGTAAACAACCTTTTTAGCAACTTTGCAGCTCTATCCACCTGCATAGTTTTGTGTTTAGTTCTTTAGAACAATGTATAACAGGAAAAGCTCAATGCACACAACAAATAAGCTCGCATGACGCTGGGTAATTAGCAGATGTAATATTGATACAGAGCTAATCTGTTGACATATCGGCGTATCATCTATATTATCACCATAGTGACGTATCATTTTATCAGCTGTTATAATTATGAGCTTTCTGCATAACACATTTTGAAACAGTAATAGTGTCCATAAGTGAAATTTGAACATTACTGCACTGAATCGAATTTAGAGGAAATGTGCCAAATTCAGTGTTCAAAATCGTTGCCGTTTTCGTGAAATCCGTAAGACAAAAACAAACAAACACACACACACACACACACACTAACTCACCTCTACTTTCTCCTATTATATATGAACTGAATAATTACTCCTGTTACTCACAATAGGCGGCTGTGATTGTTCGCTGGATATGAGCTGCCTGTACTTGCTCATATTGCGTGAGGGATCCATGAGGTCCTGCAGGTCGCTGAATAGTCGCTGGTACTTGGTGGGCAGCTTGTCCCACGTCAGCCTCAGTCTCGACACCGCATTATGACCCAGGCCCGAAATTATCGCAAACATCGAGTTGAAGTTTTTACAGTCTTTACATTGGCCTGAAACAAATTCAATGCATATTAGCATATTTATTTATCAAGATTAAAATAGCATCAATGTGGATATACAACATAGACGGTATTTATTCATCTTCATTTTCAATATGGATATACAACAGACTATTAGCCCAGAACTGCTTTCACAGAATTTCAACCAGATAATCCAAATTTTACGTTCTTAAAAATATGTTACAATTTTTTGATAAATATTAAGAAGGTAATAAATTTAGGAAATTCTCTTTATTGCTGCAAATACCTTCGCTACTATGGTCACTGACAACTGTATCAAATTCTCGGTTCCCTAGAACGCGGATTTGGACTAAATGTCAGCCGCAGAGCCAAAAGCCGATTATACTATGGATAACATAAGATATATGAATATAATAGCATATTGTATATAAATAATCGAATATATATAATATCGAATTATATTATTATACACTATATTTCGAAAGCAAATCAAGTTAAAAGTTGTATGCGGCCCCGTCGGCTGTCCATTTAGTCCAAAGCCACATTCTAGGAGAACGAGTTTTAAATAGATGAAGGAATTCGATGAATGACAACACAAAATATCTACTCAGCGCCGGGAATCGAGTCACAAATATAATGTAGTAGTCCACACTGACAATCTCTGTTAAGCAGTATTCATTTTATATTTAGCCATACCAGCCAGTACAATCAACTTTTTAGAAAGTATTAAATTTTCGTGGTAAAGGCAACCGACCGGACCGGAAATTGGAAGATCTGTGGTTGACTAAAAATATTGTGCTTTGATATTCATCGATTTTTATTAGCTATTTAATGCAGTTGTCAATATAAGAAGTGACGGAAGTCTTTGGCATAGCTTATAGCATTGAAAGGAATTTTCGGAATTAATCGTAGCTCGAATAAGTTCTTTCAATATAAATAAATATTTCTCCTGAATGATTCCACATAACTTAAATGATGAAATAATCCAAGTTTTAATGTATGAGATGAGTGACTGAGTAGGCAAAAAATGTTTATTTCAAGCTGCAATTCCATTCTGTTTTTGAATAAGATGTATTCCACTGTAATAATTTGTATTTATTTATATTGATTTTGCTTCTGTTTTGTGACATATATTAATTGTTCAATTCCTATTTTCCAACATCGCACTTCAAAAGAAAAAACAAACGAACTACCTCCTAGAGCACAAGCTTTGCTTTCCTACCAATATAACTTTGTATATGTTCGAATTACCTAGTATTGTGACTCACCAAGTGATAATCTCCTCAGTTTCGTGCATTCGTTTCGTTTCAGTTTCGTGTAATGATGTATGTTGAGATTTTGATAAATATCACTTTTTTTACATGTAATGTAACTTCAGTTGACTGAAAATGTTTCTACTTTATTTTATTCTATTGTAATTATGTAATGAAGATAGTTCATGACTTATTTTTTATTTTGTAATTTGGAAAATAAAATTTGATTTGATACACATACAAGCAAGGTACAGTTAGGAGAATAAGTCTCAATTCTATTATTTATTCTATTCTGTATTATGGCTACAAATTCTATTTCTGTTTCTATTAAAGCAAATAAAAGCAATAATACTCACGAGCAACTTTGATGAACTGCTTGATAATCTTCGACCTTCGCATCAGATTCAACTCCGAGCACACTTCAGTTACCACCCAGAACATTTCCCTGTTGACCAGCTCGGCAAACTGCGACAACATGGGCGTACCGTAGCGACTATTCAGCTTAAACAAATCATCCACATACTCGGTGCTCTCGATTTGTCTGAAAATCGAAAAATCCTGCAACGTCAACTGAACTGCAACTTCGACAGCGTTCAGCTGCAAGAAATGAACTTGACTTTCGCGAACTAGTTCACTGGCTAACTCGTCTCCAACTAAAGTTTCCGTGCTGCCGTTCATTTTTAAGTAATACCGACTACTTAGACCGATTCGTTCGGCTAAATTCTGTAACTGATCGGGGAGACGTTTCTGTTTGATTATTCCGCCCTCGGCGACGGACACTTCACACAGCGAGAAATGCGAACTTGGATCCGTGATGCTAAATTCCTGCAGCGCAAGCATTACGACCTCGTGTGCGGTGGTCTCTTTGTGTACGAGCAGATATTTGCAGGTCTGATCGGCCTTGTAAACTTTAAGCACGTGTTCGGGGAACTCGGACGCACGCACGTCGTCGTAGCAGATCATTGTCAGGTCGGGGTTGCTGTGACTCATGTTGTAGAGAGGTGCTGTTTGGTGTTGGGGACCCGATATCACCATGCCGTCGTCTGTACTGCCGCTTGTTGTGCTTGTGCCGTCCCTGTAGCAAAACAGAACGAAAATTAAATTTCTAATCTTCTTTACCAATCATGAATCAATGCCAAGCAGTAATCAGCCTAACATTTATTTAAAAAAAAATACAAACAAAGATACCGCTAAACCTTAGCATTTTACAAGTGCCTGTTTACAAAAAGAAAAATCAGATATTATAATAGGTAGAATAAATAAACAACGGATTATCCTAGGACCCGACGAATTTCTATGAAATAATTATTATAATGATTAGTTGTGCTGATAGACCAATGCACCATTCAAAAACTGCTTTGATTTCTATCAACATCATATGCTTTCCGGTTCACAAAAAATGCATAACGGCAATTCTTGAAAAAGAGTTTTGTTTCTTCTTTTTGTTCAACAGATCTCATAATATATCATGTCTGAATATTTTCTGACTTTTCTTCAAATAATTTAAGAAGATTTCAACACAATCAAAAATAAAAACGGCAACGCTTGCACTGTAGAATTGGAAAGTTGGGCTAAGCAGCAACCTTTGAAATAAAATTCAAATTGTTTGTATTCGAAATGAACCAGCTGTACAATGTTTTGATTTTCATTAGCCAAAGCTAACCTAGAGCCTATAGTGGCGATCTGTTTTTCATTATAATTATTCTTATATTCGACCCCAAAATCAATAGCGAGCTAATTTGAATCTTGTTTTCCAGCGCTAGGACACGGACGGACGTACAACGGCACTATTTCGATAAGGCCCTATCGGGTCATCAATAATGCTTTGTTCATCACAGATTTGATTCTATACCTTGATCAGCTTTCAATTATATTGGAAACACAATGCTATTGAACTGAAATACGTCATACCCCACCATTTTTCTAGTAATCAAAAATCGGAGCAACCTACCTTGTTTTTAATAACCATGTGAGTCCCACACTCGACCGAAGAATATATTGACTAACCCTAGTCATTTACCCCCAAAACTTTTCAATAAGCTCCCTTGCTCAACTAGAAATCTATTAATTTTCCCATTCAAACTCAATCTAAAGAGTATTTTATTGAATCATCGTTCATTTTCAATGACAAAATCACCCATTTGTCTCCTTCAGTAGTGAGTAGTTATTTTTAGTTAGTCTATTTATAAAGAATGTATGTTGAAAATGAGAGACTAGGCTCTGGCTTGACTAATAAATTTCTCCAGTGAATAGGGACAGGAAGACAATAAGATCAACCTTCAATGACAATATACACTTCTTCCTGACCCTGATCTCTCTCAAATGTCAAGGCAATTAAATATATAGCTTTATACACATGTAGTGAGAGACCTTTGTCAAACAAATCTAGACTATGGGCTTCCACAGCCGTTGGTTAAATATGGGTGCTGCACCACATCCTCAGCAAAAATTGCTTTGAAAGATGTGAGCTTCAAGAATACAAAGGACAGGAACAGTGAGAGATTGGTTCTTCTTGAAGTGCGGTCTACAGATTTCTCTACAGCCAAGTTCAAATATGATTTTCACCGCCTTCTTTTGCATTTTGTAACATATAGAGGAGCTAACCCAAAAGAATATGCTGTATCTGATGAGGAAAAAGCAACGATAGACAGACAATATTAAAATAGGGCTTCTTACTACCCATTAATTTCTTCAAAATAAACAGATTTTTGGATAGCTTTGAATTAAATTTGAAACTTTGAAATAAAAGGACAGATTTAAATTCATTTATTGTGACAAATGAATGTGAAGATGCATCAGACTCAAAAGTCCTCTCTCTTCACAAATTGTTGAAATCTATATATATTTTTTTTTTTTAATATAAAGTAAATCAAATTTTAAGAATTACTCACGTGATAGTGTTCTTGGGTAGAATGTTGAGTTTCTGCAGTGTCTTTTGCAGTCGCTTTTTAGGCGCAATTGTCATGAAGCCGCTAGGTTTGCTGGGCGTGGCAGGTGGCGGGGGGGCCTTGGATGGCGAGGGGGGCACGAGAGGGGGCGGTGGTGGTGGAGGAGGGGCGCCGCCCCCGAGCCTTGCCTTTGGGTCGGACTGGATACGCGCTATCTCGACAGTTTTGCGGTTGCGAGCCCGTGGCGACGTATCCGGCGTTTGCAGCATTTCTTTGAACGCTGGAAAACATAGAAAAATAGTAAATTTCGGTAAAAATTAAACTTATTGAATAAAAAACAAATATAATTTTTTTCTAGTCGTATGAAGCTCACATGGGTCTCAAGACTTGTGCTTGGGTACCCTTAAACAAGTCTGACCCCCGGTTGCAAACACGTACTATCATAATTAATTATGGTTTATTGGCCGTTCCAACTTTATACCAAACTGCTTAGCTTTATACCTATATACAAGCTAGCATTCGTATTATATATATACATATAGAATGCTGGAACAGATATACAGTATAAAATGTTAAATCACGCGCATGCGTACTATTGTAGCGGCTTACCAAAGTCCAACATCGGTGGCAAAATAGAAATTTTAACCTCACTGGAATGTGTGATCACAAGAATAGAGTTGTGTTGTGATGTGAAAAGATTGAAAAATTTAATATGGAAAAAGTTACATTTGAGATTTGAATTTGTTTATGTGCAGTGCAAATGCTTCTGATCTCATAAATTTGAAATTCTCAGCCGATTTTGGAATCATAATCAAGCTACCATCTTTGTTGTTGTTGTAAACACTTTCATACCAAATAATAGCTCACTTTTATACCGAATGATGTGATGGATAGTGAGTAGCCTGGTATAAAAGTGGAACGGATAATACATCATCATTCTGATAGAACGTTTGGACAACCAGGGGTGAGTCTTTTTAGCTGGCCAATCCAATCGGTCACCCTTACAAAGACGGACCAAGTGTTCGTAGCTTATTTTTATCTGACTGAACAGATACCTGCTACGGTGTGAAATAAATAACAATATTGTCAGGTTTGCACACTTTTTTGATTGAGTCCAACATTAAATTCAACACAATCCATTTATTTATAATGTTAATAATAATTTGATCGACTAAAAATAAATATAAATTTATTGCCAACTGTACAACTTTCAAGGAATAATATCAAGGCTAGATACTTCAAAATTTGTCTTACAATAACATCATTACGATAAAAAATTGCAAATTACACAAAACAGTTACAGTATTAGTTATTAATTTTAATCTAAAGGATTTGAAATTCAAAAGAATCATTAACTGAGTAGAAGTAGGTTCTAACCAACTACTCTACACCTAAGCCTGAATAAATCAAATGTAACTTCTACCCACTTTTGTAGCAGTTTGTTAAGCAACTCCACACCAACTATGGCATAGCTATTATGCAATCTAAAAACCCTACAGAAAGATCTATCTATCTATCTATCGATACTTCTGGTGTTGTGAGTGTGTATATGATTTTTGAGCCAGTGCTCTTACAAGGCTTTGTTGGTGCACAAGAGAACAGTGAAAATGTACATTATTTATAAATGTATGATGTAATCTTGATGAATGTTCATTATGGTTAGAAGTCAATTCAACAAACAAGGGCCTACAGTACAGAAGCCAGCTTCTCAAAATTTGAGAATATGTTGAGAACTTTCTTACGAAGTACCTTCGAAAATGTTGAATACGTAGGCTATTACCTCAGAGTAAAGTTCCATAGGAATATATTACTTTTAAAAAAAGTAAAATATGGTGACCTTAGACACGATTTAGACGACGGGATAATCGATCGAATTTCTCAAAAACTCTGGTCAATTTAACGCTAAATATATTTATTTGTGAATAAACTCACAAACTTACCTAAAAGATTCGATTTAACGGTGATGCTGAGATGAGTTGTCCCTCGAAGTATTTCCAATGCTCTAGCTTGACTAACATGCTCGAAACTTTGTCCATTTACTTCCAGAATTTGATCACCTCGTTTGAGACCAACTTCCTCTGCTTTGGATCTTTTCTCCACCTGTAGATAAAAAGCAAATGTTGAATCATTTTACACAGGCAATTGACTACAATAAAATAACTAATTGCATTTTTATTCATAAATTTGAAAAATAGTTATTTATTTATTAAGAGAGTAAAGAGCGACCTTATCAATAGACCTGAACTGTTACCGCATGACGAGTAGATAGATAGATAACTGTCTTTTATTGAAAAATGCACTTTACATTCAAGTTCTGTGGGCATTTTTCAGCTTCAGAGCTGACACACACATTGATGTCCGGTTTCTTAGTCGTTCAGTAAATCATTCAATAGCGGCCCTAAGGCTTGTTTCACACCCCCGGCAGACGGGTAAACGATATTGTTTGGACAGCAGTAGGGATATTGTACCATAGGGAGCGCTTCACACTCAACCCATTTTTAATCATATGTTACAAAGTAATTATGCCGGGTAAACGACAATGGTTACCTGACTTCCAGGTATGTGGGGAAAAAGCTTAAGAACCTTATTACACAGAGCCATTGCAGTCGCGGTCCCACGCCACAATTGAGGCTAAATTACACCTACTGAGTAATTCAAAAATCAGCTGATGCCTCTGAACATATACATGCTCTCGTGTATTTCAACATTGTTGAGCTCAGTCACACGGTCAGCTGGTGCAGTTTGACCTTAAATTGTGGCGCAATTGTTTAATAAGACTCTTGGGGCCACTATTGAATCACTAGCTGAATAATTTACTGAACGACAAAGAAACCGGGCAGGATGTAGATAAAAAATAAATAGTATGATAAATAAAACTGTTATTAAGCCCTTTATGCAGCAGAAACACAAGCCCTAGCAAATACAGGATTACTGGATAACTTGGAGAAAGAAAAATATTGGGACCGAAATTTTGAAATAATGTAATGCGTTTGATTTCAAATAAAATCTTTCATCAGAACATAGAACAGCTTTCGGATACTACAAAAGATGTGTATGTTTTTAAGGCCGCATCTCCAGAATGAATTAAAATCGTCTTACTAAAAAAAAAATATTTGACTTCTTTAGAATAAGAAAGACAAAATGTAACTGGTTTAAACAAGTACAATTTGAATAAATGAATTAGATATTACTGTAAATATAATCAAGAATACGGCACATTTGAGAAAATTTCTGAAGGATGAAAATAAAAGATTTCAAGAAAACCCTCAAGCCAGAAGGGGAACTGTAGTGTCTGAGGAGAGGAGAAAGGCAACATTGGAGAGAATGAGAGAGTATTGGCGAAAGCGCAAGGAACATCCACAGAAGAAGAATAATTGAGTTACTGTGTCCCCAAAGTGGGTGATACGAAAAAGAACAACTGACCCTTGAAATGAATATGCCGAATCCCCTCTCATAGCCGCCGCACACATCGAAGTGTAACACCTCGTCACGTGACGGACGGGCGAGCGTGACGCAGCGTGACCGGGCCTTGGCGGCGCAGGCGATGTTGAGCAGCTGCTGCTGGCCGCTCATCTTCTCCTCCTCCAGCAGCGACTCGAACTTCTCCAGGAATTCCATCATCGTCGGATCGGTCTCGAACGTGGTGAAGTGGTTGTTCACCCACAGCAACACCACGCGCGTCACACGGTCGCGACAGTTCGCGTCGCTGAACCTGAAGCAAAAGTTATATGAAAAAATCATTTAAAAATCAGTTGGAAACTCCACAAGTTGTATAGGTGCAGTATTTATGAACGTTCCTACTCTGTGTCTTGACTCGAGGGACTCTTTAAATTACTATTAAATTTCATTTTAACAGCCTCTTGAGTCGAGAGAAAGTGGTAAAGCGTTCATAAATACGGCCCTAAGACAATCAGCAGACTACCGCAATGTTTCAACGCTTCTTATAATGAAAATATTAGCAATACAGCAATACATGCAGTCGCTGAACCTAACAAAGACATTTCAAAGAACAACTCATTTAAAACGCAGAGATTCCACAAGTCTCAAAGAACAATCAACACAATGCCACAATAGTTGCGTTCAAGAGAGCGGCACCGTTTACCGATGCACCTGAAACTAAACGTTTGATTGGTCGATGACCGTTTATAATTTTGTTATGCCTAACGCCTTAGTTTCAGGTGCACCGGTAAGCAGTGAAGGTTCCCTTGAAAGCAATGCTTTACGCTGCTTATGATGAAAATAGCTACAGAAATATATAAGAGCTACTTTGGGTCGGCCTCAAAGATATTTCAGTAAAATTATGTTTTATGATTTGAATCAATTTCAATAAGTTGAGTATTCACTTAACAATGGTCTTATCGGAAAGATAAATGTCAATACTGCAACGCCTTTAGTTGAAGGAAGTTTGGACAAAAATATGTTCACTCTTGAACACATAATTTATCTTACACTAAGGTTGTAAGATAGCAAAACTACTAGAAATCTACTACACTTTATTTTAGATGTTAAAAAACTCATTTTGTTTTTTAACAGTCAGTACTTACCATTGAAGTAGTTGATTGGCAACGTAGATGGAGTTATCAATGAAAGTCCGATGCGTGAGAAGGAAATCCTCAACATACGTGGGGTCAATCATGGAATTCTCTTCTATTAGTTGCAGCATTAGCTTTTCTGCTGTCCCCTAAAAATTAATAACAAATTTTTACAAATTGAACTTCAAGAAGCATAGACAGATTGAAGCGAAATTCCAATTTGCAAACAAATCAAGCCGAATTTCACTTTAGAAATAGTGCAATGTAAATTAGATTGAATTCGATGCTCCATTTTTATTTTGGAAAAAATAAAACTTTACTTTAAAATAATACTTTCATATATTGTAATTTCATCAAATATTTTGACAATTGCTTGTATGTTTCCTGACAATTCGATAAAACGGAGAAAAATTCTGTTTTAATTCAATTTTCACTAAGCACCTGCATCAAATGGCTAGGATTAGGACGAACTGTAGGATAAGGCTATAACTCCTAAATAAATTAAATAAAATAAAAAATAGTTTTTTGACAAAGTATTGTCATTTATAGCAGGTGAAAAAATATTTTTGGCATTTCATCGCCAGAACAACAATTTTAGTTTCACTTTAGACCTAGATGTGGTAAAAAAATGTTATTGAATCGAAGATGCAGATTCCAGTATTTTTCAACTGCTTTGATCAATATCAAAGGAGCTCTTGTACTCTGCAAAAGAGCTTCAATTAAATATTTTCTCAATTATTTTTTAAATACTTAAATATTTCCAAGAGACTCAAAAATTGCGGTAGCTTGTTATAGAATTTCCTACCAATATAGCTAGGTTTTTGTTTGTATAATTTACGATTGTGACTCACCAAGAGATGTGCGTTAGATTTTGGTTCATATCACTCTTTCTTACATGCAATGTAACTTCATACATATACAAGCAAGGTACAGTGTTAGAAGACCTGTCTCTTGAACAGCGGTCTACATAAATTCAATTTATTTGATCATTCCATGTACAAAAATCTTTATTTTGGATCTCAAACACCTACCAAGGTTTTGTTTTGATGAGCAACACCTAAGCTAGTTAGCTGTTTAGCATACCAAATATGAATAAATTGTAAAGAGGAACTTTTTGTCGTTTAATCTAGCAAGCTGTCGTAGGACAAAAACTCAAGATGAAATTTTACAGCATACTTTCTCAATGTAAGGAACCCAGGTCAATCGCCTATTTCAACAAAACTACTAGAAAAGAAATGCTTTCTTCTTGGTCAAGTTGCCTATCATTTACAGGCAAGTTTATAGCCAGCCCTACCTTCATTTGAATTAGGTTTGCTTTTTAATGTACTGACATTAAGGTATCGAAAATACTGAATTTTTACTACTAATTTACTGTTAATTTAAACTGATTTAAAAATTAGATAATGGACTGCACACCTACATGTGCATTGATTTCTAAATCATTTAGAAATAAAGAGAATGGTTTTTCATCTTCTTCTTTTTTAATACCTCTCGTTCCCCTAAAATAATAGTTTTCGTTCTTCAATTGAACAAACTGTTGTTTTGATTCATTTATCTAATAATAATAAGCGTATGGCTTTTAATGGTGGGGAGACCCTTACGGGTAGTTCCACCTCGCCGTTTGTGCCATGTTACGGGGAACATGGTGGACCTACTAGCTACTATTTTAGGTGGGTCCCGAACCACCGGGTAAGTGATAATAAAGCTTGTAACATCAAGTCATTGAAGCACGGTCACCCATCCAAGCGCAGTCTTGAGCGGTCGTGACTGAACACCACGCTCACCGCATGACCAATCATTATCTGAAGTCTATAATGACCATTAATTTATCTGAAGTCCAATCATCCACTTTATTTTTACAATTCAAACGCTTACGTTTTCATGCTTCATTGTGTTGAAATATTTTCTTTAAACAAAGAAAATATTGAGGTATGTAATTTTTTTAAATCTTTTGAACAAGAAAAAGAAAAAAAATTTTTTCCAGAAAGGCGTTGTGCACACTCTTGTGAATCGTGTAGCATATCGATGTTTACAGAAATCATAAAAGTTAATTGGTACATATGCCCATTAGTACAACTGATAAAAATAGTTATTATTTTATGTAAAATCATCGGGTCCTTTGATATTCCGTTGTAACGGATTATTATAAATAGTTGATGGGATTATTTTGTTTTCATGCTTGTGCCAATAAGTCCTTTGTCTGCTATGAGTCCTAAAAGGAAGAAAATTTGTTTTGTCGCTCAACTCTTTGTAATTCTTTATTAATATGAACCATAAAATGATTTCAACTTTTCTCGCAGTGTCCAACAACAAATGCTCACCCTGATAACAACACGCCTGCCGCCTTCCTGTTGTTCGCGCTGTTCGGTGACCATCACCAGCTGTCCGTTCTCCTCATGCCGTCTGATGTTCTCCTTGCCCTGGTTCTGTATGCGGTAGTAGTCGGTCTGGGTGATGCACACGAACTGACAGTCGTCGCACTTGGTTTTCATCACTCCTCTATGGTACAGCTTCTCCATAGTCGGCAGAATTCCGAAACTGGAAAGAAAAGTCAAGATAAATATTGTACTCTTTAGTATAAAAAATTCAAATCATGTTGCAATTTTATAAGAAACTAACTAAAACATTGGTGACCCCATCAGCTCTTATATTTGAAAACTTTTTCTTTTTTTTTTCATTTGTACGCATAAAACAACTCTTCACCGTTCGTTAGGTATTTCTTCTTATTGGTCATTATTTTCGTAGAATATAGAATTAAAAAAACTATTGCCATCTCTGACTAGAATATTAAATAGATAATTTACTTGAAAAACATTTCAATTGTTCTAATTGCTCTAGTAGGCATTTCGCTAATGCAATTGCATGGTTTTGGGAATGGTTTGAGACTAGAGCCCTGGTTATAGCGACTCATTTAAACTCTTGAATTTTAATTTATTTGTTGACATAATAACATATAAAATACAATAATTATTACAAATCATGGACAAAAATAATCATTTTTAATACATCGAAAAATCATTTCAGGTAGCACCAACACAGCAGAAGGATGAAGCCTTGTTCGCTGGTGGAAAATACAGTTCAAATCACATCAAATAAAAAATAATAATATTCATCACAAGAGATTAGTATACCACTAACTATCTTACAGCCAGGAACGAGTCACTACTTAACATTGATATTTTATTTATTCCAGGTTTTCTATTTAGAAGATGTAATAACTCCTTATTAACCAAACTCTCGTTTGATTAAATTGATTATATATTTAATTCGATGTTTTTTATGGTATAAATTGAACCAGGATATGTATGTGTTTCAATTGATGAAAAAATTGCCCATTAATTTATTAATAAAACTGCAGGACGCACCTATCACCGATATGAAGATGCTCAATATGGCCATTGCTGTGCTCCACCTCGACGTGGCCATTGATTAGCACACTCCACGAGTCCAACTCCTCACCGTCATTCATCACTATCGTTCCCGCCTTTTCAACCACGGCGAACACCTGCAAAACAAATATTCATCATCAACCATTGTTCCAAGAATTGCACGAATTATTAAGGACCCGATAGGGTCTTATTGAAATTGTGCTGTTGTCCATCCGTCTGCGCTTTAGCAAGATTCTAGACTCTTGAAACTTGGTATATTGCAAGTAGATCACTATTGATTTTTGAGTTTGAGGGTTGAATATTAAAATAACTATGATGCGTAACAGATTACCACTATCGTTACCACTATTCCACTATTACTACTATTACCACTTCGTTCGTTTTGGTTTATGAAATTCAAAATATTGGACAGCTGGTTCATTTCGAATACAAAAAAATGAAGAATATTATGACGGTTGCTGTTTAGCCCAATTATCCAAATTTTTTTGCAATTGAATCGTTGACGTTTTTATTTTTGACTAGCTGGCCCAACGCGCGTTGCTGCATTCTCATAAAAATTCTCCTTGATTTTATTATTCGCAACCTCCCGCTGAGGTTACATTTAAAATTAGGAAAGAAGTTGGTCCTAGGGCTCTTCCAGCTGATCATAGAGGCTTCGTTGTTTTCTTAATCACCACCTCTGAATGAAGAAACATTTCAAATTTAAACCTCCTATGACTATAAGGGTAGAAGCTAGGTTTTTTATTTTATTATTCGCCACCTCCCGCTGAGGCTGCATTTCAAATTTCTAGCTGCATATTGCTGGTTAACAGATGTCATCAACCTGGCATAATTACATTTCATCATACCCAGTCGTATGTTTCCTACATATTGCAAGGATCCAACTGCACGGTAGCCTGCATGCAAAGTGCAAAGTCTTTTGCTGTTCAAAGACAGCGTAAATAACGCCACTAAGGGGCCTGCCATATGATTAAAAACTGTTGACTTTCCTTTAGCTGTTCCTTTAAGCTGTTTGGCTGGCAAGTTCAGTAGGTTAGGTCTATAAAATGGGTTAATTAATAATAATTATTAGCTCCCCTATTGAAATTTATGGTCAGAAACCATCCCCAATATTCACACAACATATTCCCAAAGTTTCATGCCGATCTGTCAAGTAGTTTTGGAGTCTATAGGGAACACACATACATACATACATACAGACAGACATTCATTTTTATATATAGAGATTGTGTTGAAATAATTTCTTTAAAATCGTTTATTTGAAAAGAGATAAAATCAAAACTCTTTTTCAAAAATCGACGATGTACATTTTTTGCATCAGGAAGCATGTATTGAAGAAATCAAATCTGCAGTAGAGCAGTTGCAGCCAGATCCTGTATAATGGTGGAGCCTGATTGTTAAGCATAGAGTTTCAGAATTATTAATTTCGAGGGGCTTCCCATGTAACTGATATAACTCGATTAGCTCAGAGGGGGAAGAAATCGCATGTATTTACGTATTTTAACTGAAAACATTCCGAGTACTATTTGAATTACTATGTATTATTTTGTATGAATTATTTTTTATACAATGACTTGTTGCATAGAATTGTACATTATTGACGATGCCTAATTTTAAATATGTAAAATGTTTTACGGCAAATGAATTTCTTGATTCTTGATCCTACCTCACTCTTCGTTTGCGCATTATGGACCAAAACATACTGTTGAAGACTGAAGCCTGAAAACATACTGTTGAAGACACAGTCGAAATTGGCTCATCGGACTGTACAAGCACACTTTGGTAGAACATGGTTTGGACCATGTTTATATTGCTGCAGCTTACCATTTACACCACATAGATATTTCTGCTTTAGACTTTCAGACATTATTTAAAATAACATTTTCTACTAGTTTGGCAGTACAGCACTCACCATCACACTACACAGCGCTCTCCTAACGGCCAGTGTCATATTTGTGAAGGCCTTCAGATGCTGTGTGAACTCCAACAGAACTTCAATGTCGTCATCGGTCCTTTCTGAGGGGTCTTTCTCAAGGCACTCTTTCACCGCATCTCGTGCCATTAGGCTCTGCAAAATAAACACACAACAAATAATAAATTTTGAAAAAATCAATCAAAACAGTCGGAAAACTATATATCAAACATAAATAGAATATCAAAATATGTACTCAAAATTTGTAGGATCAATCGTAATAACTGACTGATGAAATATATATTCATATCAGTTATTTCATACACATAGTATGATGGCTATAATATTATAGCACCAGCAAGATGAAACGCATGACTGTCAAACTGATTAATGATTTGAGCGTTGAACAGAGTGCCACTGTCCCAATAATGAATCAGAAGTGAAAAATTAATAGTTGTTTGAAATGCAGTGTGAAAAGACCAACCGAAATAGCATCTTATCTACACTCTATCAATTACACATTGTTCATACATCCTCATACTAGAAACAACCGCGATTTTTTTAATGAAATCAGCACGGATTCCAATTTAAATGAGTCATTGATGCTGGTTGAACTATTGGTTAACTTTTTGCAGCTTACTGTTACACTACTTTCTGCTTTAGATATTATTTAAAATAAATTTTTTCTACAAATTCAATATAAGTTTTGTCTTTTAAATAATTTTGTCTTAACGGTTAGAAAAATTCAGTGGAAAAAAGTGCATATTTTTAAAAATATGTTACAATTTCTATTAAATTGCATAAATTTTATTGGAATTTTCAACAGTCGCACGCCATGGCATGGCTCGGTGTGGCATTCATTGATTTCCATTAGCTATTTAGGCAGTTGTCAATGTCCACAGTAGCGGAGGTCTTAGGCATAATGCATGTATAGCATTATAAAGGATTTTGTTAATATTTTGCAATTTAATAAAAAAAGCAACATTTTTATAAAAATGTTGAATATATGCAGGATGTTTCAGGAGGAAAGGTTCGGCAACTGATTCTAGATTTAAAAATAAGAAAAAAATTCATAATAAACATGTCCGGAAACGCTTCGTTAGCGAGTTATAGAGTGAAAGATTTTGCCCAGAACTCAGTACCCTCGCTAAAAGAAAGTCATACTGAAATTATGGGAAGGTAAATTGAAGTCCAAATACAGTTATTTCTAATGGATTTTGATCTGATAAAACGAATAAAATAGGTCCCAGAACTCTATCTTCAGTAGTTTTTATGATATTATGATGTAAAACAGAAAAACCTGTGCCAAAAACACGTTTTTTCAGCTTTGAAGTACAATAACTTTGTTAAACAACTAATGAATGCCTGATATTTGAATGCAAAACTTGTTGAGATTTTAATTCTGAAAAGTCTGATGTAAATAAATACAACAACAAACAAATACATCTTTCAAATATTCGTCTCTAATGAAAACTAAACAACGGTTAATTGAACTGAAAACTTTTGTCAGAATAATCAAAATGTAAATTGAGACGCACAATAATGAATGTTAATTTCTTTTGAACGCAGGTGTTCAAAAATCCCTCCATTAGATTCCATACACTATAAAACTCTTTCCTGAATTGCTGTAGTTGTCCGTATCTTTCCGTTCTTTTATTACGGCAGCTGCAATGAAAATACGATCTGTCAATAATTCGTCTCTTGAATTAACTTTTACCTTGTATACTTCATTTTTCATCCACCCACAAAAGAAATAGTCCACGGGGGTGAGATCCGGAAACCTTGGTGGCCAACTAACAGGCCCTCTTCGGCCAATCCATCTGCTATCATACTCTCTCATTTAAGAACTCTATCACACGATTTGCACAGTGGGTTGGAGCTCTGTCATGCGTTTTGAAAGTGGGACGTCTTCTAACAATTGAACAAATTGTTTTGTAAAAAGTTTAAATAGCTTTCAGCATTAACACGGTTTTCTAAAATAAATGGGCCAATTAAAATATCATCAATGAGGCCACACAAAATATTTACCGAAGAGCGATTCTGACAATTACTTTCCACAAAAGAAAATGGATTCTCTTTTGACCATTCATGAAAGTTACAGAAGTTGGTCTCTGTTGAACGTTGCTTCAAAACAGAAGTTTTCAGTACAATTAACCTTTGTTTAGTTTTCATTAGAGACAAATATTTGAAAAATGTATTTGCTTTTTGTTGGATTTATTTACATCAGATTTTTCAGAATTAAAATCTCAAAAAGTTTTGCATTCAAATGCCAGGCATTTATTAGTCGTTTAACAAAGTTATTGTACTTTAAGCTGAAAATAAGCTGAAATAACGTGTTTTTGGCACAAGTTTTTCTGTTTTACATCATAATATCATAAAAACTACTGAAGATAAGAGTTCTGGGACCTATTTTATTCATTTTATCAGATCAAAAACCATAAGAAATAACTGTATTTGGTCCTTAATTTACCTTCCCATAATTTCAGTATGACTTTCTTTTAGCGAGGGTACTGAGTTCTGGCAAAATCTTTCACTCTGTATAACTCGCTAACGAAGCGTTTCCGGACATATGTTTATTATGAATTTTTTTCTTATTTTTAGATCTAGAATCAGATGACGAAGTTTGAACCTTTCCTCCTGAAACGCCCCGTATTGTCCACCAATGTAGCAACATTGTAGGTGTTGTTTAAGTACCAGTAGAGCCCCGAATATCCGCGTTGCACTTGCCACCCAATTGCGCGGATAATCGGAACTCTACTGTATGTGAATGAATAAATTTGTTGATGACTTTTATGTTGTATTCCAATTTAACGTCCACAATATTATTATTGGCAGTTATAAATATATTATTATATATTATAATATATTATTATATATTATAATTTATACTATAAATTATTGAATAAACGAAAATAGAAGCAAGCAAGACCCTACTGCATGGCATCTGACACCATTCATGGCTATATTCGCGAATTTCAAACTAAATGGTTCTTTTCTACAAGATATCACTTTCATTTCAGTTTAAATTATGCTTACTATCTGTGGAAAGCATTTTTTTTTAAAACATTTATGATTTAGCAGACGCATTGATCACTTTAACACTAATTATGGCTTTAACCTACAATGAAGTATAGAGTGACGGCCATGTTTGAAAATAGCCATGTAGAGTTCATAGATCATCATAGATATGAATTATTATCAATCTAACTACAAGCACACGATTACATCACTTACCGGTGGTTCGGAACCCACCTAAAATTGTAGGTCCACCATGTTTCCAATAACATGGCTCAAGCGTCGAGGTGGAACTACCCGTTTGGGTCTCCCCAACAATAGAATAGCTCAATAAAGCCATACATTTAGTTTTTTTATCATAGATATATAATTTATTATATTGTATATAAGATATAAAACTACATTATATATTGTATATAATATATATTGTATACAACTACAACAACTTATAGGTGTTTATATATGTAGTGGAGTACAGCCACCTGAAGTCACCGGATAACCGCTCAAGATGGCATCGGCTAATCTTTTATACAGATACAGTACATTATATAGTCACCGTACAATTTTCTGAATTTAAGCTCCCTCCACTATCTTACATCTCCATGTTAGCAACTATCTGTCCAACGTTATTCGCAGGTGTTGTATGTGTGTGTAAATATTATATAGTATACATTTTTTTGATGACTTTTACGTTGTAATCACAATGAACGTGTCCAGTTTCTTTGAAACAATTGTTAGTTATCAAGTGTGTTGTTTTCTTAGATGTGTTGTACTCACATCGGTGCTCTCCGCGAGATCCTCCTCGTCCGAGTCGACAATGGACTCGACCAGACCGGACAGGTCAACCTCGTCCGCCTCTACCGAGCTGTGCACTGACGTCATCGTGTCTGAGCCCGAGTACGCCGACGACGTGTCTGACGAGTGCGAACTCCTGTTTGACTTCTGGTACAGCTCCGGACGTGAAGTGAACTGAAAAAAAAACAAAGATTAGAACATAATATAGACAGCACTAATAGTAGCATTATTTTATCAGAAGTCTTTATTGAATAAATAAAATAAATACTTAACCCCGGTTGCACACAAGGTACAGTAGAGGGAAAGGTTGACGCATCGAGCCGATTTCATCTTGTGACCAACCACGGCGTTAGGCGAATCTCTTGAGAATTTGAATTCTTTGTCTGGTCCCTTGAAAAACTCTATATTTTGAAAAAAATCAATGTAATCAGGTCCCCTCGATAATTTGAAGTTAAAGAAATGCTATCTTGATCACCAACACTCTATAATTTGAATTTCTGTTCCTGTACTCTCTATAATTTGAAGTTTGATTCACAAACCTGTCGCGATTTGCTTGTTTAGAGTCCTGTCGTTTTGCACCCTAGTGTTCAGCAGTGGTTTCAAAAAGCTCCCAGTCTTGTGTTCGTTAGACAACTGTAACAGTGTCCGTCTTTTATTTGAGTGATGAGTCCAAATAGAAAGAACAAGAATCTCACTATCTAACAAAAGCGTGCTATCAAATCTGTGGAGGATGGGCAGGCAAAAAGAAATGTTGGAAAATTCATTGGACAGCGATAAATGGGAAATATTAAGTCAAAAGAAAATTACAGTATTTTTAATTAATTCGTTTTTTTACTAAATTCAGTAACTACTCTAATAAAATATTCATAAATAATTATTACAGAATAAAAACAATTTAATAACTCTTAAAATTAGTTTTTAATAAATTTGATTTTCAATATCCTTTGGGGTTTTGTTAATAAATGTTGAAATGGTAAAAATAAAATCAACTCTTATTATTTGAATTTTTCCCTGCCTCCCACTTGTTTATTTGAACTCTCTTTATTTTGAACACTCGTTAAATTCAATTTTTTGAGTCTTTTGAGTTTTAAAATATCGAGAGTTGACTGTATTTCGAAGCAATGCAATGAAATTATTATTAAAATTCAGATTTAAATTTCTGAACTTCATTGTCGAAATAATACCTAACATAATATCACAACTGAACCATCACATATCACCAATAAATAAATATCAAAACACCCCTCAATACAAGACAGTAATTGCGTAGGGGGAATGTGAGAATTTTGGAAAAGGTCACTGGGTGACGTCACACCAGCTAATCCCAGATCTAAGGCCTGTTACTGCAGGGAGAGATAGGGATGCGACTACCCCGGCAAGTAGACAAGTTGAGTTATAACAATATGGCGCATGTACGTGAATGATGGTACCACTTTTATACATTTTATACTAGGTATGTGCCCCACCATTCAAGATATATAAGATCATAAGAATTCCAGCAAGTATAACAATATTCTTTCACTTATCACTTTGGTATAGAAATGGAACGAATGATGAGCCATCTTCAGCCGCTTTTACACCAAAGTTCAAAACTAAAAGTTGCTCTTCTCAAATTTAGAGCAACAAGTGGAAAACTTGTTCCTTCTTTCTTTCTACTGTTCTTCTTCCTTTCTTTTCACCTTCTCTTTCTACTGTTCTTCCTTCTCCTTCTTTTTAGTGTTCTTCCTTTTTACCTTCTCTTTCTTTCTACTGTTCTTCTGTATACCTTCTCTTTCTACTTTATTCTTCCTTTTCTTTCTTTCTACTACTCTCCTACCTTTCTTTTTACCTTCTCTTCCTACTGTTCTTCTTTTCTGTTTACCTTCTCTTTCTACTGTTATTCTTCCTTTTCTTTCTTTCTTCTACTCTCCTTCCTTTCTTTTTACCTTCTCTTTCTACTGTTCTTCTTCCTTTCTTTCTACTCTTCTTCTTTCTTCTCTTTCTTTCTACTCTTTTTCTTCCTTCTCTTTCTTTCTAATCTTCTTCCTTCTCTTTCTTTCTACTGTTCTTCTTCTTTCTCTTTCTTTCAACTGTTCTTCTTCCTTCCGGATTTCCTTATTCCAATTCGGTTTAAGATTGTCTGGGTTATTATAGTAGTAATCAATATTGTATATTATATATTGTACATTGTATTTATTATTGTATGTATTGTAATGTACATCAATTTGTGAATAGACTGAATTACAATAATCGAAGGAGAAATTATATAAAATATATATTTCACGGAGTGGAATACTGTCAAAGTCAACTAGAGCGCTTGATCACGTCCAGGGCGCGTGGAGGGGGGGGGGAAGAGTTTTCCACAAGTTGCTAGCTCAAAGCGCGCAGCAACAAGATTTCCACTTTTAGTTGTCAACTTTCTTTGATCTTTTTCGACACTCTGCGGGAAACCAGAATTTAGTGGAAGACTTGTCTCTCCACTAGTGGAAGACTGAAAAAGTTGCTGCATTTTATAGAAAAAGCAACTAGTGGAAAACTTAGTGGTATACTTTGGTGTAAACGCGGCTTTAATGATGTTTGTGTAACTGTGGGTTAGGGTCTTATTATACAGAGCCACTTCAGTCGCCGTCGCACGCGACTTTTATGGCTAAGTTACACTAGTCGGTTAAATTTGATAAAAGAATCAGCTGTTTCTGAGCCGATGGCTCCAAACACGTGTATGACTTCGTATTGTTGAGCTCGGTCAAACGCTCAGTTGGTGTTATTTAGCCATAAAAGTCGCTCGTGATGGTGACCAAAGTGGCTCTGTATAGTAAAGCTCTTACCCCTTCCACAAAATATGACGGGGTTGTCTTTCTTAGAATAAATAAATTTAATAATTGAAACAATATACTTACGGACTCGTCGAAGACAAGATTCACCCCTCGATCCATGGCTGTCCGAGTCCTACCCCCACCCCCACCCACGCCACTCTGCACTTCAGGGTAGTCGATCTGAGAAACAAACAACAAAAAATAAGTTACACAAATTAAAAAAACAAAACATTATCAACATTAAGGTTATTATTAATATTCAAAAGTCTTTCTATTTATAATCTTTTCTCTAAAGGTACGTTTACATTGGGATATATGTATGAGAACTTGTGTGAGATACTTGTTAAATTACAAATCCAGAAATATTTGCTCACACAAAATGTGTGAGCTTCAACAATAATACCTCATACATTTTGAGTGAACAAAATTTTGTTCAAACATTTGACTTTGAAACAATAAAAAGCAGTGAAAAATGGCAAGTAGAAGAACATTATGGAGAGTTTTCAAAATAGTAGAGAAGCAAGAAAAATGAGGCAGCATTGTCAAAACAACACTTGATTTTCTATTGCAAACATGGCGTAGCGAGAGAGTTCCCCCAGAGACCCAGAAGCAAAGGAAATTTCGGAATTTTAACAAGCTCTGAGAGAATAATTCTGAGATGTTTTCCATGACGAAATACTTGATTAACAAGGTAATATCAAAACTGACACCGTATTTCTATTTGGTATATTATGATTTCCACTCACTTATACTGGAAATATTGGAGGTATGGATTTCACTTCTAAAGAGGAATGAAATGCATCCCTCAAGTATAAGTGAGTGAAAATCACATATATTAAATAGAAATAGGTCTACAGCGTCAGTTTTGACATAAGACAATAATTTTTGACAAGAGCCAAAAAGACGTCTTGAATCGCTGGAAATGTGGTTTAGAAAAATTAATAATTAAATAATTCTTCTTGAGTGAAAAATCTAGCTCCCCGGATTCATATCAATCATATTGGTCTGCGCCTAAGAAAAAGTCTACCTATTTCTTGTATTCTCTTGAGATTTCTGTAATAATTTTATGACGGGATCCATTTAATTCATCAAAGAATTTTAGTTATTTGTTTATAACATGAATTCTATACTAGTTGAGTGCACATTATAAACATTTCAATGCGATATTCCCATGACTTAATGTTTTTTGGAGATACATACATTAAAATATGGGTTAAACTTAAATTTTTTGCTACATTAATTATTGTACTGTATTCACACTCAGAATGTGTATCCAATAGTTAAAGTTTCTGTTTGACAGAAAAGGATGTTGTAGAGGCATTTTATCATGAATTAAATAAAATCGTATTAACAGTAAAACATTACATCATTCCAGGCAATAGGTGAGCAAGTAAATTTGTTTATTTAAAACTTATATAGTTGAAAGTATTTTAGGCATTCTACAAAGAAGGAGGATTCCAAAGTTGTTTTTTTTTTAATTCAAAATACTCTCCAATTGCATCAAATTCACAATTCTAATTTTAAACCTAACAGCTACAACCCTGGTGGTTATTCATCGGGTGTTTCCCCCCCCCCCCAAATCTGTTGCTGGATCACGCCCCTGAACTGAAAGTCGGGAAAAATCATTCCAACTGATTGAAAAAATTAGTGCTTCAAATGTATGCAATGTTAGGCCAAAGGAATACAAGGATGTAAATATACGAAAATACATTTTTTTTATGGTGATGATTCCCAAATGAGTCCCAGACTTGTGCGTGGGTAATGAGGTGAATGATTACACATAAATGCCTGACGGTGGAGCGGGATTCGAACCCACGACCGCTAAAACGAAAGCAAGCTGAAGTTGCGACGCTCCAAACAACTCCGCTAAGCGGCCCGCTCATTATCATTGCCACAGGAGAAGAGATAAGTTTCTCTGCTAAAGAGGTAGAAACGAAATGGCATACTTTTACAAACAACTTGTTTGCAAGTGAAAACAGACTAATGTGGTTTAACAAGTACAGTGATTTGTGTACTCATACTTTAAACTTGTTTCTCAAACAAGTACCTCACACAAGTTCTCGTACATGTATCCCAATGTAAACGTACTTTAATTATTATGCCCACATGATTCATGAATCACGAGACTTGTGCGTGAGAGATGAGAGATCTTATAAGGGGTAATGAGAGGAATTATGATACAAGAATGCCAGGCCAGATAGGGAAACAAACACGAGTCCGTCGGAGGAAAACTTTTCTTATGCTCTTTTCAGTTCCTAGTCATAACGAGTCTATAGAGACTTTTTCAGCTCTAGTCTGCACACCTAGTAGACTCATGTCGAACTCTTCAAGCTCTAATCTACACGTCATGTAAAAGGAGCCTAGACTGTTCTACGAGAGAGATCCAACAAAATTCATTCAGCAAGAGTCTAGTGTCCGTATTTATGAACGTACCTCCAGTGTCTCTTGACTCTAGGGAATCTTAAAATCCCTATATAAGTACATTACATTTCCTCGAGTCAAGAAACACTGAAGGAAGTCTCATAAATACGGCCCAAATCTACATCAACGTTCCCTTCTTCATATCAGACATCTCTCAGCAAAGCTGAGCACATCTCACATATATTTTACTTGAGAAGAACTTCACTATCTACCCACATCACGCAATTAGGACAGTATCACACACCAACAATTGAATCACACCGACAAAAAGGCCCATTCACACGTAAAGTAATTACACCACGACACCAACCCAAATCGGCATCATCCAATTTCAAGTTGTCAACCGATTACTGATTCATAAGGCAAAAAGCCCTTTCACACGAAACGAAATTTGAACACGACACTTACTCAAAGTTGTCAAGCAATTACAGACGAAAAGGACCTATCACACTAAACGAAATTAGCCAAGTTGTCAACCGATTAACGATTCATAACCTAACTGCAGCACACATATTTCACGTATCACTGTCACGGCACTGTAGTATACTGTACAGTGTGACATGGACGCTTCTCTACTCTCTGATAAAATCAGCCATTTGCATTCAAATTGTACCAGAGTGAGAGACAGGAAGAGGAAGAAAGAGAAAGAGGGAGAAGAGGGTGAGTGGAAGAGAGTGAGGAAGAGAGAGTTTGAAAGGGTGAAAGAGAGAGAGAGAGAGAGAGCGACAGAGAAATATTAAGAGAGACCGCGAAATAAAGAGGAGAGTGACAAAGAGAGAGATATAAATAGGAGAGACAAAGAGAAAGTGAGAGAAAGAGAGGAAAGAGAGACAGGCCGAGTGAGATACAGTGGAAAAGAGAGATAACGAGAAAGAGAGAAAATGAGAGAGAGAGAGGGAGTGATTAAGGGTGATAGAGATTGAGGGCGAGAGACAGAAAGAGAGAGCGAGTGAGAGGGATGAGAGAGAAAGAGAGGTGGACCAGAGAGAGAGATCGTGCTGGAGAGGGAGGAGAGAGGGGGTGAGAGTAGGTGAGAGAGAGTGAGAGAAAGAGGGTGTTGAAAGAAAGAGAGAGGGTGTGAATGGGAGAAAGAGAGACAGAAAGTGCGAGAGAGTGAGAAAGGGTAAAAGAGTGTGAGAGAGATAAAGATGAAGAGAGAGAGAGATAGAGGGAGAGTGTGTGAGAGACAGACTCAGAGAGATAATGGAAGAGAGAAAGAGAGTGGGAGAGAGATTGTGTGTGAGAGAGCGAGGGAAATGTGAGACATCACAGACAAAATGGAAATTGAATTTCGCGCCATTTGACAGCTGCGCAGCTATAGCTATTTGCTGGAGATGTTTCGTATTAATTGAATGTGACAGTCGACAGTCGGATATTGAGAAGTGAAGTGTGCAGATTTGCGATCGAACAAACGCCCTTTCTCCTGAACACTAAACGCACGCCAATTCTGAGCAATCTGTCCTGCTTCAAAAAAATTACTAGAAATGCAGTCGATTACGAACGGTTCATTTCAAAGAACAATCAATAAAAACCTGGATTATTTTTTTCGGTAATATCAATTAAATATAACTGCCAAAAAAAACTTCATAGAAGAGTGACACTAAAGGGGCCCACACACTAGCGAGTTTGGCTCGCGAGTAAGACTCGGCCAGCCGGACTCGGGAGAAAATCACTAGTTAGTGGGCTGTTTTCTCCCGAGCCGAGCCGAGCCCAGCCAGACTCGCGCAGGGCTACAAGCGCGGCTGGGCTCGGCTGGGACTCGCTAGTTAGTGGACGTTTTCCGAGCCGAGCCAGGCTCGGCACCTCATTATAACATAGCAGATGGTCAGAAAGCAAGTATTTGCACTGTTCACAAAACGTAAAAATAAGTTAATTGAGTTATCTATTTAAGTTTGTATATTTACTATTACTATGACAATACTATGACTGAAATAGGTACCGAGTTAAACTAATGTATAAACAGAAAAATAAGAAAGAAACCGTATATTAAAATTTGAATATTCAAGAAAAAATAAAAATGATAATATTGCAGTGCAGAGCTTATTTTTAATACAATACAAATAAATATTCGAATGTTGTTTTTTCAACATAAAATACCTACAGTAACATAAAAATAAAATTTAAAAAAAATAATTTCAATAATAATAGCTGCTAACAGATAAATTGTGTATAAAATAAATAAATAATTATTGAATAATAATGATGATAATAATAATAATACATCCCTTTTGCATGTAAGTCCAATGCCCATTTTATATTAATTTATCATTATAAATATAACAGTATTTAATAAATTGCAATATAACAATTAATTACTTCGATACAAATGAAAAAAAAAATGGAAGTAATTAAAAAATAGAAATTGAGTAAAAAGTAGATGAAATTAATCCTATATTTCATCTGACCTTTTGAATTCTTTGGAATAGGCCCCCTATTACACTTTTGCATATTTAATTGTAGATGTTCTTCTTCTTCTGAGGATGAAGCCCACATAGGTCTGAGACCTGTGCGTGGGTAATGAGTTGGATGATGGTGATTTATGAGTTGAACCTAAAGTTTTAGGTGGGTTCCGAACCACCGGGAAGTGATTTTACAGCAGAGAACAGTCTCTTTTTTGCTGGCCAATCTAATCGGTCACCGTTACAAACAGGACCTACAAGAACGCAGCTTATCTCTATCTGATTGAACAGATACCTGCTACGCCTCGCGGCTATCACTTCCCTAATTATAGATCTATATCTATATCTATAATTATGTTATAGATCTATAAGAAAGATACTTGTTGGGAAAATAATTGTTATAAAAAACATAAATCGTGCATATAAACTCGCTGACATCTTTTTCTCTTATGTCAGAAAAAAATTAGAAGAAATAAAACATTTTTTAATAATAATCAAATTTCAAGAATTATGAAATTTTAGCAAAACCAATACTCTCTCTAGAGCATAAAATGACCTTCCAAATGAGATATTGATTTTAATTTGAAGATTCTGAGATTAGATGAGCTATATGGATCAGAATTAACATGGGCGCACTCCAGCCGACCTTGAAAAGTAGCCGAGCCGGACTCGGGAAGTTCACAACACGTTAGTGGTGATTTTCTTCCGAGTCTTACTCGCCGAGCCAGACTCGCGAGTTTGGCTCGCGAGCCTTACTCGCTAGTGTGTGGGCCCCTTAAGAACTCCTCACAAAAAAACTATTTTCTATTTGAGGAACGTAAAATATGATTTCTTTTTTTGGAGAATGAAGCCCACAAGGGTCTGAGACCTGTGCGTGGGTAATGAGTGGAATGATGATAATTGGTGAGTTAAACCTACAGTTTTAGGTGGGTTCCAAACCACCGGGAAGTGATTTCACAGCAGAGAACAGATTCGTTTTTTGCTGGCCAATCTAATCGGTAACCCTTACAAAAAAAGCCCAGGAGTTCGAGCTCATCTCCATCTCATTGAACACACACCTGCTACAGCTCACGGCTATCATTTCCCTTGTTAATCACTCAAAATTCTGAATACAGTATTTTGCACTTATTTCAAGTATTGAAATTGAAAAATGCATCAAAGGGAAAAATATAAACCTTGTTTTTCTTGAAATTTACTCTTTGTAACAGCTATTTCGTACTCACTGCCCTTGACACAAACTAGAATATTCATTTTTTGTGTCCTTGAATTTATTTGAACTATGAAACTTATTGTAACCTTTGTCGTGTTATGTGACGACGGGGTCCTTGGACTGACACCCTACTTTACCAATGAATTTTTCAATAAATAAATATTAAAATTGATTTTTCGGAGACAAAATGTTGAATAGAATCTGTTTTCTAATATGTTTTAATAGATGAACAAACGCTTGATGAATGGCTGATGAATCAGTTTAGTTTAAGTGGATTGACGCGTCACGTGCTGTGCGAGCCTAGCTCGAAAGCTGCAGCGAAACGTGACTATGAACAAATTTATTTTATTATTTATAAAAATTCTAGATACCTAAATTCTAGAAATCTTTTCTTTTACATCCATCCACTTTGTGTCTATTCATAACGTCTACCTGAAATAATAATCAAAAATAACAATTTCCAATTCAATTTCAACAAATCGGAGAAGTACGGCCCACATACTTCCTCTTCACTAGTCACTTTTACTAGTTTCCCAAGCAAACAGGACATCTGGCAACAGAAATGCATGTGCAAAATTTGATGAAATTAATTTCCTGTAGGAAGCGCGCTCTATACACATGCAGCCGACTGTCATGAGAAAAGGGATTTACCCGCTACATGTTCCTCCCCTCAAAATTTCAATCTACCACCACTCCCCACCAACAAGTTCGGTTAACCCCCTCTCCTCCAACGGTGGGAGGGGACCACTAACAAACTCCCATTTCGAATCCCCTCACTACCACTTCCTAAAAAACGGAATGCATTTAATTTGAAACCTGGGATAAATATCGAAAAGAGAAACACACATTGTCTCCCTCAATTTCAATCTACATACCTCCCCCCCCCCACCACTTAACTTCTCAAACCATCCAGTTTAGTTACCCCCTCCCCCCAACTAACAAACTCTCGTTTCAACTCCCCCTCACTAATACTCAATCTGAAAACGGAATGCATTTAATTTGAACTTGGGATGAATATCGAAAAAAGAAACGCATTGCCCCCTTCAATTTCAATATACATAACTACAACCCCCCCCCCTCCCCACCACGACTAACAAACCATCCAGTTTTGAATTGCCTCCCTTTTCTGAATAAACTCCCATTTCAATCCTTTTTAATTGAACTCATTCAGGAAACGGAGTAGCATTCAATTTGAAATTTGGCATAAATATTAAATTTAAATCTAAATACCTTCCACCCAACCCCCCAAAACCCAAAACTATCAAGTTTAGATACCTCCCCCCCACACACAAATAACAAACTGTCATTTCAATTCCCCCTCACTACTTCTTAATTTGAAAACGGAAATGCATTTAATTTGAAACCTGGGTTAAATATCGAAAAAAGAAACACATTGTCCCCCTTATTTCAATCTACATACACCCCGCCTCCAAATACCTAAGCCATCAAGTCTAGTAGCCCCCCCCCCCACCATGACTAAAAAACTCTCATCTTAACTCCCCCTCAGTATTAAACTGTGAAACCGGAATTGCGTTTAATTTGAAACTTGGGATATGTATCGAAAAGAGAAATAAAATGGCCCCACCCCCAAAATCTAATATATCTAGCCATCACCCCCCCCCCCCCCCCACAATAAACAAAAACTCCTATTTCAATTCCACCTCACTACTACTCAATCTGAAAATGGATGAATATCGAAAAAAGAAACAACAATCTATTGAGTGAAAGTTTTCATGCTGCTCTCTGTTGATAAAACTGTATAGCACTGGGAAATAAGAGATTGGAGGTGGAGAGGGAGAGGGAGAGGGAAAAGAATGAAGAGAAAAACTGAGTAAAGAAGTAGACAATAAGGAGGAGGAGAAAGAAGAAGAAAAGGAGCGGGAGGAAGAAGAAAAAAAGGAATAAGAGGAGTAGGAGTAGCAGTAGTAGGAGGAGGAAGAGGAGGATGAAAAGGAGGAGTAAAATGGTGGAGGAGAGGGGGAGGAGGATGAGTACAGATGAAGGAGAAGAAGAAGAAAGAGAAGGAGAAGTGAAGAAAGAAGAGGAGAAAGAAAAAGAAAATAAAGATTGATGAGGAGGAGAAGGAAAATAAAAAGGAGGAGAAAAATATTTTAACAATAAGAAGAGGAAAGAGATAAAGAAATGAAGAAAAGAAGGAGGAGAAAGAAAAGGCAAATGGCGAGGGGGAAGGAAAGGAAAACTGAATGTAGAAGTAGACAAGAAGGAGGAGAAAGAAGAAGAAGAAGAAAAGAGTAGGAGGAAGAAAACTAAGAAAAATATAAGATTGATAAGGACGAGGAGAAAAAAAAGGAGAAAGAAAAAAGGGAGTAGGAGTAGAAGGAGGAGGAGGAGGAGGCGGAGGAGGAGGAAGAGGAGGAGGAGGAGGAGGAGGAGGAGGAGGAGGAAGAGGAGGAAGAAAAGGAGAAGTAAAGATGGAGGAGGAGAGGAGGAGGATTACAGATGGAGAAGGAGAAGATGAAGAAGAAGAAGAAGAAGAAGAAGGAAAAGGAGGAGAAGTGAAGAAGGAAGAGGAGGAGAATGAAAACTAAAATAAAGAACAGAAAAAAAGATTGATGAGGAGAAGGATAAGGAAAAGAAAAGGAGGAAAAAAATATTTAAATATGAAGAAGAAGAGGAAAGAGAAATGAAGAAAATAAGGAGGAGAAAGAAAAAGAAAATGGCGAGGGGGAAGGAAAGGAAGAGGAGAAGGAAGAAAAAGAGGATGATTATGATGATGATAGAGAATGGAAAGAAAATGAAAAGAAGAAAGAAGAGGAGAAGAAGGAGAATACGATACTCCGATTCAATTGAATCGGGCAACCTGCTAGTATCAGATGATTTTGTGCCGCTACTAGGTGACACACAAGGGGGTGGAAGGGGTGAAGGGGAGTTGATGGAGTTGATGGAGTTGGGGGGGGGGTCCATCCGTCCAAAGAGCGGGGACAATAAAGTCGTGGAAAGTAGGACGCAAAACGGCAGGAAGCCCCCCTTGCTTAAATTCCCCTCCTCAAGAGGGGGCAATTGATAAAACGCAACACACACACACACACACACATTGACACCCACTACTATAGATTTTTAACACACACACGTGCCTACCAACTAGCTTTCGCACGCGTACTCGCACAAGGCATCTGATGCCAATAAAAGTACTGCGAGGTTCTTTATACAGTACTGGGAGGACAGAAAGGACAGTTTCACACCACCCTGACGCTGCACTTATTCTATGCTGTTCAACATTAGTTGGCAGCGTGGAAGCCATGATGTGTGAAACTGGCTCTTTTCATTGTGGAAACAACTGAAATTTCTCACAGCACTTTTTGTCGGGGAAAAAGGTTCGATGATAACGTGAGTAGCTGGAGAAAGTAATGTTAAGCAAACTTGACAGTTGAAATTTTAATTCTATTTAGGAATTAAAATAAAATTAGGTTAGAGGTGATTAGCATGAATTATTTTTAGAAATAAGAATAAAATTGGGTTAAATTATTTATCCAAATAAGATCTCCCCTAATCTTGAACATGGCACACACTATAATTTGGTAATTTCCATTGGCCGATAAATTAATGTACTAAATTTGCAATTCTTCTCATTTCGATTCATTTATATTGTATACATGTTATTTTAGATTTCTTCATTTATTGTAAATAAAAATCATCTTATTAATAAGTTGATTATTTTTTTATTTATTTATTATATATTATTTAACTAGAGGTTTACCCGTACAAAGCATGTGATACATGGATTTCAACCGCCAATGCTAATACAATTCCAAAAAGGGAATTAGGATCTGCAATGCTGATACAGAACAAATGTGTTGCTTTGGCTTGTGACATGAAGCTTCATAGTGACAGATTTGCATCATAGTGACATATCATGTATCAGCTGTTCTTTGAGCTTCCGGTATCTCAACACACACACACACACATTTAAAACACATTTTAAAACAGTAATAGTGCAAGTGAAATTTGAACATTCATTTTGAAAAGACTGAAAGGAAAATAAAAATTGGACTTCGAAGTGCTCTGAATCGAGTTTAAAGAAAGCTTTGTGCCAAATTTTGGTATTCCAAATCGTTGTCGTTTTTGTGAAATCCATAAGGCTGATTTTAAAACACACACATATTATACTCTCTTTTATTATAAAATCTACTTATTTGTTATTTAAGTATATATTAAATTAGAAATTTGACTGTAACTTATTTGTCAATGACTTTTGTAAAAGTAACCTCAAAACCGGCGCTATTTTTGAATCGACCAACATAATCATAAAAATCAGACAATTTCCATAATTTCCAGCAACGAGATTAAAGCTCAATTTATTTAATTACAAAATTTGAATGTATATGTCACGGTGTTTTTGTAAACATCCAAACTAAATTTTATAAATCAAAATCATCGCTATTTTTGAAATAGCCAATATAGTCATAAAAATCGGTCTATATAGACAAATTCCACAATTTCAAGCAACAAAATTAAAGCTTAATTCAATAAATTAAAAATTTGAAAGTGTTCTTCTGTACGTAATTTCAATTTTATGATTCAAAACCAGTGCTATTTTTTAATCAACCGAAATACTTATAAAAACACAAATGACACAAATTGCATTGTTTCCAGCAAAGCAACCCTGTCCAGTTTACCTTAAAATCAGGATGTGGGGGCCAAGACCTCGATTTGAGCCTGGATCTGCGCAGTGGGGTCCGCCTGAGTACAACGCGGGGCACTTCCAGAGTATCACTTTTCACCGACACCAGTGACACGTAGGAGCGTCTTTTATAAGCGTATTTCAACATTGCTAATCAATTATTGCACCCAACTCACAACACAAGTTCATCAACACTACTCACTATTTAGATTCATCTCACAAATGCCAGTAAACGGGGTCCACATTATCTGAATCATTAGGCATTTTGCTGAGGATTTGTAATCAAAGACGGATTTTAAAAGATTTTTTAATATTAAGGACTTAAACTTTGATCACCACTAGTCCAAACTCTAAGGAGACGCAATAGTTTTGTGACATGAGATGTATGCTCGTATTTATGAAAGTTCCTTCAGGTTCTATTGACTCGAGGGACTCTTGAAATGCCTACATAAATACATTGCATTTCAAGAGTCCGAATACTACAGCTCGTATTCTTTTGAAGATACAAGCCCGGTTGAAACTTCTTCAACTCGAGCGAAACTTGAAACACTACTTGAAAAATAATCAAAATGGCCAAAACGATTCACCTATTTCTAGTAGATTCTACTAACGAAAAACAGACAAATTCGTTGTTTCAAATTTATTCCAAAAAGCACTTCAAATTTATGAAAAATGCAAATACACTAATATTTGAAAAAATATACAGTCCCAATTTCCTAAAAAAAGCAGTCATTAAGACACGTCAGAACTTTGTTCATGTGCGACTCTGACACCTGGCTAAGCCAGCCACCAGATCACACGACACTGTTATTATAGAAAAATTAAAATAAAAACTGTTTATTTTTGTCAATTCCACTTATTTAATATAGCACTTGAGTACCGCTATAATATTCTAAAATATAGTGATAAATTATTCTTATTATTTTAGGTGTCACATTGGTTATAAACCTGTTCATGACACAAAGAAAATAATTTCTAAAAAACTAAAATAAGACTAATAAATCTGCCAATAATTTTGACACAAAATGTCCAAATAGAAATGGAAACGCGTACTGCTACCTCCTGGTGCAGAAATTCAATAAAACCAACACAGCACTACACCGAAATAACACAAATACAGTTATCACAAAATAACACAAATACCCACAAAATGAAACAAATGCCCACGAAATAAAAAAATAAAAAATAATTCTCAAAATTTCACAAATTAAAACAGCAATAATTACAGCTGGTTTTTAGTACAAAGCTAGACTGAACACTGACTGAGATGAGGCCACATAATATTGCATTTGTCAACTTCCTGCAAGGAAACGCTAACCACAGCGCTTATCAACAACTATTTCATTCTTATCAGTGCATGGGCTGGACTGTTCAAACACTATTGTAAGTACTATTCTAATTTCAATGACAATGATTCACTAGCTACAGCTACCAGATCTCATAATCGGAACTTTCTGTACAAACGCGTCAATTGATGTAGATTCTAATTCTGGACATACCTTATTTAGATTTTTTATAAACTGAAGGTTGGCCTAATGCAGGTGTTGTCACAACCACTAAAATAGTCGTCATTTTCAAGCTCTACCAAAATAAAACTAAAAAATATGTAGTAGCTCCCTATATTACCCGGGCAGCACGATTCAATTGAATCAGAATATCTTCTTGGCCAACTCATTCTTCTTCTCTTTTTTCTTTCTCTTTCTTATCCTCTATTCTCTTCTCCATCTTCTTTTCTTCTCCTTCTCGTTCCTTTGTTTTTTTTCTTCATCTTCCGTTATTTCTTCTACAACTCCATCTCCTTATTCTTCATTTTCTTCTACTTCTTTCTTTCCTCTTTTTCATCTCCTTTTTCTTTTTTCTCTTCTCTTTCCCCTTTCCTTCTCCTCTTTCCTGCTTTTTCTTCTTCTTTTTCCGCTGTTCTTTCTTCTTCTCCTTCTCATTCTTCATATTCTCCTTCATTTTCTTCTACTTCTTTCGTTTCTTTCTTCTTTTTAACCTCTTTTTCAATCTCAATTCACCCTTATCCTCTTTTCTTTTTTACCTTATTTTTCTTCTCCCTCTATTTCCTTTATTTCCTTTTTCTATTTTCTCTGATCTTTCTTTTACAACTCCTTCTCCGTCTCCTTCTTATACTCTTCTCCACTTCCTTCTCCTCTTCTCTTTATTCTTCTTCTTTATCTACTACATTACTACTCTTCTCCTACTTCTTCTCGTTCTCCTACTCTTCTTCTACTTTTCTTCATTTTCTTCTACTTTTTCTTCATTTTTCTCTTCGTTCTTTTTTCTTTCCTTCACCTTCTTAAGCCCTTATTTCTGAGAGTTCCTTCAATGTTTATTGACTCGAGGGCATTCTAAATGCATTACATATCAAGAGTCCCTCGAGCCAAGAGACACTGGAGGAATGTTATAATGAATTTACAGCCCTTATTCCCCAGCGAGAGACTCGTTTATTGTGGTCATCTGGAGAAATGCAATAGATATATGCCCAAAAATTGAGGCAATGAATTTATTTAATAGAAGAGAGTAGAGGTTCGGTCTTGCGCGCGCATGTGTGTGTGTGTTTTTGTCAAACGAATTTCACATAAACGGCCACGATTTGGAACACGAAATTTAACGCAAAGCTACCACTAAACTCGATTCAGTGCACCTTGAAGAAGCCCGATTTTTTATTTCCTACTAGTGAATCACCTGTGCTTTATAATGGGATTAAAATTTGATTTTTAAATTTAACGTAATACATGATACATTCTATTTTCCTTTCAGACTTTTCAAAGTTAATGTTCAAATTTCACTAATAGGCACTATTAGTGTTTCAAAATGTGTTTGGTTGCAGGAAGCGCATAGAACAGCTGATAAATGATGTCACTATGATGCAAATAAACTTGAAGTCACTAGTCAAAACAACACAATTATTCCGTATACTAATTCCTTTTTTTTGGATATTATTGTCATTGGTGGTTGAAATCCGTGTATTATAAAAAATCTATTTTTAATCCCGTTGCAAAGCACGGGTGAACCTCTAGTAAGAAATAAAAGAATAGGAATAAAATTTGGCAGTGTTGAGTGTTGTCTACGCATGTACTGTAGTGATTTATTAGTGGTCCTTTGAAGTAGCACTTCCTCCAGCTTGTTCGATGATAGTTTTTTGGGAGGTAATCGTTCAGGATTTTTTAGAAACACGTTTGTGGTTTCATTTTTATTTCGTCTATTATTACTATTATGGAGATTGCTGTCTAGTCGCTCTATCACGACGGTAGGCTACATTTAACTTGCTTTTAACCTGGCGTTTCTCTTCATCTTCCTCTTCTCCATCGTCTAATTCTTTTTCTTCTTCTTGTTCTCCTACTCTTACAATCTTCTTCTACCTTTCTCTTCTTCTTCTAATTGTTATTATTCAAATTATACTATCATATTCTTCTTATTTATCCATCTTCTTCTCTTCTTCCACATTTCCTTCTTCTTTCTATTCTTCTATCATCACCTTCTTCCACTTTTTCTTCTTCTATCGTTATCTTTATCTCCTTCTTGTTAAGTTTTCTTTTTTCCTCCGCTTCTTTTTCATCCTCCTGTTCTTCATTTTCTTCCCCCTCTTCTTCTTCTTACTTTTCCTCCTCTTCTTCTTCTTCTTCTTTCTCTTCTTCTTTTATTTTCTTCCTCTCCAACTTTGTCTTCTTCTTCTTCATGCATCTTTTCCATCATCATCATCTTCGATTTCTTCTTTTTCTCCCTCCGCTTCTTCTGCTTCCATCTTCTTCTTTTCATCTTCTTGCATATTTTCCCTCTACTTCGTTTTGTTCATCTTTTTCTTCCTACTCTTCCTCTTCCATCTTTTTTCTTTCATCTTCTTCTTCCTCCTTATCTTCCTCTTCCACTTCTTCTCCCTCTTCATTTTCTTCTCCAAACTTTCTCCTTCTCTTCCTACTTCTTCTTAGTATTCAATCTTCTTCCTCACCCTCTCCTTTTTTTCTTCTTCTTCTTCCACCCCCTCTCCTTCTTTTTCTTCTTCACCCCTCTCATTCTTGTTCTACTTCTGTCATCATCGTCTTCTTCTTTTTCTTCATTCTCTTCTTACTTTTTCTTCCTCTTTTTATTCTTGTCATCATCTTTTTTTCTCTTCCTCCTATTCTTCTTCTTCTATTTATTTTTCTTCTTCCATCTTGATTCTCTTTTCTTCTTCCTTCTTCATACTTATGTATTCTTCCTTCTATCATGTTCTTCTTATTTATCCATCTTCTTCCTCTTCTTCTTATTTATCCATCTTCTTCCTCTTCCTCTTCTTCTTATTTATCCATCTTCTTCTTCCTCCTCTTCTTCTTATTTATCCACCTTCTTCCACTTCCTCTTCTTCTATCATTATCTTTATCTCCTTCTTCTTATGCTCCTTTTCTTTTTCATGCTCCTGCTCTTCATTTTCATCCTTTCTTCTTTATATCCCCTCTTCTTCTTCTTCTTCCTTTTCCTCCTCTTCTTCCTTCTTCATACTTTTCTTCCTCCTCTTCCTCTTCCTTCTTCTTCTCCTCCTTCTTCTTCTTCTTCTTCTTCTTGCATCATCTTCTTCCTCTTCCGCGCATCCCAGCCAGCACATAGCAAAGTGGGTGGTCCGTTCCGTTCGTCTTTGGAGGTAACGTTTTCCTAGTAAAAAAATCCAATCAAATTGTCCCGCCTCTCAACAACGGCCTTTATCTCGATCGACAGTGTTCGCTCAGTGGTAAAAAATTACAAATGGAAAACAACAAAATTACAACTAAAAAATAAACGAATTACTATTATCTTCTAAGTTCTTGCGTCTTTGTCACCAATCGTGTTGTAATCCAACTAATTTTCCATCGAGGTTGCGATTGAAGATTGAAGCTGATCCTCGACTATCTTTTAGAGACGACTTTAATTCGATTCTTTCAATGAAATCTATTGCATTAAGATGACTTTAAAACTACTTTAGATGACTACATTAAGACAACTTTAATTGAACTTTTGATGACTACATTAAGACGACTTCAATTTAAAACTCTCAATTAAAACTATTGCATTAAGATCTCAATGCTTCATCAGAAAGAGATCTCAACATTTCATTCATTTGCAACTCTGATATTGAGAACATACTCATCAGAAATTGCTGATGACTTTCAACACTGAAACTGAAGCTCTTATATTTATATTATTGAGCTCTTATATTATATTTTTCTTTCAAAATCAATTTAAAAATCTCATTTCTCCAGTCTGATATTGTGAACATACTCAATAAGCAGTAAAAAAAGAGAGAATTTTCAAAGAAAACACTTATGATTCGAGTGTCCAGGAATTTTTAAACATCTACGAAGAAAACTGTCCTAGACTGCCCTATAACTATTATGTTATTTTATTATTATTATTATTATTATTATTATTATTATTATTACTGTATTATTAAAAAGTAGTTTCTTATCAATTATTTATGACTTTAATTCTGACTGGATCACTCAGCTTTCAACTTTACTCTTTTCTGGGTCCAAGTTCAAAACCATTTTTTTCAGTTATAGATTAATTTATTTGGCCAGCTGTTATTAAAACTATCATTGACTGAATTTTTTTGTATAAATAAATTGATTCACACATGATTCTTTTAAATAATTGATTTAGCTGTCCTATTGTCATAATATTCTTCAAATATTCTCCTCTTCAGTTAATAATATTAATCTCTAATGTCCTATTGTTACTTATACTTCCAGAAACGTTTTGCGCTCCGACTACGCTGTACATCAGGGGTGCCCAACCAACGAACCCATAAGACCTCCTCTTCGTCTTATGTGTTCGCTGTGCCCAACCTACGGCCCGCGAGCCGATTTTATGTGGCCCACCGTGTTGCCATAAAAACTAAGAATTTACAAGCATTCAGAGACATTCAAGCCAACTGAGCCACCAGTTCAATGAAATATTTGAAGACTTTGATAAAGAGTGCGATAAACTCAACATGTTTCAAAATCCTTTCAAATGCTATATTGATTCTATGCCCTCAACCCTTCAACTCGAAGTTATTGACCTAACAACAATTTAAATTCACAAGGACCACTTTGAGGAATGTTATAAAAACGGAGATCTGTTGCCATTATACAGCCCAATGAAGATTTCAAAAACTTAAAAATGTTTGCTCATACCATGTTTTCAGTGTTTGGTTCGACCTATGTTTGCGAACAAACATTTTCAAAAATGAATAACATTAAACTTCCGGTCTTCCCTCAAAGATGAACACTTAAAATCGTTATTAATGATTGGTACAATCAAGTTTGAGCCAAGTGGAAAGACATTTTGAGTTATATGAATACTACAGTACAAACTTGATACTTTGATTAATAACTCTGTAAAATGTAAGACTAACTTTTTTGTAATTCAATTTGTATCACGGACCCCCCCCCCCCCCCCCCCCCGGTTACACCACCGGCCCGGCCAGCCTTCCCTTTGACTGTGACAATGTGGCCCTTGATTAAAAAAAGGTTGGTCACCCCTGCTGTACATTATCAGTCAGTATATCAGGGTCAGACTACACAAACGATATCTAATCGCACGTCAACGCACATCAACAATGCATTTCATCCCAAATGTCTATGATATTTTAGTAATTTCCATTAATTAATGCTGACAGCAATGCTAGAGAAGGCCAGACAACTCAATCCATGAAACACGATCTAACCTCTAACCAACGGTCAAGTTCGGACAGAACAGAAGCAGTTAGTTCTGTTGACTGACATCGGTAGACAAAGGATTAGGCCAGAAAACAATACACATTTAATGACATACGTCCGTTTCAATGCCACACATGCTGAACCGGGGATTAAACCGTGGATTAACTGGGGATTGAATTGGGGAATTAAACCGGGATTAAGCGCCAGACGGCGGCCAAATCAAAATACTGAACTGAAAAGAGACGCCTGCATTTAAAAGTGTATGTATACAGAGTATGTGTTTTTCGTTTTATGAACGGATTTTAGCTGTGTACTGTAGTATTCATATAACTTGGCAGCGCATAGCAGATGGGACATGCTACATCTGAACCCAGCATACTGCTGCCAAGTTATATGAAAACTACAGTATATATCTACAATTTCCTTGGTCGGCTGACGAAAAAAATTGACATGTGGGTCGATTTGCTAGCACGTTTATTTCTTGTAAAAAATTGTAAATTTATGTTTTTAAAAAAAATTTGAATCAATTTTCTAGAACACACGCGTGAACAAGAGTTTTATTTCTAGTAAAAAATTGTAAATTTATGTTTTTTGGGATAAATTTGAGTCAATTCTCTAGCACGCAAGTGTGAAAAGTCTTTTATTTCTTGTGAAAAATTATAAATTTATGCTTGTAGTGACGAGGGTAATATTTTGGAAGATATCCATAATGAATAATAAGACTTGAAGTTGTCACAACCACATTTATTGAAAACTGTGAGATACTAGTTTAGGTTGCTACACCATCATCAATCTCAAACAAACTAAAAATGAAGAACAGAGTAGCTTTATACTAAACACAGAATGATACTATTGGCTGAGTGTGCCTCTCATTGGCTGATCTCCATTGAAGGTCTGTGAATGGCGGAAGGCCCTAACTAGTCAGTATAATTTTATCGACATGAAGTATCAGTTACTTTGAGATTTAGTATGACTATATTGCGGAATTTAAGTCTACTCCGTGTGTTTAAATTTAGAATGTTCAAATTGATTTTAAACTATAGTAAGTTTTGTATTTTGAAAATTCATTTTTAATAATTCAATGTAGGGTAAGTCATTCATTGCATTAGACACAAAAAAATAAGACCGGTGAAAAACTCAACATTTGCATTTTTCTGTATAATAATCCTGAATTTTGAAAAACAGACAACGTCAAATGTGATGTTGTCATTTTTTGCAAATCGCATTTGTAAAAATTAGGTAATAGGTTAGTCATCAATAATATTGATAAATTACTGTAAAACGGTGGAAATATAAATCGGAAACATCAGAGCGTACGATTCCTAACAATACCCAACGATGAAGGACAGAAGTAATCCCGATAAAAGGCAGCCTTTATAGACCATCAACAAAAACCTCTCATTCATAGAAGCGACTCCATCACTGCTATTGAACCAGCAGATGGCACACAACACAAATGATACTCCGAACGGTCCTCACCCATTGTTATAGCTGTACAATCAAGTTAAAACCTCAAATAATTGCGAAATCCAACTACTTTTCCAACATATTTTATTTCATGTTAATTGTTCAATTCTAGCCTACTTGTGTATGTTAGTTTCTGGTTCCTGATTTTGACACTGATTATGCCTTGTTGCTCCTCCCCTGATTATTTCTTCTTGCTCCTCCCACCAGTGGGCGTGACTTGTTAGGGCCTTCAGCCAATCACAGACCTTCAATAAAGGTCAGCCTATGAGAGGCACTTTCACCCTCAGCCAATAGTATCATTCTGTGTTTGTATAAAGCTACTCTGTACTTTAGTTTTAGTTTGTTTGAGATTGATAATGGTGTAACAACCGAAACTTGTACATTACGGTTTTCAATAAAAATGTGGTTGTGACAACAACATGTCTTATTATTCATTAGTCTTCTTTGCTGGCCAAATTAAATCGGTCACCCTCACAAAGAGAACCCAGGAGTTCGTAGCTTATCTTCATCTGACTGAACAGATACCTGCTATCATTTTCCTAATAATACACAAGACTTTTAATAAAGTTTTCAAAATCAAAACCTAATAATAAACAAAACTTCCCATTTATTTCTCACCACCACAATATTACTCATCTCATCACTGTTTAGATGCGACTTTAGAATGATCACCGTCAATGACACTGGTAATACATTTCGGTAGTCAAGTAGGTCGATTGTCGCTTGGCCTTGTTACTTGTCAACCATTGCAGCGTGAACTGTATTGTCACCGCATCCCATTCCACTGCTATTCAATTTACTGGCAGTGATTAGGCGACTTTCGGATGACTGATACTACTTGTGCAGTATGCACTCTTGCACTGTAATCGCCTACTAACCTGATAACAGAGTTTCTCACTCTCTTACACTCACACACACACTCACATGCTCTCTCTCACTCTCTCTCACACACTCTCTCTCTCTCTCTCTCTCTATCTCTCTCTCTCTCTCTCTCCCTCTCCCCCACTCAGCCCTTGAGCGATCCCATGATAAATATTCCTTATTGCTATTTCTTAAGGCTGTGCACAGGGTTTTTGGTTATTGGTTATTGAAATGCTAACTATTGCCATGAGAAATTATTTTTTTCATCAAATATTTTATGGAATATAAGAGTTAAAAGTTGAAATTTTTCGGTTTTTGGGGGCAATTGAACTCACCTGCAAGTTATTTTAAACATTTGATAATTTTTTTATAAATGAAAGACACCTTGGAGAAAAGAATGACACATATTTTATTTAAATTCAACAATTGGTTTTTTTTTAAATAATTTTTTGAAAAACTGAATTTTTTTGCATGTTTTAAAAAATTTATTTTGAGAAAACTAATTGTTTGATTGGAATGAAAAATATGTCATTTTATTCCTCAATGTATATTTCATTGAAAACAAATTTATCAAAATTTTAAAATAACTTGTAGGGGAGATCAATTGCCCCCAAAACCGAAAAATTTCAACTTTGAACTCCCATATTTCATAAAATATTTGATGAAAAAATAATTTATCATGGCAATAGTCAACATTTCAATACCTTAATAATATCCAATACAATAAACTTCGAGAAAAAAAATTATGTCCAAAAACCCTGCGCACATCAGCCTTAAAACGAAATCTTTACTTTTTAAATTTCTATTATTTTCTTCTTAAAGTGCTATTATTATTTTTTCCCTTTAAAACATAATTACAGTTATAATTATGCGCTATTATTATTTCCCCCCCCCCCCCTTAACATAACTGTAGTTATAATTCCTTTTCAGTACACCCATAATTGTGTTTAATTCTAATTCTCAATTAAGTTTCAATTGATTGTAAGTTAGTTAGTTTAGTTAAATCTATTCATTTTTTTTCTTTATTGTTCTTGATTGAGTTGCTTGTTTAGTTTTAGTGTTAAATTTATTTTTTTCTCTATTCTTCTTCCAATTACTTGACGTTCTTTTCTAGAATCATATCAAGTTTGATAATTAATTTCAATTTTTATTGTATTATATTAACGCTTCCTATCTCTTTAATAGCAATGTCACAACTTTACTAATTAGTATTCTGTGGAACATCTTACTAAAATTTGTTCTTTAATTTTTGTTCTTTTATTCGGTATAAACCAAAACCAATTCAAGAAGGGTTCAATGGTAGGTTAAATGTGAGATAGGGCTATTTTTCCCTAGCTCCGCCTTTTTTTGTAATTACGTAAGCAGGATATTACAATTAATTTATTATGCCAACATTCTTATTAATGTCAGTAATCAAACTTACAATAGTGTAATAGTAACAGTGAGAACGTATCGTCTTGGACATATGTAATTTACTTGTGTAATTTTACTTTGATTAAGCGATTAGGGAGCAAATTTTGGGTTTTCCTGTGTGCTCACACATGTATTTTTTGTATAAATAAATATGTTTTATCCATCTTCCATGAATTTAGGTGATGTCAATCATTGTAAGGTTATATATAGTCAGTAGTCATCTAAATTGTACTTTTACTCAAATAAAGCTATCTGAATCTCTCACTGGACAAGTGTCAAGAATGGACGAATCTTTGTCCAAACTTCGCCATTTTATGTACTGTAATTGCATCACTTAGATTGTCATTACCGTAGTTAATATTAAGATCATACAAATTAGATCATTGTACATAATTTCTTGCACTATAGAAATAGCATTATCTGAGTTTACAAATGTATCTATTTATGATAATTTTGTTTTAATCACTCATATACATAATTTATAAATTTACATGAATAAAGAAAGATCATCTAATCTCCTTTCTTTCTCTGTCATAGAAAATGCTCAACGATTACGGCAATTTGTCTGTCAGGAAGTCGTTGGCCTGAATGAGTGCAATGGAATTACATATTTGTTCTATAGAAGATGAAAAAAAGTGTCTTCAGACTTCAGAAATAATTATTACTACAGGGAAAAATTCAATTATTTAAAAAAAGCAAATAGGATCACTGTAGCACCCATAAATTGGATGAACTTATAACTGTTTTCAATTTAGATGAGTTTAGAAAACACCCAACTATTAACCGAACCGAAATATTTCGATTTTATTAGCCCAAGAAAGTGTTTAAATTATTCTTGGGGTACCATAGTTGTTTTCACAGTCTGCAGACAGTCTGTCCTTTCTGCGTGCACTTCCGTAGTTGCACTACAGTAGTTGTACAAGTAGGTAAAAAACAGTGAACCAGATTGCAGAGTAGCAATGTCCTAGTTCCCGTGGATTGGCACAGCCAAGCCTACTACACCACTACTATTTCTTCTTTTTCTTCTTCTTACTCCTACTGCTAAAACAAGCCTACTCACTGGCTCCTATTTCCTCTTTTCTTCTTCACCGTTCTTCTTCAACACTCTTCGCCATTATTCTTCTTCTTACTCGAGTCAAGCCCACTACTACTGCTCCTATTTCCTCTTTTACATACTCTCCGTCCTTCTTCCTCTTCACAATTCTTCATCTTCCTCCTCCTCTTCCTTCTCCTTCACTTCCTTCTTCTCCACCTACTCCTCTTCTTCCACCTACTCCTCTTCTTCCACCTCCTCTTCCTTCTCTTCCTCTTCGCCATTCTTCTTCTTCACCGTTCTGTTTTTCTACTTCTGCATCTTCCTTTTTTTCTTTTTTCTCTCCATCTTCTTTATGTTCTTCTTCAACTCCTTCTTTATCCTATCCTTTCCTTATTCTCCTCTTTTTTTATTTTTCTTATCCTTCTTCGTTTTTCTTCTTCATTCACCTCTTTTTTTATTCTTATTTTTCTACTTCTTATTCTTCTCTTCCTCTGCATCCACGTTCTTCTTCTTCTTCTTCTTCTTCTTCTTCTTCTTCTTTATCACCTCCATTCCACGTATTCAACAACCTTCTCTTCCTACTCTTCTACTTCTTCAAACCTTGTTTTCTTTTTTCTCCATTCAGATCTTCTTTTTCTTTCCTTTTCTTCCATCTTATTTTTCTCCTTGTTTACCTTGCATTATTTTTTTTCTTCTAGTCTATTTCTCCTTCTTCGCACTCTTCTTCCATCTTGTTCTTGTTCTCCTGTCATCATCTTCTTTTTTTCTATTTCTCTTTTTCTTCTACTTCTTGTTCTTTGCAGTTCTTTTTCTTCATCTCTTTCGTTTCACGTCTTCAACTTCATTCTCTTCATCTTTTTTATCTGCTCCTCCTTCTTTGTATTCTTCCCCTCTACCTTCTTCACCTTCTTTTTTCTTCTTATTCTTCCCTTTTTATTTTTTCTTCTTATTCTTCTCCTCTCTTTATTTTTTCTTCTATTTCTTGTCCTCTTTTTCTTCACTTCTTCCATTTTATCTTTTTACTTCTTCTTCTGCTTCGCTGTTCATTCTTCTTCTGTTTCTTCGTACTCTTCTTTCATTTTGTACTTGTTGTCATCATGTTTGTCTTCTTCTTCTTCTCTTTCTTCCATATTTTTCTTCACTTTCTTCTCCTTTTCTCCTTCTTCCATGTTGTCGTTCTTCATCTTCTTCATCATCTTCTTCCTAACTCTTCAGCTCCTGCACTTTGGCACACACATCCTGCAGCCTAGATGCCAACTTGAATGAGACCATGTCACCTTCTTCTTCTTCTTCTTCTTCTACTTCTTTCTCCACCTCCTCCTCCTCTTCTTTTTCTTCTATCACCGTATACGTACGTGTTGCTATGCCATCTCGTCCACATAGTAGTGTCCGATAATAAGTTTAGTAGTACAACAACATAGGACGTGTGAACCTGTCCTCCATTGATATTTCACTGCCATAACTACCATAACCATGTCGGCCAACTACCATCATCCACATATGGCACAGGAGAGATTTAGTTGCAATTTCCATAAAAATTGTACAGTTGCTTACTATTTCTAAAGGCTATCGATACTGGCATGAATGGAAACTTGAGTTTAAATCTGTCGACTAAAATAGTTAGCTAGCAAAATGTAAACTACCAAAAATTGTACATCAGCTGTTAACGATTGATTGCATTCTACCTACGATTCAGCCCAGGCATTTTAGCATGAAAAAGAGTTCTGCTTGCATACTGTATTGCACCGAATGTATTGCATTGCTTTGTATTGAATGTAGAGTTCTTATGTTTTGGGAAGATTCTTGGACACGTATGAGTAGTTTAAAGCTAATTTTGCACCTTAGAAGTTTGAAAAACCTCCAAATTTTTGTCATCTTTTTTAGTCATTGCTAAATATCCTTCTAAAATCATATTAGTGGAAACATTTTAGTGATGAACCTTAACACAATTGAAACACGACCGATTTTTTTTAAGAGTGTCCTGAGTCATATAGAAATACCCGTGGATCCCACCTTGGCAACATGCTCAAAAATTCAAAATGGCCGCCAAGATGATGTCCAAAATTCTATTTTTGCCAATACCTCGAAAACGGTGTGGTTTCATGAAAACTTTAATTTAAAAAAATTGTAGTTTTTTCAAGTTTGATTAATTTACATAAACTTTTGACATTTGTTCCGTCAAACGTATGGTACAGCCACAATTGGCCTCGGTATATTAGAGCAGTCAAAATCAGCACTTTTCCAAAAAAAAAAGGTTGACGTAACGTTTTTTGATCTCTATAATAAAACATTTATAGTATAAAAGCATGTGATACCAACTTGCTAGCGAGTTGACTACTAATGTAATGGGTAGTTTCATGTGTCATCATCACTATCGCACTAGCTTACTCGCCAGCTTTTTAACTCGCCGGCAAGCAGACATTACAAGCAGATACTATGGTAATAGTTAGTTTCAAGTGTCATCATCACTATCGCACTAGCTTACTCGCCAGCTTTTTAACTCGCCGGCAAGCAGACATTACAAGCAGATACTATGGTAATAGTTAGTTTCAAGTGTCATCATCACTATCGCACTAGCTTACTCGCCAGCTTTTTAACTCGCCGGCAAGCAGACATTACAAGCAGATACTATGGTAATAGTTAGTTTCAAGTGTCATCATCGCTATCGCACTAGCTTACTCGCCAGCTTTTAAACTCGCCGGCAAGCAAACATTACAAGCAGATACTAAGGTAATAGGTAGTTTCAAGTGTCATCACTACCGCACTAGCTTACTATCCAGCTTTTAAGCTCGCCGGCCAGCAGATATGAAACTAAATTAATGTAATCGAGACTAAAGTGAAATATTTTGACACGGCTGATATCTACAAGGACTTCGCGTATGTCAAGGACCCAGAAAAAAGCCATTCTATACTAGCCTATATTTAATGAAGGAATTGGCAGCAGACTGTTCTTATTCTGTAGAGTATGACAAAAGACGCATTTAAGGACTTACCCCACAGTAGAATAGGTTCAATAAACAACCCTCATGTATTGGGGATGAAATATTGACACTTGAATGCCGATAGGGGTGTGGTTTTAGGGTGGGTAGTGGGGGTAAAGATAGTCATGCACCACTTCTACTCACCACTATCATGCCGGATGGTTCCAGTACGAAGCACTCATTAGGCCTGCGGGCACTTCCCCCTGTCCGCTTTCCGAAACTGCAAAAGAAAATTGAGAAAAACTTGTTAAATATCAATTTGATGTTCGAAAATTACATTTAAACCTCGTTAAATTCAACTTTTAGGGTTGAGACAGTAGCACATAAAAATTGAATAGTTTATTGATAATAATCGTATGACTTTTATTGGTAGGGACACCCTTACGCGCCTTAGTTCCAAGTATAAGAAAGTGGAGGGAGTATAACGAATACAGCCAATGTAGGGAAATTGTAACCAGATTTGGAAGCAAGTAATATCCTACTGCATGGGATCTGACGCCATTAGCGGCTATGTCACAGCGAATTTCAAAAGATTCCACTTCCATGTCGATTCAAATGTTTGAACCACGCTTAACAGCTGTGGAAAACGATTTGTTTTTCAGAATGATTTTTTTTTTTTAACATTTTTCAAGATTTCGCTAGCACTTCAATGCTGATTATGGCTTCAACGTACAACAAAGAGTGGTGACCATCCTCAAATATCGTGTTCATAGATGTATTTAACAACTTCAACAACATTGGTGTACATCTATAGTGAAGTATAGTTGCTGGAAGTCGCCCGATAGCTGCACAAAATGGCGTCGGCTACACTTTTCTGACTGTGCTCTCTCCACATTCTTGTACTACCACGATTGAGCCAGGTTAAGGCTAGCATTGGGTTTAAGAAAATTCAGGTCGGTTCGAAACCATTCTATTGTACTTCTAATAAAAAAATAGTTTTACGCCCCTCTGTATCCGTGTTTGAGGAAAAGCCTAAGTTACACACAAAGGTCGCACATTAATGAGAAGGCTGTCACCGTAGCTGAGAAACTATGAAAAGCAAGCTGATTTAAAAAAAAACAATTAAGAAAATATAGATATAGATAAAATATAGTTTATCACAGTGTTCATGAACAAATGTTAAATAAGGGTTTATTACAGAATTCATGGAAACTAATATGTTTGATTACGGTTTGTTAACAGTGACTTTTACGAGTTTTCTTATTATTAGCTTTACAAGGCTTTTGGCGATTCCAAAAAGTGTAGGCTATGGGAAAAGTAAGTAATCAGACTTATTTTTTACTAACTAAAGTTTTCATTTTTCTTCAAACAACAATGCTATCCCCCTCAAAGTACTACAGCTCACTTAGGCAGCTATACACCGGCGGAGTCGTTGTTCCCACTCTTGGTAGCAGCACTGGAAGTCTCAAGAGAGTGACAAGAAAGAGGAAAGAAACAAACAAGTATTGATATCAAAAACTCAAATGCAAAATTTGTAAACTTACAAATCTAATCGAATCGTTTGCATGCCCCTGGAATCAGAAACTGTACAGCAGTTTGACCAAAGGTATTAAAATTCTGTGATTTTTTCCATGACGGAGTACTTGATGAACAATCTAATATCAAAAGTGAAAATAATTTGAAGAATATCAAAGCTGATACTGTATCTCCAATTGAATGATTACAAAGAGAAAAACACAGATAATATACATGAAATAATCAGTAAGACGTATACATAATAAAAAAGATAAACTCGATCAAGAACTCTACAAATTACATTTCAAAATAGCTTTCAACCACAGCAATCAAGTCATCATGAGCCTGATTTAAACACAAATTTTTGAGTGAAGCACAATCTCAGAGAAAAATGCTGATGAAGGTTATCCCTTAGAAGCGAAATGCATCCTTCCAGATAAAGTTTGGTTTTCCTAGCTCCGCATTTTTTGCGTAGCGCAGTGGGTACCAATATCGCCAGACACAAGCTAAAGAATTTTGGGGAACTCGGCTTGAACGTATCGTATGCAACAATTAAACGTATGGTAATTTTGAACCAATCCCCACAATTCTCTAGTTTGCGTCTGGCATGACTAGTGCGCTATATAAAAAGTGCGGAGGTAGGAAAACCCGGCTTAAGTGAGTAGAAATTATAATATTATACGAAATACAGTGCCAGTTTTGACATTAGATTATTAAAATTGCTCTCAAAATACTTACCACACAGAAAACCGTCTCCTGGGCATGTCGAGACACATTTCACCCGGCAGCGAACTGGACAGTTCGACAGTTGTCGATCTCAGCGTAGTTCGCGACAAGTGAGAGGGTAAATTGACAGACTGTGCAACAGACGAAGATGCAGCACGCATATGATACATGCCCGGTACAGACGCAAGAGACGGTCCCCCAACCACCACATCAGGATCACTGGACGAAAACTCCTTACTGATTGTCAAATCGATATCGCGCGGACAACTGTCCGAAGATGTCCGGCGTGTCCGGCGTCCGGCTGTCGGATCCAGCAGGTTCGGACTGGACGCCTGTTTGCGGGCCGGACTTTTCGGTCCCGCTAACGATAGTGCGATCAGTTCGTTGGCGATACACGTTCCCAAAATTTGGGCCGATTTTTCCGTCAGTCCTTGTGGTGGAGACGGTTGGGGCGCTAGCTGTGTATACGGCAAGCCCGCTGCACACGGCGACGCCGCTTTGGACGACTTTTTGTCGCGACTGTTGTGAAACGAATTCCACCGTCGGATGGGGTCCAACAGATTCTGTCGTCCCCGACGAGAACGCGGCGACTCGCTGTTCTCTCCTCCCTCGTCCTCCTCCTTCTTCTTCCTCGCTTCCTCCTTGCTATCATCCTCATCCTTCTTTTTCTTCTTTATTTTCGCTTCCTCCACTTGTGCGCACCGCTTCTCGTCAACTAGTAGCTTGTCACGCGCTTCTAACTGGGGAGCGAATTTGAACATCGCCCGCTCACGCGATATTTGTCGCGCGATCGAGAAATTACTCGTTACACATGCACTTATTATCACTGCCTCCGATGGCGACGCGATTTTAGTCGCGCGATGGAGAGATTACTAGTTATGCATCAATTACAACCACTTTCACTGACCCTAACGCGATATTTAGTCGCGCAATGGCGAGATAAATCGTTATACATACACTCACTATCTCTCTTTCTGAGGCGATGCTATATTTATCGTGCAATGAAAACACTACTCTTCGTGCATAGGCCTCTACTCACTATTTATATTTTTTCCTGAGGCGACGCGATAATAGTCGCGCGACCAAGCGATTAGTCGTCGTACATGCGTCGATACTTCATCTTCAGCCGGCGACGAAAGTTATAGCGCAGCGTTTTTGACAGCATCTTCATCAGCGATTTGTACATAGTCTCTGAGGCAGTTGTTGCTGTTGGTTACCGTCAAGTAAATGATTGATGTGGCCGAACTGAAGATGATCAAAATGAAAGATTTTAAATGTGAGTTGTACACAGAGCAAAGAATAGGAATAAATTTCAATTCAAATACAATTTGAATTGAATGCTCTGCTTTATTCTGTACTCCGTGGAGATGGAGTTGGAAAAATTAAAACTCAAGAATGTACAGCATAAACACTATATTGCAGTTAAGTCTACATTAGTGCTGTTATTGAGTACATTGTGTCTGTGATTTCAATTTCATCTATATAGTTATAAAGAGTAGTCATCAAGTCGTGCACATGTAAATAATAGTTTTGTAGAATTAAGTATGATGGCATCTGCAGGATAACATCCATTGTAGTACGGTACGGACAACAAATCTAGACACGATGAAACGGATACTGACTACATCAAGTCTGCATTATTGTTGAGTTTACTGCTTTGTTAACAAGTCGTTTTCTCAAGAGCAGAAAATCAAGCATGAAATTCATGCATTCAGTGCTGAGCGAGGCAGCCACTTTGAGCATTTGTTGTGAAAATTCGAGTAATTTGTGTATATTGTAGCCTACTAATAACAATTAATTAATGTTTGTGAATATATTTGGTTTACTTTTTACCATTCGATTACCTTCTGACGTGCGCGACTTAATGATCACTCTGTATAAAAGTCAAATACCACTCACTCACTGACTCATTCATCACCGTTTCTCGAAAACCACTCGTCCAAAAAAGGTGAAATTTGGTACACACATTCAGTCGAAGACCTAGACGCGTACTAAGAACGGATTTTGATTTTTTTCAATTCGACAAAAACTGACGTTTTTCTAGCGTTTATTAGCATTTTCATGAAATTTGGTTTATATATTACGTTTTGAATTTAGAAGCGTATTAAGAAGTAAGCTGGGCAAACAAAGCCAAAAAGGCCAAGAATATTGTGACGTTACAATTTACAATGTCAAGATCTAGTTCAACAAAAAGTCCATAGAGGCCTTCCAGGTGGCAGTAAAAATCGCTATAATTGCCAACATACGAAATAGATTATTATCAGCATTTTACATGCAGATAAAACCCACACGAGTCTGAAACTTGTGCGTGGGAGGCGAATTGATCATTCAATGATCACTCAACAAAGGTAATGGATTTTTTCCAGCTTATGAAGTCCACATGAGTCTGACACTTGGGCGTGGGAGGCCAAATGATGAAGTTCTGATTAATTAGGTATTAGGAAAAAGAAAATGATCCCTTCCAATTAATAATTACCTTCCATCCAAACAATAAAAAAAATATTATTTTTTGAAATTTTGGGATGGGAAAGCCCGAGTAAACAATAAGAGTTACAACAAAGAGACACGCCTACACGAGAATAAAACGTACACATACGCTACTCTCAATTATTGACGTATTCAACTATTCTCAACATCTATTGAACAAAATCAATCAATCGAACAGAGTCCAGCATTCATAAGCAATTTGACACAAAGAACAATCAGTAATTACCCGCCGCCATGTTGGAAAACGAACAAATGTGAGGAACAAAAGCAATGCAAATAATAGGTGGACAATTGCCGTTGGCAGAGCGGACACAATGCGAATGGGTCTCAACTCAACTCTCAACATGGCCCGTGAGAGAGTTTTGTAGCCCAGTTGATTCTGAGGAACAATTCGGATGAAAAATTATTGAATTCGTTGAATAATTGAAGCAGCAGAGTACGTTTCAGGTGCAGGTTGAATAGCGGTAATTTCAAAATGTAATAGAGGAGTTAGTACAGAGTAGAGGTAATTCAAAAAAGTGTCTGTGATGTTTTCCATGAAGAAATAAATACTTGATGACCAATCTAAAATCAAACTGGCACTGTATTTCTATTAAAATATTATTTTCAATTTTCACTCACACTGGAGATGCTGGAGGGATGCTGACGAAGTGAAATGAGAGGCTGACGAAGCTGAAATGAAAGGCTGACGAAGCTTCTCTTTAGAAGTGAAATGCATCCCTCCAGAAACTCCAGTATAAGTGAAAGAAATTAATATTTCATTTGAAATACAGTGACAGTTTTGATACTAGATGAAAAAAGTAATAAAAGCCCTTTCTACAGACAAGCGGTAATTCAAAAAAGTAAAAAAGCGTTACTGTAGAGTAGCATAATACAAAAGTGATATTGAACTTAAGAAAACTACAGAAACAAGTACTTTGTCGGGTAAGGGTTTCAATGGTGGCCTTGACTGAGAATTTCTGGTCTAAAGTGAAACAGTGTTGTAGAGAAACATTGAATGGTTGTTCCTTTCCACCTGAAATCAACAACTTGCGACACCTGACCACTTGACTAGTTGTCATAACAATTTACATAATTTCAATAAACGATATACTATACTACAGTTTCGACAGCCATGTCATTATCAATCTTAATATGAAATGAATATCAATATCTCATTATTAATCTCAAAAAAACTATACAAAGGAGTACCCCCACGGACCCGAAGAATTTACATAAAATAATAAAATTATTATATTTGACTTCTTTGATTTCTATAAACATCATATGCTTCCCCAGGACCCGAAGAATTTATATAAAATGATAATAATTATTTTCGGTTGTGCTGATAGGAATAAATGCACCATTCAACTTCTTTGATTTTAATAAACATCATATGCATCCCAATTCACAAAAAAATGCACTCTTGTTCTTAAAAAATTTGTTTTTCTTGTTCAACAGATCTCATAATATATTATGCGCCAATATTTCATCTCTGTTTTTTCATTCAACGATATAAAATAATTCAACAAAATGGTTTGTTGAACTAAAAAATGGAAACGTCAACGCTCGCCCTGTGAAAATAAAGTAAATAATTGGGCTTAGCAACAACTTAATCTTCTTCAATTTGTTTTCTTTTGTTTTCATAGATTAGTGAACTAGCTTTGCAATGTTTTGATTTTAACTAGCCGAAACTAACCTGGAGCCTGGTGGCAACCTGCTTTACATCTTGATTATTTTTATATTCGACCCCCAAACTCTAAAATCAATAGCGATCAAACTTGGCCTATGAGCAAGCTATAATATATATTCCTAGTTTCAAGTGTCTACAATCCTTTCTTTTCAAGAGCTAGAGGACGGACGGACAACGGCACGATTTCAATAAGGCCCTGTCGGGTCCTTACTAACTACAAACAATGAACACAAATGCAAAGTATGTCTACCTCTTGTAAAGATATAAACTAGCTAATCCTCCCTCTACTCGCTCTCTCGCCCACACACTTTCTCTCACATTACCTAGCTTTTTCTCACTCCTAGACTCTTACCCCCCCCCCCCCCCCCCCAAGTTACAACATACACATGCCAATATTCCTTCCCTCTCCAAACACTAAACCTTTCCAGCCCAGTTGGTGCGTTGTTTTACCAAACTATTGTTCCTCATCAAAAGCTAACAAAGAGCACGTCCCCCCCCCCTCAATCGTGCCCCAGCCCAAAATTTAACGCCTATTTTAACATCATCATCGTCATCCCAATACTACTCCAAACCTCCTTCGTGCGAATGTGAACCTTGTATGTCAAGTCAGTGTGAGAAACAGAGCGTGTCTGAGTGTGTGTTCGTTCATGGTTTTCATTCTCAACAATCAATGCTACTTTCAGGCCGAAAATAATATTAACATTCCTGCTGTTTGTGAACGTAGCCACAATAGAATGCGAGCGTATGCAATAGTAGGTCATACCGCAAGAATCTGAATGTAACGTACCCTAAGCACACCCCTGAAATAACCCCTCGGGGCACAAGCGTCGAAAGAATAATAAATCTGCAAAGCTCCGGATACACGAACGTAATGTTAACCTGCGTCGACGTTTACTAACCATTCTTTTTTAAGTAAGTTACTTTGAATAAACTTGTACTGTGTACTGCACACATATTGTACTGTGCAAAGGTGGGAGTGGACTGTTAAGCGTAGAATTTATTTCAATGGGCTTGACATTTCGACATAAATGTGCTACCTCAGTGCAAGAGTGGCCGGGGGGGGGGGTGTTTTTTGGCTTATAACCACTCTAAAATCAGAAATTTACTGGTAAAGGCGTAAGAAAGGGGCATTCTCGCAAAAAAAGGTCAAAAAATCTCATTAGTGACCCCTTCCCAAAATCTGCCTCAGTGAGAAGAACAATCGCATCTTAGCTCACTCCTCGTTTGTGTGGTAAGTTCTTTGGGCCAAAACATAATGATAAGGACTGACGAGTCACCCAAACAAGAATCGACTGTGGGACTATACATAAATACATACAATAAAGGAAACATTGCCTTGGAAAATTTTAAATCATCAAGATTCCTTTGAAAGCCCTGTTATGAAACGACAGGAAAAAGAGAGCAATATTTTCTGCGCTGTCAAATACTAGCTTCCGTTAAGCAATAACAAGCATATTTTTTTTACTCCCTCTGTACCCCCTCGCCTTGCAATCTATCAAGAGAGTTATACAATTAAATTTCTGTGTAGATTTTTGTAGAAAAATAAAGAACCCCCTGGTGTTCTCTGGAATGTCAAAACTTATATAAAGCTCTTGTATACAGTTAGTTCATTCATTGCTCAAACTTCGTTGACATAACAAGTGGCAGAGTCCTGTGACAGTTCCAGTTTTCGTTCATACAAACTGTTGAAGTTGAAATTGAAATACTTTATTCTCCAAAATTAACATAACAACAATAACTACAATTGGAAAATACAATACATTGGAGGCTCCTCTTATGGGCACATGCCTGTGAGAGAGGAACGAGTTGTATAATAGCATTATTACAAACTAGCTTACAATGTTAAAAGCTACAAAATACATTGCTAAATAATATAATAAGTTAGTTTGTTGATATAGTTTATGAGGAGAAGGATAAATAATATAAAAAATAAAACTTAATCTAGAGAGAGAAACTTGTTAAAAGAAATATCCTACAAAAGGGAAAGAAGTGAAAATCTGTAATAACACTCACTGTAATCCAGTGAGTGTTATTACAGACTGTTTTATACGAACATTTAATGTGTTAGTTGTTACGGATAAACGCAGTAACTTGTGACTGTATTATTCGGACTTTTTACAGTTGTTACAAGTGTACAAATACTCATTGCTATTATTCTAATACGGTGACAGACCTGTGCTACGTAAGTGTTTCAATTGTTATTTTTAGACATTTCTTCTTGAATTATTGAACAGTTATTATTTAATATTTGATCAGCCTATTAACAGTTGGTGATTAATTTTGGAACAGTAATATAGCAAATTCATTATTAGCTGAACATTACTGATTTATTCGTTTCTGATTACTTTATTTTGTATGATATGAATGATTAGTGCAAGTTGTAAGTTATTGGTGTAAATAAAGTACGAGTGTTAGTTTAAAGAGTTGCCAGCATTATTTTAGAGATAGAACCCGTAACAGTCCTTTAATTGGTCAGTTAACAATTCTCGATTGGCCAAATTCGCTCAAGTTTATTGAACTTAATGGTCGTTATAAAAATCGAAATTGGAATTTGGGAGAAACAATTTCAAGATATTTCTGAACAATGAGGTATGATCTTAATGTTTATTGGATGACAAATAAATTAATAGTAGTTTATCTTAAGTTTTATTCCTCATAATCAACGCGCCCCTTAAATCTTACTACGCCCTTTATTTCATGCTGATGATGCCCACATGAATACAAGACGTGCACGTTGATAATTATGAATAATAAATAATAAGACGAAATTGTCACAACCACATTTATTAAAACTTCGAGAAACTAGTTTCGGTTGTTACACCATTTCAATCAATCAGTTTGATTGAAATGGTGTAACAACCGAAACTAGTTTCTCGAAGTTTTAATAAATGTGGTTGTGACAATTTCGTCTTATTATTCATTATGGATACCTTCCACAATATCACCTTCGCCATTACTAAGAAAGGACGTTGATAATTTATACACAAACAGAACAACAATGAATGTGACGTTGCAACAAAGTCCTAAACTACTCTCGTCACAAATTTTCAATGTGCTATATTATCCAAAACATTGAAGTTAATTTATACTGAAAATTCATATTCACTAAAAAAAACTCCATGATTCAATGATATTAATGTTATGGACCCACAGTTATAGGTGGGTTCCGAACCACTAGGTAAGTGATAATCAGAGCAGTTTGGCCGAAGATATTTAAATGCCTCTAATACAATTATTGTAAACAAAGATAAAACAAGTTGAACAGTTTGATTTAGCAACTTTGCGTTTTCATCATTTTTTTTTCTAAAATGTTAATTATCAGACAGTCCACTACGGTGCGTGTCAAAGTTAACAGTATGAAGAGGCGACTTTCTACTGTTAGTTAAGCCTTTGCTTTTTTTACCATTCGTTGTTGCGTGATATGATTGTTATGACGGCTTACTTACTTTGAAATCAATACTTGACTATGTGCCTTGCTATACACTGTGCCACAATACAACGTTGACATCCTACCAGAGGTTTTGAATTGTACAAATTCCATTAAAAAAAAAAAAAAAAAACATTGGAGAAGATAAATCCACACGTATATACTAAATGTATGAAGTACTTACTGTACAGTACAAGTTCATTGAAAATACTTTCTAAATTCACAATTACATACCAAATGCATGGCAATCGTTTTAAAAGAAATCCATATTCATAAATAATAATTGGACTCAACCTTCCAATCTAAACTTTTAGAGAGTTCGGTTTTGGATAAAAAATTCCAAATAGCAAAAGATTACACCCAAACTTCATAAATAGAGATAAAAATATTAAATTGAGGATTGTTATTGAAAGAATCTCTATTGAGAACTAATAATTGGACTCAAGCTTCCAATCTAAATTTATAGAGAGTTCAATTTAGAAAAGAAAAATATAAAATAGGCTAGCCAAAAAATACACCCAAACTTGATAAATTGAGATGAAAATTTGAAATAATGGATCTTTATTGAGAGTTCCAATTCAGAACTGATAATTGGACTCTATTTTCCAATCTCACTTATAGAGAGATAACAAGTTTTTAAGTAAAAAGTATCAAAACCCCCAAAAATGCACTCAGACCTCATAAATTCGGTTGAAAATTTGAAACTCAGAATTCCATTAGCATAAAAAAGAGAGGTAGCCTACTATAATTTTGCTTTTATATTAGTTTTTTTTTTAATGTCAAAAGAAATTGTAGTCAAGAATACATCCAATTGAAATAAAAAAATTTATTGAGATAGTTTTATCGTAAGAATGTAAATACTAGTTTTGGCATCCGTACAATTATCAATTTGAATCAGACAAAAACTAAAATTTTCAGCTGTCATATCAAATTGTTACTCATAAAATGTGTAATTAATAGGACCAACACTAAATCAAGATAAAGTTGGTTCTTTCAACAGTTACATTGTTTTATACTCATGGAAGAAAGTCACTATTGGCCATTCACAAAATGGATGCCTCAGATCGCCATATCATTGGCTGGACTGTGCTTCGAGGTTATGCTGAACACTGTGATTGGTTGAGTGAGAGCTGTCACGCCCCGCCGGGAGCTGACCAATAGATAGTTAGAATCAAACTCAGAAACAAAGAAGCTAACAACTGGAAAACAGTCAATTTTAATAACAAATCAAAGAATGTATGTCTGTAATGAAGGGTTCAACAAGAGAAAAACTTAATTAATTTAATTTTTCATTTAAAAAGCTAGAATGTTTAAATGGGACGATACGTATAGCACTCGATATACTTGAATATAAAATAGATTCTATCAAATTATAGATTAGATTTTCTATTATTAGAAAATAAATTATATAGGCTATTATAGAATAGATTATGATTACATCAGAACAGAATTATCGAATTATGATGAATCGGGGTTTGATAATTGGAATATATTTCGATATATACGATATTTGTTCGTTAAAGTTCGATATTTGAAAATGCTTTTTTTTAGGTTCCGTATCATCGAAAATGCTTTGCCTTGTTTTTAATAAAGTTGTTCTAGCTTATAATTATTTAGATCATTATTTTTTATTTTGGCATGATATACTTTTTTTGTCAATTTTGTATAATTGGTGTGTACTGTTGGAATATGAATAAATGAATGAAATAGGTTCAAAGTCTTTATGCTAAAATCCTAAATATTTCTAGTTTCAGGATTTTGTACGTGAGATGAATTTCCACTGAAAAATCCATAAAATAAAGGTATTTATTTTCTCTAAATGTATACTTAGTTGTCTCAAGATTTTTAATGAATTTGAAAGCTATAATACCAAAGTTTTATTACAGAGCTCTTTAAATACAAATTCAGGTATGTCTGATGCAAAACTAATTCAGAATTTTAAATTTCTAGCACACAATTCAACTTTGTTAAAACCGTGAAGCCGCCATTTTGTATTATTTTTCCAAAACTACTGTATTTCTTAAACGAATCCAGGTATATAATTGAAATTTAGCACGTACACTGGAATTACGTAATTAAGTAATTTACAATGTAAAAATAGTTCAATTCTCAAGAATATATGTTTTCTAAAATAATAGCTTGATGAATGTTTTCACTAGAAAACCGTCGATTTTATCAATATCTCAAAGTATTCTCAAAATCTTCTTAAAAGTGTTTCAACATTCATAAAATTAACTAAATTGTATAATTATCTATAGGAAAAAACTATAGTTAGCTGTTCGAGAAATGAATTGATAACTGAATAACTAATTAAATGATGATAACAACTAAGGTAAATTGTTATAAAACTATTATTCAACCAATACTTCAAAAAATGTTTAATGAAAAGTAAGATGAAATTCAACGTTTGGAGAACAAGTGATTCCCAAATGAGCCAACTTCATTGATGAGATTCGCAAAGCACTAACAACAAAAGGATGTAGACTTGGCTGATTCCACATCGCATCACATGAAGAAGCTTTCTTCCATAATAACTGTAATACAATTATAAATTGAGTCATTCTTCACACCATCATCAACTACTGCAAGAACGTAACGCTTTCACTATTTTCACATCAAGAGTGATCTCATTTGCATATATTCTCATGTGAACTGTGTGAATGGAAATCGACCAAGCCAAAAAAGAAGAAGACGCAAGAGAAAAAGTAGAAAAAAATAAAGATGAAGATTACAACGGACATTAAAAACAAGAACAAGAAATCATTCAACTAAAAAACTAAAGAAAACTAAAGCTTCTAATTTTTTAGTTTTAATTTGATTCAGTTCTAGCCTTATTACGTAATTTTCTTCTTTGTTGCTTTCTAGATGTTCACAGTTTTTACTTATTGACTTGACTCGTAATTTTGCTTGTTACTCTCATCCCACCAGGGGTGTGACTTGTCAGCCAATCACAACCTTCGATGAAGGTCAGCCTCTTTCTCGCTTAGCCAATAGTATCATTCCATGTTCAGTATATATTCAGCTCCTCTGTACTTTAGTTTTAGTTTGGTTGAGATTGATAATTGTATAACAAACGAAACTAGTTTCTTAATATTATTTAATAAATGTGGTTGTGACAATTTCGTCGGAAAATTCATTAAAACATTCATTCATATTCTAACGGGGAACCCAATTACTGAAATTTCCAAGGGTGCTTAATTTCTAAGGAAATTAAGGGTGCTTGCACAGAGGGACATACTCGATTTACTAAATGAAAATCACCATCGCAAAATTAAACACAATCATCAGACCTAACCCTTGATTCAATTTGCTTAGTCTATTACACGTCTGTTTCCAGAAAAAGTCAATCTATATCACGTCACCAAGACCGTTTTTATTCTCATCCAGCCTGTACTTGTGATGTTCCAGACAGCTGATAGCTCAAATCAGATCAGATTTCAATTCATAAGGGGGCTCAATCAAATGAATAAGAGGGCCCGAGGGCTATCTTGAAATTTCATATTATGATGGAGCTCATTTTAAAAATTGTTTCCCATTGAAAAAGGCCAGAGTGCATTTTTCCCTTCTAAATATCCTTTAAGTGAAGCAAATTTTGAAAATCCTTACTCATACTTCGCTGGGCATTCCATAAAGGGAGATCATTCTTCAATGAAAGAGTAGAACAAGAACAATGACAATATGAATTTCTCTTGGTTTCCGCTTGGAATAATTCACCCATGTTTTCTACTTTTAATTGGAAGATCAATTCAGAAGCTTCTTGACGATACTAGTAAATATCATTGGAAAAGATGTGAAGCAACAAGTGAATCCTCTTCATTGAATTGAAAGATTATACATTGGTTAAATAGTGGGGTACCTTTCTAACGAGAATTGAGGGTGGACATTGGCCGTTTTCACACACACCGACGCGGCGCCGGCACGACACCGGCAAGATGTCGTCCCGGTGTCGTGGGGGTTGAGATCCAATGCTGCCAAATGAACCAGCTTTCACATTCACCAACACGTCGTTGGCAGCATCGCTCCCGCCGGTGCCGGCGCCGACACTTGTGTGTCGTCCATAGTTTTGAACAGAATTTGGTCATTTTGTCAGTTTGAGGAAAGGTACTGAAAAAAAACGTCTGGTACAGTACGATGGCTGATAGGTATGATGTTGTTACCCCAATTGAATTAGTTAAATCTGAGCCCTGTTTACGGGACAAAACTATAGAAGAAAATAAGAACAAAATCTTCAGAGACAGAAGCCAATCTCATCCGAGTGTCTTGTTTTTTGATTTCATCACTTAAATTCACTAATATATAGTCGAAAGTTTCCTTACAGTACTCATACGAAAAAAAATTAAACATTTTTGTTGGGTTTGTCACTAGCTTATCAAATAAGGTGTAATACAAGCCATCCAAATAGCGAACTTTTATTATTGGGTCAATCCAAAGTTGTCTATTACGACTGCGCCTTTTACGATGTGGATATAATAACTTTAACAAATACAACCTCCTGTTGTAATCAGCTATCATACCGTTTTGAACTGTGCCGCCCACTGCAAAATGAGGTTAGCTCTTCACCGACAACCAGATGCCGTGTCGGTAAGTGTGAAATGCTTCACCGATGTCATGACGATATCGACGCCGGTGCCGGTGTCGTGCCGGCGCCGTGTCGGTGTGTGTGAAAACTCCCATTGAGGTGAATGGGTGGATAATGAGAAATTTTCATGTCTGAATGGGATACGAACTCAAGGTAGCAGGAAACAAAGCCAGCCAGAGCCTTATCTAATCACAGACAAGCGCTGCAACCAACTACGCCACCAGAGCTACCGCTTGATTGATACTACATGAATAGTGAATAATAGTCAATTAAACATCCTAGAAAAACTTTTGAACCTAATCAATTAATATAGAGTACACAAATGACAAATGTCGCTATCAACTGAAAACCCAATTTTTTTATTCAATTCAATAATAATAAACAAAATCAAGTGATTGCGTATTTTTCCACAAATTACAATCAAAGATGAACCAACATTTCTACAGGTGGACTCAAACAACCGTGGCAGCTCTGGTGACGCAATTGGTTGGAGCGCTTGTCTATGAGGTAGGGCTCTGGCTAGCTTCGTTTCCTGCAGCCTTGGGTTCGAATCTCATTCAGCCATGGATGGTTCTCATCATTCACTCATTTCCCTCATTACCCACGTACAAGTCTCCAGACTCTAGTGGGTATCGTCCGCAATAAAAAACTTTGGAATAAGTTTAGGCCTACTCAACCTAGCAATTGATAGATACTTTACAATATTCTATAGAGATAAGCTGCGTTCTCGTAGGTCCTGTTTGTAACGGTGACCGATTAGATTGGCCAGCAATAACGACAGTGTTCTCTGCTGTAAAATCACTTCCCGGTGGTTCGGAACCCACCTTAAACTGTAGGTCCAACTCATCAACCACCATCATCCAACTCATTACCCACGCACAGGTATTAGACCTATGTGGGTTTCATCCTCCAAAAAAAAAAATTCATGAAATTCAATTTGCTATCAAATAATTATCAATAAACATGCAATTCTATTTGATAAATCTAACCAAAAGCAAAACATAGATAAACGAAATCTACTTCTTTACTCAAATTGAACAATATAGACATTCCTGACACCATCAATACGTAAATCATCACGCTTCTATAATTTTCTTCAAAAAATCTTCTTTAAATAATAATGATTAATAAATAAAGGCACGATTTGATAAATTTAACCAAAAACAAAAATGATAAATACACAATATCCATTTTAATTGAACAAAATACTATGTAACCAAATTAAAATTTGCGAAGAGAGCAGTTTTTGACTCAAGTCTGTTGAATCTTTGCATTCATTGTCGTTCTATCTCATAAATAAATAGAAGTAGACATTCCTAACACCCTCAAAACGTGAACCACAAGGCGTCAACAAGCTATCCTGCACCTGACACAGTCAACAGGTAGATGCAAACAAAACACAACATCACCTATACAACGACGCTTACTGATATATAGATATAGAAGATAATGATGAGACGATGTCTTAAAGGAGACCCACAAACGCACATACACACACACTCTCACACAACACATGTTGATGCCCTACTAAAACTAATGGAGTACGATACAGGTGACGCCTAATGGATCTATTTTCGTTAATAAAAACCTTATATCGACAATTACTTAATACCATATACGGTAATAATTTTGATACAGTCACACCCACACACGCGCATATACACACCTACATCATTCATTCACTTAGGATTAATATTTGGTGGGTTTGGTAAGACGGGCAGTATACAGGAAGAAGAAGACATACGCATAAACCGGGGGTACACACGCGATAATTGAAGGGGATACAACTCCGAAGGGTGCCCGGCTCGAACTGAGTGAACCCCCAACACTGGAAACCCCCTAGCCACCCCCGATGGGTGGGAAGGGGGTCCTACAGCGCATGGCCCTACCTCCGAAAATCGATCGCACATTTCGACAACCCTTACCCCCCACCGCCAAAACCCCCAACCCACACCCACGCGCTACGTTCCCCTCTGCACCCTCCAAGACCATCTTCTCTTATTCATCATCATCATTGTTCTCTTTTTCTTCTCCTTCTCCTTCTTTACACCTCTTTATGTAACCATTATATTCTTATTTCTTCTTATTCTCCTTCATCATCATCATCCCCATTATCATCTTCTTTCTTCCATCTTCTCTTATTCCTCATCATCATCATCAACATCATTCTTTACTTTTTCTTCCTCTTTTTCTACTTTTACATCTTTTCATGCAACCATTAACTTTTTTTTTCTTCTATCGTCTTTTTCTTATTGTTCATCTCAATTTTCTTCTTGCTTTTATACTTTTTGGCTTTCTCATGCTTCTTCAGTCTTCTTCTTTATCTTCTTCTTCATATCCTTACCTTCTTCTTTCACCATTGCCTTCTTCTTTTTTCCTATTTCCTCTTTTTCTAAATCTAACCACTTCATCTTACTTATTCTTCTCCATCATTATTTTCTGTCTTCTAACTACTTCTTTTTTTCCAATCGGCTTCTAACGCTTTCTTCTTCCTTTTCTGTCGTCCACTTACGCTTTCTTCTTCTTTTCTCGCTCCAACTTCTCCCTCTCCTCCTACATCGATGTCAGCCGATGGTGTGATCGGTAATGCTCTCTAGAGAAGAGTGAATTCTTCTGCTAATCGACAGGAGAAGACATAGACGAAAAAACAAGAAGAAGAAAAGAAGAAGAAGAAGGATTAGAAGAAGAAGTAGAAGAAGAAGAAGTCAAAATCATCTCCCTGCCGTCGAAACAATCCCTTGGTCTGTCTATCAAAGTTAAATAAATTGCATCCTACTTCTCCTTGTTAACCACCTTCTACTTCTCCATAATCTTCTTCATCTTTGTATTCTTGTTTTTCTTCTTCCTTCTCATCTTCCCCATTCAATAGGTCTCTCTGTCTTAGTTAAATACATTGCATTTTTCTTATATTCTCCTCCGTTCTTCTTCTTCTTCTTCTCATCCACTTCTCCATAATCTGCTTATCTTTGTATTCCTGTTCTCCATTATCATTGTCTTCTTCTTCATCACCATTCAATACTTTCTCTATTACATCATCATTATTCTCATTGTCTTCTTGTTCTTTTTTACTCCCCCTCCTCCTAATCCTTCTTCTTTTGCTTCCTTCTCGTCTTATCCATTCAATACTTCTACTGCTATTTCTCAATAGCACCCCTGGTAGAAGGTGAAGGGCGCAAGCAAGGGCCGCAACAAAATCCGGATCAAGATCAGAGGAGAAAGTTCATATCAAGCCAGCCAAGCCGAGTACACACATATTATTTCAAAAATAAAAAAACACTTCCACAGACTAAAAATATAGGGACTATATATATATATATATATATATATATATATATATATATATATATAGTGGCAAGGTAGAGAGGAGAATCATTCAAGTCACACTTTTACTGAAAGAACACCAAACGACTGACAACGATACATTATAAAAAGGAAAACACTCTGCATGCCTGCCTACAAACACTCCTCATTTCTGATCCTCCTGCTATTTATTTTCCTTCTCCTCCTCATCCGTCTGTTTCTTCTCTTTTCCCTTCTTTTTTATTTCATCTTTCTTCTTTACTTCTTCATCATCTCCGTCTTTTTTTTGACTTATGTTTCATCTTCTTCTCATTCTTATTCAGCTTGTTCTTTGTTTTAATTTACTTCACTATTTCCTTCATCTCATCGCCTTATTCTCTTCTTCAAAATCATTATCATCATCTTTTTCTTTACCTCCTTATCTTGTCTGTCTCTATACCTTCACCTTCTCCTTCTCTTCTTCTTTCCTTCCCCTTTCATCTTGATCCACAACAAATCTCTTCTACATACTTCTGTTACTCTTCCATCTCTCATTTCACTTGTTTTCCTCTTTCAACATAATCTACCCTTTCACCTTGTCTCTCATTCACCCTTTTCTTTCATATACATTTTCTACCATTCGAGTGAAGTAGGGTAAGTACCATATTGAAATATTTCAACACTGGTGTACTTCTTTCTGCTTCTTTATTCAGCTTCTTTTTTAATTACTTTATTCATACAGGTTTTATACTTATTTCAAACATTCGCCCACTGCCTGAAGGATTTTATGTTATTTGTGACTTCTCTTTGTCCTACTGCTTTCACAAATTCGCAATCTTTCTTATTGCTCTATTTCTTTCCATCTTTCATTTTTATATTCTTTTCTGAATCTAAATCTCCAGAAGTCTGTTGCATAACAATTCACAAATTACAATCTACAACTAAAACCTCCCATAAGATTACGCAGCAACTAAAAACACAAGTAAAAGTAAACAAGTTGAATATTTATAAATTCCAGGTGCTTTTTTTTTTAATAAATTTTTAAAATAATTTTAATAAAGTCACTGGACCGGTTTTGTGGCTTCACTAGTCACATTTTCGTCAAACACAAGTGTTAATATACCTAGTTTGTAAGCAGCGATTCTGATAGACCACATTCGCACTTCACAGCCAAAGAAATTATTTAAATGAATATTATTTTCTCCGTGGCCTTGGCTTGTTAAATGCCAATATTTCTTATCTTTCATAAAATTTAGTTTTGTTTTACTTTAGTTTACTTTTGTTTCATTTTTATTTTGTAGTTACAGATCAGATGTAGTTTGATCTTACAAAAGCTTTTGCTTGTAGATTGTGAATGTAATTTCTAAATCGTATGCAACAGACTCCTAGGTAAATAAATTTCCGAAAGTTTCAAGGGAAATGATAGCCTTGAGCCTTAGCAGGTAACTGTTCAATCAGATTAGATAAGCAACGCTCTCCTGGACCCTCTTTGTAAAGGTGACCAATGGGATCGGCCAGCAAAAAAGACTTAGTTCTCTGCTGTAAAATCACTTACCGGTGGTTCGGAACCCAGCTAAAACTGTAGGTTCAACTCACCAATCACCACCATCAACAGCTGCATATTAGGCCTACGTGGGCTTCATCCTTCAAAACAATTGTACTTTTCAAAGTTGGCAGACTTTAAAATCTCGACGTTGAGCATTGAAAGGCGATTGGGGGAAAAGGCAGACAGAAATCGATGCTAAGTAAAGTATTCAGACTCAGGCGTCACAACTTTCTTTATTGATGAAAATCCATTTCAAAGTTGACATCAGATCCCCATCTTATCAAACTTTGGAGTTTCATAGAGATTCGCACCTTATAGTATACAAATTCAATTAAGACATGGTTTATAATATTTTTTAAATTGAATTAAAATGGTTCAAGACCTACTGTTCCTCTTATTCCATCAAAATATATTGGCGACCTTAGGGTGCTTGCCCAGTGGAGCATCCAATACTCGACGATAATCACCATCAAACATATGCTATGAAATGATATATTTTTGATTCGAGCACCATGAATACCAACATTACACAGTAAGTGCTTGATTTTGCGATGGTGATTCATGAAAATTACTTGATGGTGACAATTACATGAGATTTTTCAGGGCCTATAGGGTGTTTGCGCAGTGGAGTAGCAATACTCGATGATAATGTCAATCGCAAAATTAAACACATGCCAACGTATGATGTATGTCAGATTAAGGCTGTGCGCAGGGTTTTTGGTCATAATTTTTTTTCGAAGTTCATTGAATTGGATATTAATAAGGTATTGAAACACTAGCTATTGCCATGAGAAATTATTTTTTTCATCAAATATTTTATGGAATATGGGAGTTCAAAGTTGAAATTTTTCGGTTTTTGGGGGCAATTGAACTTACCTACGAGTTATTTTAAACATTTGATAATTTTTTATAACTGAAAGGCACCTTGGAAAAGAATGACACATTTTTTATTTCAATTCAACAATTGGTTTTTTCAAAATAATTTTTTGAAAAACTGAAATTTTTCGTATGTTTTAAAAAATTTATTTTGAGAAAACTAATTGTTTGATATATGTCATTTTATTCCTCAATGTGTCTTTCATTTAAAATAAATTTATCAAAAGTTTAGAATAACTTGTAGGGGAGATCAATTGCCCCGAAAAACCGAAAAATTTCAACTTTGAACTCCCATATTTCATAGAATATTTGATGAAAAAATTAATTCATAATGGCAATAGTCAACATTTCAATATCTTAATAATATCCAATACAATACAAACATACAATACAATCAAATGACCAAAAACCCTGCGCACAGCCTTAAAGCACCGTCAATGCACGCACTCTATGATAACCAGTATTGCAAAATCAAAACATGTGGAATGATGTATGACAGATATGAGCACCTTGAATACGCTTGATACAATAATCACCTCCGCGAAATCAAGCCTTTGCCTTAGAGTGGTGGTATTCATGGTCCCTCAATCAGTAATACACCATTCTTCAACATGTTTTAATTTTGCAATAGTGATCATCTTAGAATGGTATTCAAGCTGTTCCAATCTAACACACATCATACCACATGTGTTTTATTTTGCAATGGTGATTATCATCGAGTATAGGATGCTCCACTTTGTAAACAATATCATGGTACTGCAAAATCCAACAAGTTTTTCTCGCTATTTTTACTTTGTTACGTGACAGCCTACTGATATCAATCTCAAAATGGAAAATGGTGGATGTAAAGTTGAACCTCTGCATAACGGAAGAATTGATTATGCGATGGTGATTATCATCGAGTCATCTTGTCATCTTGCCAAGATTGCAATTTCAAGGGACAACATAAAATTCATTACGTAAAAAATTTAGTTATTTGGAAGTTTATCAAATAGAAGTTTTTATATTTTTTCTGTCAAACGTAAAACAAAACCCTCATTTTAAATTTCCCCTCAAATAAAATTTACTGAATGTGAATACAAACTTTAATGTCATGACGATGTCATGGACGACTTTAACAGAGAAAAGTGATGAGAAAAAAGAAGAAAAAGTTTATTTACGTTTGGCTATGATTGAGTGGTAGAAAAGATTTTATAGTTCCTGGATTGTTTGTTCCATGACGATCTGCGTTGTTAATATTAACTTTTCATGTGAAATTTAACGACATGCAGTCAAATATTTGTTAAGAATAAGTATAATAACTCACTTAATCTGGCCGAGTACTTTCGAATCTATGAGATCCATAGGCCTCTGAAGATGGATCTCATAGATTCGAAAGTACTCGGCCAGATTAAGTGAGTTATTATACTTATTCTTAACAAATATTTGACTGCATGTCGTTAAATTTCACATGAAAAGTTGGTTTTATAGTCTTAACTACACCTAATAAAGAATTATTTAATTTCTATCCAAACCAAACATCGTTCTAAAGAGGAATTCGTTCATGAGAAGTCATCTTGCCAAGATTGCAATTTCAAGGGACAACATAAAATTCTTTACGTAGAAAATTTCGTTATTTGGAAGTTTATCAAATATATGTTTTTTCCTACAGCTGCTCGTTAAGTAGTTCTTCACGTACTGAAAACTAATTGTAAAATACCTCTTTACTGCTCCGCAAGCGGTAAAGTACTTTACGCTCGCCAGCTGTTTTCTTTACGCTTCTGTTTTGATTTTGATGTCTTCTCATTGGTGGATCATGGAATCCGTGAAATTCACATAACCTCAAAAAAGTCGAACGCTAACCAAATCCGCGCACGGTCTGTGATGTTACAAACTACAAACTTTTATTGTGTCGGAATCCAGAACTGCAGTTGTAGGAAAAATATTGTATGTATTTCACGCGAGAAGCTTCTTTATCGCTCTCGCAAAATTTCTTCGCTCCGCTACGCGTCGCGCAGTAAATGTTTTGGCTCGAGCGATAAAGTCGCGCTTCACGCTCTTAATACATAAATAACTATTATATAATTTCTGTCAAATGTAAAACAAACCCCTCATTTTGAATTTCCTCTCAAATAAAATTTACTGAATGTGAATACAAACTCCAATGCCATTGACGACAGTCATGGACGACTTTAACAGTGAAAATTGATGAGAAAAAAGAAAAGTAGAATTATGAAGTAGTGTTCGTTGTAAATTGGCCCGTTTGCGTGACTAACGAGCTAAACCATGGAATAAATCGCGTTAACTTGAAAGAGGGGGTAAAAAGGAGGGGAAACTTAGTTCTCTACGACACCCTAACACCTTCTTCTTCTTCCTACTTTTGCTTTTTCTTCTTCTTCCTACTTCTTCTTCCACTCATTCTCTCTCCAGTTGGGCTTATCCGGCAACAGTCAGACTTGATTTGGAATTATAATTAAGAAGTAGCCTCCCCCTCAAGCCTCACCTATTCCCTTTCAATCCTCCTCTTTAGTGAGAGAAAAACAGCCAAATGAGAGAGAGAGAGAGAGAGAGAGCAATAAACTGAGAACCACAAGAAAAGCCGTGAGCATTCAGAATAATAAAGGAGGAAAATAATAAGCTAAATATTAAGGGCGTGAGCAATTGCATTCTATGAAAGGGTGAGCAATTGAAGAATTGTTCGTTGACACGAGACATCTTCTACACCTTATTACTTAGTCTACCCTATATAAATCAATTTAACACAAATTTATTGTTATAGAGAGTTATACACAAAAGTGTTGTATTAGTCATTATTTATTAGCAATAAATAATTCTTAGTCCTAGAGAAGAAGTGGTTGAAGAAGGGGTGGGAGGAAAAGATGGGGTGAGAGAGTATGACAAGAAAAAGGAGGAAGAGGAGGAAGAGGAAAAGAAGAGGAAGGAGAATTTTTCATAAATATCTGATATGTCTCATTAGAAGCGATCACATTGAACAATTATGAACATTCATATGTAGAAACTTGCTGTGCATAACTGTCCTTTTTTAGTCACGGCGGATACGTTTCGAACTATATTATGGTTCTTCCTCGGCGCTTGGTTACAGACAGACTGGTTCTCTAATAAGTAAGGTTTATGGTGGTGATAAGGAGGTAGTGGTAAAAGTGAATGTGATGGGGGAAGTAGGTCTGGTGGAGGTGTTTTCAGAAGGGGTTTATGATGATGCTAAAGATGGTATGATATTTGAAATTAGGTTGGTCATTGAGTATGAGTTGAGGATGTGTAATGTAATGTTTGTAAATTTCAAATTGGTTTAAAATATTGAGTTTTGACTTTTGGGGGCAATGTGAAGACGTGGAGGTTTTGATTAATGCTGGTGAATGAATGATTTTAGTAAGTAAATGTTCGGCGTTATTTGATTTTGTGTGTGGTTGGGTGAGAGCTTTATTGTGTTCCTTGAATCTGGTTGTGAAAGATCTGCAAGTTTGTCCAATATAGAAGATGTCACATTCGTTTCATGTTAGTTTATAAGTGCCAGAATGATTATGAATGTTGGAGGTGGTGTTGTTGGTGCTGAATTTTCTTAAAGTGTTGCTGATTTTGAATGTGACTGTGTAGTTGAGCTTTCTGAAAGTATTTGTTATTGTTTGACAAACTCCTATATCTGCTTCTATATTGGACAAACTGTCAGATCTTTCACAACCATATTAAAGAACATATGAAAGTCCTCACCAAGACTTATTAAAAGTTAGTTTGAAGAGAATGACAATTGAACAAACTGACAACTATACATAAACAGAATTTATTAATTTCGAATTCCTTTAATTGCTATTACCGGCAATTGGGAGGTCCGTGGTTCGATTCCCGGTGGTGACTGATATTTTTGTACAGTAGCATTCATCGATTTCCATCAGCTATTCAATACTGTTGTCAATATCCGCCATTGCGGAAGTCTTCAGTATAAACGAATAGCACTTAAAGGAATTCGAAATTAATAAATTCTGTTTATGTATAGTTGTCAGTTTGTTCAATTGTCATTCTCTTCAAACTAACTTGTGAGATACGAGCCGATATGGCCAAGTTAAAAATGAATGCTGCTGTGCAGAAAGGTCTCCATGGTCTAGTGGTTAAGGCGCCCGACCGGCAATTGGGAGCTCCGTGGTTCGATTCCCGGTGGTGACTGATATTTTTGTACAGTAGCATTCATCGATTTCCATCACCTATTCAATACTGTTGTCAATATCCGCCATTGCGGAAGTCTTCAGTATAAACGAATAACACTTAAAGGAATTCGAAATTAATAAATTCTGTTTACTTATTAAAAATCATACATTCACCAACACTGATCAAAACCTCCACATCCTTCACATCGCCCCCAAAAGTCAAAAACTCAACACCTCAGGAAATTCAAAATTTACAAAAATTCCATTTTACATCCTCAACTCATACTCAATGATCAACTCAATTTCAAATCTCATACCCTCTTCAACATCATCACAACCCCCCTCCCCTGAAAACACCATTATCACACCTACTTTCACCACCACAACCATTTCTCTCACTACCTCCCTACCACCAGCACCATAAAACCTACATACTAGAGAACCAGTCAGCTGCAACCAAGCGCCGAGGAAGAATCAAATAGTTCGAAACGCGTCTGCCATGACTCAAAAAGGTCAGCTCTGCCCAGCGAGTTTCTACATATTAGTAGATATATACTGCAGTTCACGAAAATGGATATTCACAACAATAATTATTGATCATTTATAAAACTCTTGAACATGCTTTTTTTTATTAATGGTCAAATAGTCTTGTCAAATCCTCCAAAATTGGGATATTTTTTTGTAATACAAACAATTCAGTACACTTCAAGTGACAGATATACAATGTGGGTGTATACTGTACCACATTTTTACAGTAGTCACTGTAGAAGACCTACATAATTAGGAGTAACTGTAACTGTATCTTGCTTGCATGTGTATGAAGTTACATGATATAAAAAAGAGTGATACAAACCAAACTCTTGATATACGACTATGCGTGATTATATAGACGAAGCCGACTAGATTATCACTTGGTGATTCACAACAGTAGGATATTCTAAAAAAAATCTAGTTCGTAGGAAATTCTGTAATATTTCTTAAAAGTCACTTGGAAATATCGAAGTATTTAAAAAACTTTTGAGAAAATATTTAATTTAGAAAGTTTTTTATAGTGTACAAGAGTTGCATTCAGATCAAAATTGAGCCTCACCACAACTAGTTCAAATTTTAATTATGGTAACTAGTGAATAACAATGGTGATTTTGTATTATCTGACTTTACTTGTCTTCTACTCCATAACCGGAGTCTTCCAAGACAAAATCTTAAAAGAAGAAAATAGCAATCGTTATGCTGTTCTCTCAACTAGGGTAACGGCTTCTCTACTCCATCACACTAGTTCATATCTATTATATATATATATATATCTGTTTCTGTATCACCTTCTCCATAGCATGCCTTGCGTATCATCTTCCGCATACCTTGGTGCACAGTTTCTTTGCTCTCATTCTTACTCATTCGCTCTCTCTCACTCCCTCTCTTTCTTTCTCTATCTCTCTCACTCATTTTCTTTCCATTCCTTCTAGAAGTTCTAATTCAATTTCCAACATGTCATTGACATCATGCAATTTTCTTACCACTGGACAACAACAACAACAACAACGAACAACGGTCCAACGACAACAATGGAAAAATTCCGTTACGACGTCCATCTTTTTTCGCGCTCTTCTATCTCATTTTTACGCCGGTTTTTATCGGTAATTTCAGATTTTCTATAGGAATATTGTCTCTAGTGCCAGCCGATGTCCGGAGTTCGGACTCCTTTGGTAATGGTGGTTTGTCTTTTACAGACATTCTGTACAGAGAAATAGGAGACAAGAGTCCGAACTGTCTGGATTTAGGAAAAAATCATTTTTTGGAGGATGAAGCCCACATAGGTATGAGACCTGTGCGAGGGTAATAAGTTGATGATTGAAGAGATGGACCTACAGTTTTAGGTGGGTTCCGAACCACCAGGAAGTGATTTTAGAGAGAGAACAGTTTTTTTTGCTGGTCATTCCAATCGGTCGCCCTTACAAAGTGGGCCCTGGAGTTCGTAGCTTACTGACCGTCTCTATATCAAGTCGACCGCTTTGCTTTTGTATGTCTGTTTGTAATGCATTCATAGCTAAACTCATGGACCAAATTCTATGGATGTTCCATCAAGGAATGCCCAGCGCTGCATGCGTAAGGATTTTCAAAATTTACTTGCATTTAAAGGATATTTAAAAGGAAAAATGGAAATACACTCAGGCCGTCTTGAAAAGAAAGCATTAATTTTTAAAAAGAGCTTCTCCATCATAGGGAATTGGAATCAGATATCAAGATAGCCCTCGAGCCCTGTAATTTATCTGGTTCTTCATATGAATGAAGTTAATGATATAAGAAGTAATAAAGCCGAGCGGCTGAACCAACCGAACATGCTCGGCGAACAGTGTTCGCTAGAATTATCTGATGTCACCGAACATTGTTTGGTGTTGGTTTGGTGTGGACGCCTTCTCGAACATTATGATCGGTGTGGTGGGAGTAGTGGCGGGAACCTGTTGTTGGTCGTCACTGTTTGCTCACAGACCGAACATTTCAATTGAAATCACGAACATGTTCGGTGAACCATACGTTTAATTTTTGTCCGTTTTTTTGTATTCGCCAACAATGTTCGGCAGACATGTTCGGTTGGTGGAGACGCGGCTTAAGAATAACATATTTGTTCGAGAGAAAAATCATTTGTAATTTTTTTCAAAATTTCAATTAAGTATAATAACAAGTAATTACTAAGAGAATGATAATTACGCAAATTGCATTCATATTGTTCTATAAGTTCATTCATCAGACATAATGAATTAAATCTGATCTGATTCTAGCAATCAGGTGTCTGGAACAGCATATGTACCTTGGTAATGTGATATAGTTACTTTTTGTGGAAAACAGACATGAAATAGACTACCGTAAACAAATTGAAGCAAGGGTTAGGTCTGATGATTCTGATTAATTTTGCGAATATTATTTAGTAGGATCCCCTGTGCAAGCGCCCTTATTTTTGGGCGTGATGTCTACTGTTCACAGAACTACTATAGAAGTAATAATTATACATTTAATGATAGGGCAGTGTACAGGAAAGGTTGCTGAACTTAATGTCAAAAGAGTATCGATTCCAGATTACGTTTCAGAGCGTTGAAATAAGGTGACAGCAGACTAGATCAGGGCCTACAGAGTGAATGTGAAAATATACAAGTGGTTGATAAAAAGAGAGAGAAAGGGTGAGAGAGATAAAACTGGGTCGACTGTAGCCGTCTGGTTACAAATCAACTTACAAGAGAAAGCAATCACAGTTGTCTGGAGACTGTTGCAAACTTATTAATGAAACACCTAATTTAAACATGGTTTTCTGTCTACGGAGAATATTTTCAATTTTCAAAGGAATCTCTATTTGGAGAGAATATTATCAACTATCCTTTTTTCAATGGAGTTTATAGCAACTCGAGCTCTGACATGGTCTAGTCTCGAACCCATGTCGCATGTTGAACATAGCTCTCTCCTGCCATGAGATTTTTATAATTTTTGAAATTTATTGAAAATGTTTTTCAGTTATAAATCAATTACTGCACACTCTATAACAACAGTTACTTGAAACTTTAGCTTCAATGTTATCAATTGTTGTTTCTTCAAATTTAGTTTTTTGCAAGATGATACTTGTTCATGAGTAATGAGGTGAATGATGAACACATCCAATTCTGAAAGAGATTCGAAGTCGAAACCTCGAGGAACAGCAGCCAGTCAGAGTCTTATCTAATCAGAGAAGACCATTAATAGTTGCTTCAAAGTTGTTTTTTGAAAATGTCTTATGTTTTCATTTAGGCCTAATATCAATTTAAGTTATCACATTATCAGTGGTACATAAACCACCAAAGGTTTGCCATATCATGCCTCAATTACAAGGTACGGAGCTGTAGTAAGGGTCTTCCTACCAATAAATGTCAAACGCTTATATTATTTAATTATGTATTACTATATTATATAACTTATATAGCTTCATCATGTTCATAATATTATAGCTTCATCATATTATATAACTTATATAGCTTCACTATGTTCCCCACAAAATGGCTCAAAAGGGAAGGTGCAACTACACGTATTGTATGTGAGAGTCTTCCCAGCAACAAAAGCCAAACGCTTATATTACTTCATTATTACTGTATTAAGGTTTAGGTGTTTCGGAACCGACCTAAAGTTTTAAGTACATCATAAGATGGCTCAAAAAGCGATAAGATACAGCCCAGTAAGTAAGGGTCTTCCCACCAATAAAATCTATACGTTTATTAGTATTATTTTCATAAACGTTCAACTACTTAAACGCATTTATATTACTTAAACTTCCATGTATAAACGCTTATATAACAGTTCAATGACCATACAAATACGATGTCTACTCATTTCATTAGAGTTAATAGCCTACTAATTCAAACTAGTTAAACTAGCTAATTTAAGCTAGTTCTTATCTTACGTTGAAACTTTCAACTTACCCATATACCTTGAAAAATAGAAGTCTAATGATGAAAGTGTCTCACCTGTGAACAAAACAGAAAAAATAAATAGTATGACGAAAAAACATAAATAAAAGACAAATAATCATAGGTAGTATTAAATAATCATAGGTAATGATAAATAATCATAGGTAATAATAAATAATACAGTTGATAATGATGAAATAAAATGAGAAAAACTAATAGAAAAATAATGATGGAAGTGCCTCACCCATAAAAAAATTATTTTCAATTTAATTTCAACTCTATTTTCAATTCAGAAACCAAATTTCACCTGGGAGGACAAGCTCATAGAATAGAAGTGGTTGGAGAGAAAGGAGGAAAGAGGAAGGAGATGCGAAAGAGAGAAATAAAGAAATAAGGACGGCGAAGGAGAATAAGAAGGAGGACGAAGAAGGAGGGCAGAAAAAAAGAAGAGGAAGAAGAAGGAGCAGGACACAAAAGAAGTCCTCCTTCTCCTCCGTCATCATCATCGTCTTCTTCTTCTGTTTCATGTCGAGTGTTTCAACCTCCACGTCACCGGTCGCTGCATCATTGTCCATTTGTCACGTTTAAGCAAAAACTCAACATTCAGAGCTCAAAAAAAATCTTTTTGAAATTTATATTATTATTCGTCCAATTTACGTCTGCGAACAACGAGGATGCAAACAACAAAACAGCAACCTAGAAGAAGAAGATAAAAGAAGAAGAAAACAGGTGAAGAATAGAGGAAAGAACGATGTCGTGACGAATGAGGAGCAGAGGAAATTAGTACCGGAAGTGAGGTGTCTCCAAGACACAGCAAATAAAAGCAAAGGCAATGAGAGAGGGAATGGGTCAAAGAGTGTGAGAGGAAGAGTGGAAGAGAGTGAGCGTGAGTGACTAGGCTAGGCTGCAAAGCTATTACTATGGGTAGCCAGCGACAAGAATTGTTTCTGCCGTGACACCTAGATGACAGGAATCAAGCTCAACCTCCCTCAAAAACGAAGTAAACATTGAGCTAAACACAAGATAACACAAGTTTTTTCAGTCGATTTGAACTGAATGTGCATAAAAGATTGATTTAAAATTGTAATGTATGCAGCGATTGTATTATATTTCATAAGAAAATTTATGAAATCAAATTTTAATTCCTCATCGTAGTACCTAAGTGTTTGTAGGCCATCTGTAGCTACTACATTATATTGACACAAAATGTTATTTTTTAACATTATTTTATGTTTATATTCTCACCCTATTATTCAATATTGTGGTATGTGTGCTCTGTAACTTTTATGAGATTTGTTTGTAATTTGCGATCTCGTTGTGCATTATTGACTTTGCCAGTTTTACCGTAATGTATATTTGACAAAAAACAATAAATCATTAAATGGTATGCTATTTAAGACACAATTTAACACATTATAGTAGTTTATGCAACGATTTTATTTTGACCCTTATTAAGGCACAAGTTAGATGTAAGTTATAACACGAGCGAATGCGAGTGTTATAAATTTCTCACGAATGCTTTAATGGCCAAATAAAATCGTTGCATACACTATTTTATCTACAACCACTAGTATACATTTAATTAAAACAATTTCATTTTACCTGTGACTGTCAGAGATACCTAATCTCTCATCTCAAATACGAGAAGTTATAGTAGATTGTTAGGTTAGAGCAGTTGTTGATCAAATCAGCTGATAGTTTCACAATATTGAATTACGATATTGATTCCATCAAAAATGCTTCTGATTGGTCCAGAACCCGTGTTATAATGTAGAACCTGTACTAAAATGAGCTCATTATGTAACGGGTTTCAAAAAGCATTTCGAAAAGACAGCTGTTTTGGCATTAATTGTGAAACTGTAATGTATACATTATGAGATGGTCGTAGATAAAATAAATTTTGTGTTCTAATTGATCTGGAGCTGTTGGCCAAAAATGTTATAATAGCTGCATTATGCAACAGTTCTAATCAGGCATAAATAAAGTCAGCTGACAAGCGTGAAAAAGTATTTTATTTCTTGTAAAAATTCTAAATTTATGTTTGTAGTAGCGAAGGTGATATTGTGGAAGATATCCATAATGAATAAAATCCATAATCGAAGTGAATAAAATCCATAATGAATCCAAAATCATATAATGAATAAAATCCATAAGACGAAGTTGTCACAGCCACATTTATTGAAAACAGTTAGATACTAGTTTCGGTTGATACACCATTATCAATCTTAATTAAACTAAAACTAAAGTACAGAGTAGCTTAATATATACGAAACACGGAATGACACTTTTGGCTGAGGGAGAAGGTGCCTCTAATAGGCTGACCTTGAAGGTCTGTGATGATTGGCTGAAGGCCAAAACAAGATACTCCCACTGTTGGAAGGAGCAACCAGCAAATATAAGTGTCAACGCTAGGTACCCGAAACCTGGAACATATAGAAGGCAATAGAAGAACAATACACAAATTGGCAAAAATTACAAAATTTTTAAATAAAAAATTACAAAATTTTTAAATAAAAAATTAAAGCTCACTGAAATGCAGTCAAGGTCAACCGAGAAACACGAAAGTGCCGTTATTAAAATGTGGGCCAGAATTATGATTAAACCAAGTTAGTTGTATTGAATTGGTTGAAATAAATTTGATCATTTAAACTAGTATTGGAATCATTGTTTACCAACCTAGTTATCTCCAAAGCTTCGAAAATGATAAGAATTAGATAAGAATTCTTTCCTCACACACGGATCTGTAGTCCATGTGGGGAAATATATTTTTTCTATTTTAATTGTATTTTCATTATGATTGTAATATGTTGTGTGGAAATAAATTCAACTCAATTCAATTCAATGTTCAATTGTCTGCCTTTGCCAATTAAATGCAGAAATTCAACATTCTCTTAGGCCTTGAATTTATGTCCATTAGAAATGAAATGATCTGCAAAATTTGAGTCTCCTTTTTGGGGTTTTCCAATCTCTAATATGTTCATTTATACTTCATTTGGAACTTCTACCGGTCTGACCCACTTAACAGACATTCCAATCACCGCAATTCAATATTATACAAACTTCACTTTTCAATTTGATCTTTGGCTGGATTGGAATAGGAGGAATAGGAGGAAGAGGAGGAGAATGCGATGGAGGATGAGAAAGAAGTGAAGGAGATGGAGGTGGAAAAGGTAGTGGAGGAAGTGGTGAGGAGGAGGAGGAGGAGGAAGAGGAGTAGTGGTAGTAAAAAGAGGGAGAAGAAGGATAAAATTCAATTCAGGGCTCTAATTTAAATTTAACTACAAAAGCAGTATTGGACCTGCTGTCTTTTTAAATTCAATTGTATTTTATCTTAATCAATAAATAAAATAATTATTTCATCTATTCAATAATGAAATAGTCAAAATAATACCAAATTTACAAATTAAGAAACAACTAGATATAATTTATTTTTCGTATTTAAAAATTCTACCATTTTTATATTTGTGTTACAGAAACCTTCTTTCCCTATGACACAATGTACATTGTGCAGTGTCATCCCCTCTAAACTTACGTACTTTATCAGAACGTGTGTGTTCAAAAAATCTGTCCAATTGTACTACTTGTATCTCGCACTAAAAACTTGTGATAATTTAATATATGAAAGTATTCATGCTAGAAAATGAAGGATTGGTGTAGAAGGAAGAGGTTAGGAAGAGGTGGCGGGAAAGAGAAGTAGGTGGAGTATGAGGAGGAAAAAGATTAAGAAGAAGAGGAAGAGGAAGAAGAAGAAGAAGAAGAAGGAGCCTCCTAATACCAATATAAATTACAGAAATACGGAGCGTATTCATCAATGACAAGTTCATTTACGCCCTCCTCGCAACTGTGCCAAGAGAAACCAAAACTACAATAAAATTTTATTGAATTTAATATTATTTTTCAAGTGAGAAACTCACTTGAGACATCACTGTACCCAGCGATCACATAATACCATGGTCTTATGTGATCGCTGACTGTACCCAAAGCATTATCTATTCAAAAGCATACGTTAAACTGGATTATAGAAAAGATAGCCATCTTCTTCTACAGTCACTGAAATAGACGTGGGTACTTGAACCGACAAATTTCTCAGCAAGTGCATGAGAATAACACGTTCTCCATCTCTCAATATTCCTCTCTCCTCAACTACTCTAATTCCTCACTCTCACTCCTTTATCTCTTCTATTTTCTCACTACATCATTCATTCTTTTATTCGACCTCTCAAGAACGTAGTAAAGAAAAGAGCAGTTGAGAGTTTTGTGCTGCTCTGAAGGACGATGACTGATGATAGGGGGTACACGAAAGATAAGGGGGGAAGGAGTGGCGAAGGGGGGTTAGAGTCGAACTCATTGCCCTCACTTAAGCCCAATCAGAATTTAAGTGCCCAACAATGCTCTCTGTTCTGTTCCCAACCCAGCCTTAGCTGTCTTCTAGTAACGAGTAGCTATTATTATCATTATTATTAATCTCAAGTACTGACTTCGACTCAGCCCATGTTACTACCAAGAACCAAGCATTATAATGATAGATAAGTGTAGTCGGTCATACTAGAGTCCTGGTAGCATACTAGAGAAGTGTCATTGTCATGCTAAGCTAGTGCACTTCACTTCTTTTTTTTTAAATTGAAATTGTTCATATTACCATGTCATATCAACATGTCATATTACCACTATAATAATAATAATAAATTTGTTTTGTCACGTTAAGCTGCATCTATCGAGCTAGGCTCGCACAGCATGTGACACGTCAATTCACTTCAACTAAACTAATTCATCAGCCATTCATCAAGCGTTCGTTCATCTATAGAAAACATATTTAAAAAAAGAAAGAAACAGATTCTATTCAACATTTTGTCTCCGAAAAACCCCATAACATTCAGCCAGAGAGTAAGGACAGGCATCAATAAGCAACTTCTTGAGTTCCTTCACGAATTTGTCTTGACCGTAACCTTTTAAAACTTTGGGCAAACAATTTAAAATCTTTATACCCGTATAGTGTGGCGCCTTCTCAATCAGAGTCAGCCTATGCATGGGGTACCGAAGTGTTGACTCTCCATGTCTTGTGTTGTATGGGTGAGCGATTATGTTATTTTCATAATTACTATGGTTCTTATGCGATTACACGGCAATCTCAAAAAAATACAGTGCCGGCATTGTAAGCAGTCCTAATTTTCTGAAAATCGGTCGACATGACTGCCTTGCACTAAATCCTTCAATTATTCGCAACGCTTTCTTCTGCAATCTGAATATTGCATTGATATTTCCCTCGCTACCACCCCAGAATATCACACCATAACGAACCTGGGACATAAAATACCCATGATAGACCGCTAAGGCTGTTTTTTTGGTCGAAACATTTCTCAAAGTCTTCAAAGCAAAAACCGCATGGGATAACTTTTTCCTAAGGCTTTTAATTTCATTATCCCATTTTAAATTTGACTGCAGCTCCAGACCCAAAAACTTAGTTCCCATTGTCGAATGGCATTCCACACCAGAATCTAGCATTAATGTATGATTGTATTCATTGTTCCTCATTGAAAATTTAATAAAATTAGTCTTTTTGACATTCAGCTTCAGTTTGTTGCTATGAAACCAATCAGTAAGCTGCTTAAAAATTTCTTGAGCTTTCAAGAGGACGGTTGCATTATCTTTTCCCTTAACCAGAACAGTAGTGTCGTCAGCATATAAAATTAGTTTTGAGTCTATGTTGAATGGTAGGTCATTTATAAAAAGGTTAAACAAAACTGGGCCTAAAATTGATCCCTGTGGCACTCCACAAGTAACCCTTCTCCATTCGGATGTGGTGTAGCCGCCATGTCCGTTACTCACTCTATCTGATTGATATCTATTATCTAGATAAGAAGTGAAAAAGTCAGCTGAACGTCCTACAAATCCATAATATCTCAGTTTATTCAGGAGAAGCTCATGATTAACCACATCGAAGGCCTTTGACAAGTCACAGAACAAACCAAGTGCACTCTGAGCCCCATCAAGCGCCTCCAAAACATCTGTCACAACCTCGAAAATGGCAGCTTTAGTGGACAAACCCCTTCGAAAACCAAACTGTTTATTGTAAAATATTTTCTGCTTTTCCAGGTATTTTGTAATTTGCATAAATGCTAGTCGTTCAAAAATTTTAGAAAAAACTGACAGGAGTGCTACTGGGCGATAGTTTTTTATATCTCTATTGTCATCATTTTTGAAGAGAGGTCTGACTATGGCATATTTTAGTTTTTGTGGAAATTCACCATTAAGTAGGGATAGATTTACAACATGTGTAAGAGGCTTGAGAATCACTTCAACTGCCGCCTTCACCACACAGCAAGGAATCTCATCCCATCCAGTTGAACTCTTAGTCTTTAAAGATTTCACTACTTCTCTAACTTCAAACTCTTTAGCCACTCGAAAAAAGAATGAAGAATTATATCTTTGATTTACTTGCTGCAGAAATTGATTGCTTTTCTTTTTCGATGCTGAACTAATTTGATCTGAACTGGACTTTATAAAATTGTCATTGAACATGAATGCTATTTGATTTGGGTCAGAGATCAATCTATCTCCATCGCGCAGCTCCACTCGTGGGTCGATCTTACCATTTAATACCAATTCCTTCTTGACTACAGTCCATGTACCTTTAATAATGTTGGTAGCTTTCAGTATAATGTCATCATTATGTTTTTTCTTTGCTGCATTAATTGTCTGTCTTAGAACCTTTTTGTAGTTGGAGAAGTATTGTAAAAATATTGGGTCGTTGCAACTTTTGGATTGTATGAATAACTCTCTCTTTTTCCTGCAAGCTAACTTTATACTATCGGTTACCCATGAACTACTCCTGGCTTTATTATGTTTTACTTTGAAATTTGAAACTGGAAAAGCCATAGCAAAAGCTGATCTGAAAACTGAATAAAATGAATTGAATGCATGTTCGGGAGATAATGATTTCATGCAAGTACTCCAGTCGGATTGCTTTAGAATTTCAATGAAATATTCTGTCTTAGATCTACTCACTAAACGCCTGGAAATATATAGCTCACTGCTTGAGATAGGCATATTTTCATATTTTTTATACAAGATTTGAGCTGAGTGATCAGATAGCCCTAAATCTATTGTATTACCTTCTAAATAATTCAATCTGTTATTCGTAATTATGTTATCTATGCAAGTGGCTGATGCCAAAGTCACTCTACTGGGCTGGAGGAAGACTAAATTCAAAAAGTGTGATGTCGTCAAATTATAAAATTTCTGCATGTCTTGAGTATCTTTTAATATATCTATATTGAAATCTCCACATATAAAAATACTTTTTTTGCTGAGTTCGGGAGTTATCATTTCAAGAAGCCTTTCTAATTTGTCAAAAAATGTTTCAATATTACTACTATCTGGGGTTCTATAAAGGGATATAATAAGGCATGTCTCATCGCAGCCACTATCTCTAATCATTATTTCTATTGCTACACATTCAAACACGCTTTCAGATGACAGCTTGCTGATATCACTTCTAATTGAAAACTCATATCCTTTCTTAATTAATATACAAGCACCCCCTCTCTTCTTAAGTTCTCTACAATAAATAGCTGCTGTACTGTAGTTAGCGAGTGTATCCAGAATATTTGCGTCTTTTTTAGGTAGCCAGTGTTCTGTTAGAGTTATTATCAGTGGGTCAACAGGTTCACACAATAATACATCCAAATCAGTTAGCTTAGAAACAACACCCTGTATATTCAAATTGAGCAGGAAAGGTCGTCCATCATGAAGTCTGTCAATGTCTATGTTGCTGCAGTTATTGGTATCATTTGACTCAGCCCTAAAAAAGCAGATGGAGAATCTTCACACACACAATTATTTTCAGTAGCCTCCCCACTGACAACTGTTGAAACAGAAACATCCAATCCCGACCTCAAAAAAGATGAAAAACTACAATCTGAAATCAGCGAATTAGATAGTTTCCGTTCCATATTAGGCCTACCTACCCCAGCATTTGATTTGTAGGGCCGTGTTGGAGACTCCAACACCTTCAACAAATCTCTAGTGAATAAACTCTTGCCAATCCGATTCAAATGAAGCCCGTGGGAAGCCACTTGTTTGTGTATATTTTTGATTGTAATCAAATTATTGAACAAACGAAGAGAGGTCTTAGAGCCTGTTCACACGGGGCGTTTTTTTGTGGAGCGTCTGTCGCGCAGCTGGTGTCGAAGCATTGTCTTATATGGGATTTTCGTGTTCTGTTCACACGGCACTTCGCGACGAATTTAGCTGCTCATCGGCTGCTGGCTTCGCCGCAGAAACTTGCCACAAAAAGTGGAGCGTCTGATGCCGAAAGGCTCAGTGCCATTAGAACTAAATGGCAGCTGCCGGTTGCTGTTCACACGCTTGCTACTTTTTCAGCTGCAAAACAGACGCGCGTAGACGCGCGACTACGCGCCACTGATGCTTATCTCAACCAAAATTTAAATTTGGTGAAATTTCGGAAAATTGAATTTTTCAAATTGCCATCGTGTTCTATATGTTCAACACTGTTCATATCTTTTTGAATTTTTTTTCTATCAGCAAAATTACCCTTTTTATCAAGTATAAAAATGTCCTTCTTTAAAGACATTCAGAAAACAACAATTCAGTTAAGAAATTATAGTTTTGGGTGGGTTCACAATGTGAACAACTTCAAAAATTGTGAATGATATGGATAATGAATGAATAAACAAATATTTATTAATATTAACATACTTCAAATGTTATTACTATCTAAAAAGAAGAGATGTATGAGAACGTTTATTTTTTTCAGTCCCCACAGAATTATTTTTGTAAGTCTGGTACCTTTCAACTTTAATGAGCCCTACTAACTTATATTAATGGAGTCAAAGTAGCAGACAATGAACAAATTTCACAAATTAATAATACAGTAGCTTCCATTCTCGAGTGACCTTCATTCTATTCTAGACTATCCTAGTTCTAGTTATTTTATTGTTTCTTGAGAGAGTATGTATGTGTGTGGACTATATTGACACTTGTTCTCTAGAATTCCTGGAGTTGAATCCCTCTCTCTCTTACGATCCAGAGGGTGCAACCCCTGTCCAAACGGATGAGGCGAGCGAGGCGAGCTTGCCGTCTAGTAATCATAAAACTACCATAAAAATGGTTTTGGTTGCAAGCTGACGCGCGTTAGTCGCGCGTAGTGGAGCAACAGACGTGCGGCTGCTGCGCTACCGTCGCGCCACAGCTGCTCCACTAACGCGCGTTAGTGGAGCAGCTGTAGCGCCGCAAAAAGTTGCTCGTGTGAACAGGGCCTTAAGTGAACCGTTTTGCATCTATCTGTATCGCACTTTCGGCTAAACGCGTGGACCAAATTCTATCAATTTTTGCATGGATTTTCCTCTAAGGAATGTGCAGCGATGAATGTACAAGGATTTTCAAAATTTGCTTGCATTTGAAGGATATTTAGAAGGAAAAAAGGAAAGGCACTCAGGCCTTCTTCTATAGGAAACAAGTAGTTTTTAAAATCAGCTGTCAGTGAATATGTCAACTGACAGGCAGTCTTTATTCCGATCTTCTGATAACACTTTATATGTGACAGTTCTTTGTGTGGCAGTCAACATTCTTCTTTTGTGACAGTACAAAGCAGTGCATTACAAAGTATAGTTGTGATTCAGCGTTTCAAGTGTGATAATAACTGTAACAATATTTTATTGCGAAAAGTCAGCGATAGCTGAACTTTTTGTGGACTACTATCAGTGAGAGTTTAGTTTACTATTGCGTTATTGAATAGTTGATAAGACATCTGTTAATTGTTATTGATCGGCATATTTAACAGCCATTCATTAGTATTGGACAATGATTGATCTTGTTATTGTTATATCCTTTCAAAATTCAAACTCAAAATAAACGTTATTCCTTCAAATTAAACTTGTTAATTGAAATAACAGTAATTGTTGGTTGAAAGTTGTAAAACTATTTTTATTTTTATTTTATTGATTCCTCGAATAATTACTAAAAAGTGTCTTACTGTTTAATTTTTTTTTTTTGAGGATGCAGCCCACATAGGCCTGAGATCTGTGTGTGGGTAATGAATTGGATGATGGTGATTGATGAATTGGACATGAATTGGGATGAGTTTTGTGGTATCCTAACCACCAGGAAGTGAGTTTACAGCAGAGAACAGAGTATTGTTTGCTGGCCAATTCAATCGGTCACCCTTCCTAAGATAGCCCAGGAGTTCGTAGCTTATCGCTATCTGACTGGACAGATACCCACTACGCCTCACGGCTATCACTTCCCTATTGTATGAATAAAGTTCTGCGTGTTACTTTCAAGTGTTTTTCAGCATTATTTTAGTAATGGAGCCCGTAACAATACAGAGAACAATCTTTTTGACAAGCATGTTTTCGAATTGTAACTCCAAAATTAGATTGAGAACACCTATATTTTGAGTACCCAAACAATCTGCTACCCAAATCCAAAGTAGATAATTCGTATATAAATAGACAGGCACAATAGCTCAGCTGACACGGCCTGTTATATCATTCTATTTCTGCTCGCCAGAGACAGAATAGCTTTTAGCTGCTACAAATTGCAAATGCAACTGACAGCTCCACAGCCTTCATGACATTTACAGCCAAATCCGTTCATAGTCTGCGCAAGCGCTAATGATATAATATAACGGAGGCACCAGACCGAAGATTGAAATGTGTCGTTCCGAGTTCATGCAATGACTATCCAAAAGTATTGTTAGTTACATAAGCTAGACTGCGCTTGGATGGGTGACCGTGCTTTAATGACTTGGCGTTATAAGTTTTATTATCACTTACCGGTGGTTCGGAAACCACCTACAATAGTAGGTCACCATAACATGGCTCAAAAGACGAGATCTCCCCACCAGTAAAAGCCATACGCTCATTATTGATTTATTATATCAATTTTCGAGTTTATAATGTGCAATGCTCCTGCTTGCAGACAAGAATAAGAGTTTCTTCAGCAAGCAATACTGTATTCAGTGACATAGTATAGGATTTCATATCCTTGTATAATATGTGCATATTTTATAAACATTAGTCATTGAATAAAACTTGATTTGATGATAGTATCATTGATATCGAATTCAAGCTTACAATACGAGGAAGCACAGAGTTCTATAACATTTAAGATGCTCTAATTTTATCAAATGTTCAATGCAGGCATATCAGAAATTCATGAAAGTGGTTTAGTTAATTAAATATTAAAAATTGAGTTTCTTGCTTACCATATTTTATCAAATACTTTGCCAAGAATGGATCCACGCTATTGCTATTAGTGTTGTGGTAGACTTAATGTACTGTATTTGAATAAATTTCAAGCTTTATTCACAAGAATAACCTATTTGAGAGAAACAAATAATTTCTAATATTTCAATCAAGTATACAAGAAATGCAAGAAAATACAAGTGATTACTAAGTAAATTATAATCATACAAATTTAATCTATATTATTCTATAAATGTATACATCAGACATGTGAAATCTGATCTGATTTGAGCAATCAACTGTATTGAACACAGGTTATTTAGTATTAGACATAGCATCACATAAACAAACAAAAATATTTTAAAAAATTGTTTAAATTTTGGATTTTTGTCAAACAAATGGTTTGCTTAAAAGATGTTACTGAGATTATTATTCTTTCAATAACTATTTTATTTTAAATGGCATTTTTCATTACTCCATCGGTTCATTACTATATTCATTTTTCATCAACTCCCCTTTATTCAACTATAATGTTCTCAAGAAATTTCTTGTGGTAAAAGTGATGCTGTGGAACTTGTTCATCATGAATAAAAGTCATTGTCACACTACTTAATTTATTTTGTTAATAACTTACTTAGTTACTTGATTTATTCAATTTTCAAACACAGCTGAGAATGCAGCAGGTAATGCTGTGAAACCATCGTACTGTGACTAAATAAATGAAGTGGATTGACAATATCGGAACCCACCTAAAACTGTATGTCAAACTCATCAATCACCAATCATACCCATGTGGGCTTCATCCTCAAAAAAATCTGACTTTGCTATTCAAAATAATATTCTTTTTAAATTTCATATAATTTCATCTCTACAAGGGGAGACAACATTATAACTTCCTTCGAATTCACTCATACTTCCCGTTGGTTCGGAACCCTCCTGAAACTGTAGATCCAACTCATCAATCATCATCATTATCTAAGTTCAGGTTTCAGACCTATCAGGCTTCATCCTTAATAAAGAATCACAAATATTTCTTTATCAAAACAGACGAATACCGAACTTACTTTCGGAGCCCCGCCTTTTTGTGTGGTAGCATGAGGGTCCAAAAAAGGTGGAAAGGGGGATCCTATGATTGCCATTATTGTTGCCCCCCTTCTCGACCACTACCCACTTCTAACCCCTGACTCCCCCTCGGTGTGGCCCCTTGACCTCCTATCTCTCGCACAGCACACAGCCCTTGAGAGCCGAGAAAAAGAGATACAACATAGAAATGCCCAACACTGTTGCAAAAGGGCAAGGGTTGTACAAAGTGTAGGAGTCTACCTGACCTTTGACCTTACAATGTCAGCTCTAGCTCTGCATTTATTCATACTTTCACTTCCACTCTTTTTCATAAAATATGCATACCACCCACCCCCCTCCCGCGGGAATGTCACCCCCTCCGCCACCCAAAGTGAACGACATACCTTTGAATGCCATTGAAATGATGTTCAGGGAACAGGTCGACTCCCAACTTGTGCGCGTGCGTGTGCGTGTGCATGTGTGGAGGGTGTGTGTGTATTCTAATACACATTATATTATAGAGGGTGGAAACATAAATTTCATTTTCTGTGCAGTCATCAAAAAACCCAAGATGCCGAAAATTTTATGTCAGTATTTTATTGCTGCAGCGTCGTATGGAATAGCAATTTGTAGTACAACGTACTAGTAAAAAAGTTTTATTATCAGATAAAAATTTATTGCTCACCTATTGTTTGACTACTCAAAATTGTGGTGAGAATTTTTGATACTGAATATAGTGGTGTCAGGGCTTGTAGCAAACTAACAACGGCAAATTGGTATTGGATATATACCTTTTCATCACTAATAATTGTTATATCAGTTACTAAATTACATTGCTTAAATTGGTTTTTGAAAGAAAATTGCTAAAGCGCACAAGCTTAGCTCTTGTGATGCGTAATTGTCGAGAACCGTTATATTATTATACTACTAGCATTTTGCACGGTCTTGCCCAGGAATCCAGTTTGGAGTTTCTCTTTTATAGCTGTCATGATGACATAGGTCATTATTATTGGTTGATGGCATAGATGACTTATGGTAGTGGTCACAAAATTACGAAATTGAGAGGGGCAAGTGAAATACCACACAGTATGTATACCATACAGTTCAAAACTGTTTATAAAGATAATTACACCAATTAGCTGTGTTGTTTTTGCACTGTTGTTGTGAATTTTCATTGTTTATATAAGTGAGCTATCATTTTAAAAACTTCTACCCACCCGCCTAGTTTACTGTTTACCTTTTTAGATTAAAATATAACATAAAAAAAGCTCAATACACACGGTAAGGTAGGCTCGTATGACACCAGTATGATACTGCGTCATTAGCAGCTGCAATATTAATACAGATCTAATCTGTTGCTTTCGCTTGTGACATCATATCGGCGTATCATCAATATTAGCACCATAGTGCTGAAATTCAAACACTAATTTTGAAAAATATGAAAAGAAAATAAGGAATCCGGCTTCAAGGTGCACTTAATTGAGTTTAGAGAAAGCTTTGTGACAAATTTAGCGTTTCAGGTCGTCGTCGCTTTTGTGAAATCCGGAAGACTGACTCACAATACCCCTAAACAATCTTATTATTATAGATTATTATTTATTGTTTTTTCATATGCTTTTCAACAGCAGTCTAATTGTATCTCTGATCAATAGAAATCTGTAGACTATAAATATCTTTTCTCATTTCACTTTATCCTTTTTTAGAATAAGATAGAAAAGAATATTTCTGTATTAAAAAAGATACACTAATCATTGTAATAGTGAATCGATCTCGAAAGGTATGCGGCTACTAATGGATTGGTCTATATTTGTGGATTTCGAGTAGGTGATGCAGACGGGCGTAGATTGAATTGGATTGGACCAAGATAGCTTTGAGGCAATCATTATTGGTGATGTTAGTTGGAAGGATAAACGGGAGGGGTTCGCTTTTCCATCATCTAATGGAACAGACTATACTTGGATTGACTGACTGACCACCAGTGGGCGAACCCACAATACTCGGCATGACCAGTAGGAATTGGTTATAACAGTTATAAGAAGCAATTCAAGATACTTGAAAGGCCAGTCTTTAAAATTATAAATAGCAACTAGAACAGTTTTGTGAAATATGGGGGTTCAAAATTCAAATTTTTCGGTTTTACGAAAACAATTTTTCACTCGGCAACACATAACATTGCAATATTTTAATACTATTACAATACAAGAAATTAAAAAAAAATAATATGACGAAACTCTCTGTACTAGTTTTATTTAGTCAAAACTATGGTCTCTCCTTTGCTAATAATTCCAGTGGTTTGGATAGCATCAGTCTTATTCATTATGGATAACAATTCCGTAGTAACAATCCTTGAAAAATTATGACCAAATATAGAATGCACAGCTTTTAAAAATGTTTTTCGCCTGTATATTTCGAATCAACACTGACATTTAGTTGAGTGTGCTCTCGGACATAATCAAAGTGGAACGTAGTACGTCCCACTTTCCCTTCTGTCTAAATCGCTACTTGACATTCGAAAAAAGTACAACTTAAAAAGTGGTTTAGCGCTGTGATCCGGGAGAAATGAACAGTAAAGTAGTCGATTGCAGTTTCATTTCAGTTTTGGTGACTCGAGTTTCTCTTCGCTTTCAGAGCTGATAAAAACTCCAATAAAAATATTTCCGACTTGTTGGACTTTGGCTCTGTTCACAACCATGCAACTTTCTTTCCTCTCCTCGTGCAACTTTTGTGCAATGGGGCCTGCCTGCGATCTTAAAAAAATGTAACTGGATTTGTTCCACAACCATGCAACTATCTTTCCTCTCCTCATGCAAAATGTGTTTATTCAGACCTGTCTGCGATCCCAAACAATGTAGCTCGATTTGTTCCACAACCATGCAACGTTTTTCCTCTCATGTAAATTTTGTGTATTGAGGTATGTCAGCAATTTCAAGCAATGTCAGAGGATTTGTTACATTTGTTTCAAAAACGTGCAAACTATTTTCCTTTCCTCGAGCAAATTTTGTGTATTGAGGCAGTATTGCATCCCCACAATCCCAAATAATGTAAGTATTTTGTTGCATTTGCTCCACATTCTTGCAACTTTCTTTCCTTTCTCATGCAACTTTTGAGAATTAATGAATTAAGGCATACCTAAGGCATATGTTTTATTATTGAAAGTATCTTTGTTATCTATCAAAAAAGTATTATAATATAATTCCATTCACAATGTAAGCTCTCCAATAATGTAATCATATTTTATGATTAAGATGCAGTATATGGAACAATCGCAAGAATTTCCTATGAAGAAAAATTTGTTTCCTTTGTTTGACACAAGAGCCCACTCAAATTTTGTTCACTCTTTTGATGGACAAAAATTGGTACAAAGCTGGAAGTTTTTTTAATCCACTCTAGGTATTCTAAGTTTGCAAAAGTTGAAATTGAAGAATACGGAATTCTACTCCAATTGATGTACTGTATATCAATATATCCGTTCAATTGTTCATTCACAATCAATTTTCAAAAATCAGGTATTCCTGGGCGCTCTATGTAAGGGTGACCGATAGGATTGGCCAGCAAAAAAGACTTGGTTCTCTGCTGTAAAATCACTTCCCGGTAGTTCGGAACCCACCTAAAACTGCAGGTCCAACTCATCATTCACCTTCATCCAATTCATTACCCACGCACAGGTATCAGACCTATGTGGGCTTCATCCTCAAAAAAAAAAATTGTTAATTTTAAACTTCTTTAATTCTAGCCTATTTGTGTATTGTTCTAGTTAGTTGCTTTCTATGTGTTCACTGTTCTTTGGTTCTTGGTTTTGACTCTTATTTTTCCTTGTCGGTCCTCCCACCACAGTTGTCGGTTCTTATATTGGCCTTCAGCCAATAACAGACTTTCAATCAAGGTCAGCCTGTTAGAGACACTTTCTCCCTCGGCCAATAGTCTCGTTCCCTGTTTAAAATATATGAAGCTACTCTATACTTTAGTTTTAGTATGTTTGATAATGGTGTAACAGCCGAAACTAGTATCTCACTATTTTCAATAAATGTGGTTGTAGAAATTTATGTCTTATTTTTCATTACTTAACTGGATTTGTTGTATTTGTTCCGTAACCGTACAACTTCCTTGCACAAATTTTGGGTATTGAGGCATTCCAAAACAATAGAAGTGTATTTGTTGCATGCTTTGTCAGCCTCTTTCTCGACCATAATGAAATATTCTTTTTATATTGAACGAGTGTTGAACGTTACAAAAGTTGATAAAACATAAAACAAGGAAGGAATAACGTTTTGAGAGTAGGTCATTGATAACAATTTACGTTTTTATCTTGTTCTCATTCATTGAACTGGCTTTTGTCTCAATTTTTATAATATTAATTTTATGGTCTAATTATTTTATTGTCTTATTTTTTAATGATAGACATATTTATTTGGATTGCTTTTGACAAAACGTCAGATAAGATCAACAAATGGGCGCGGATATCTAGAAATTGAGAACAAACGTGAAATCAAAATACGTTATTTAGGACAAAAATAGTTTTGGAAAAGACAATTGAATTGAGTAATTGAATGCACTTAGTTTTCTCCAGTTTTGAGACGCCATTCCTAAGTTTGATTTGTGGAAATGGTTTTCATTGTGATAAAAATTGTCTGAAAGATTCTCAAACCATTCAAACTTGGAATATCCGAATATCGTCTATAAATTCTTGATAATCAATGCCAAGGTCGGTAAACATTTCTCTAGATCATTGACCTCTACGACCGTTACTAGTTGAAATTTTAATGTACTGTAGCAAATAAAATTTCAAGATATTTCTTGCATGATATCCACGTTTATTTCATAAGTTGCCTCCAAAATAGTAGATTCTTTTCCAGACATCATTTTTCATGTTAGACATGTGGATTTTGTTTTTTAATTTTAATAATCATTGCCTTTAATTTCATCTAACCTTGGAATTCGATTATAATACATCGTCTCTATAAACACAAGTCAAAGTCGGTCAAGTTTGCTCTGATCTATTGACCGTTGTAAAGTTGAAAAATTGTAATTTGTGGGCGAACCAATTTTTAGACTTTTCTGCACATTTTACCCGATTTTATTGGTTACAAATAGTGGCCCCCAATAGAAAAAGCAGATCGAATTGAAAACCTCCTACTTTTTGGAAGTAGGTTAATTAAAAACGCTTGTTTCTGTTCTAGCACGACACGAACATCTGAGTCTACATAACCTAGTAGTCAAATATATAAATGCCTCTTAATTATGCGGTGATAATAATTTATTTATTTATAATACATACTTAAAAATTACAAACAATAGAGGCTTACAGTAAACGCCAAAACAAACCTCATTGAATACATTAGATTGACTAAAAACAAACAAGGAAATCACAAAATAATTTAAACGCTATGCTTACAAAGAAATAAGTCGAAATACATACAATAAGAGAAAGGCATGAAATAAAAGCATAAAGAAAAATAATCCTAAATATTAATTAACTTTAAAAAATGAAATACCAAAATAGTGAGAAAATCACATGGAAACAGTTTCAAGAAAAATAACTTGAAACATCTGTTAACTATAAACAAAGAAATAATAGAACAGCTAGAAACAAAATAGAAGGAAAGAAGAAAACATATAATTTATGGTCTGCATCTAAAATTCCAGAGCTTGAAACATTTCCTACTAAAACTGCACAAAGTATCTGAGGAGTCTAGAACTGGATTTAATATATTGTACAATCGCACAGTTCTTTGAAAGAAGCAATTCGCATGGTGAACTGTGTTTACTTTATCCAGGGCGAAAAGCATATTCAATCTTGGCCTATTAGATGGAACAAAAAAACTGAAATATTGAACTATGTTTGGAATATCTAAACTATTATTCAAGAGCTAATTTAGAAGACGATATAGTTGTTCATGTTTATGATGATGAAAATTATGGCAAAGATGTACCTTGTACGACTTTAATTGATAAGTTTTATTAGTGCTTTTGCCTATAACACAAGTGCTGTAGTCAACAACTTAGTAACTTGAGGAACCTCCATAACCAAATCACTGTTCCATCAAGCTTCCACGTTTCTCCTATTAAATGATAATTGAATGGATCCTATCAAGTTAAAGACCCTTTATTCTGCTCCCTATAAAGTTAACATAAAGTTATGGGCTTCATATGAAGTTATGTGTTATCCAATGTGTTGTATAGTGAAGTAAGTACTGTGTAAAACTGCCTAAGTACTGTTTAATAGGGGGAAAGTCTCCATAAAAAGCTATGTAGTAATGAAAGGATTATAATTTCAGTACTAGAGAGAGATCTGAGGGCCGTATTTATCAACGTTCGTTCAGTGTCTCTTGACTCAAGCAGATCTTGAAATGCATTTAGAATAAAGGCATTTCATGAGTAATTCAAGGTTTTTTGTTTTTTGATTAAAAAAAAATAAATACCGTATATACATAAATATTTTAATAATTTATTTTATATTAATAAATAGTGTATTTATTTAATTATAAATTTGTTTTATTAAAAAAAAAAATTCTTAATTTTCGGGAAAAACAAATTTATAATTGAATTAAATCAATTAACCCAAAAAAAATTAAATTTAATAGATAGTGTATTTATTTTATTTAAAAAATTAAAATCTCAAATTTTCGGGAAAATCAAATTTATAATTGAAATAAATCAACTAACCCAAAATAAATGTTGAACAAAACAATTAAAATAATTTTTTTCAAATATAGATTAAAAATTCAATTTTTATCAATATTTATAGGTGTAAGAATCACCTTTTTTCCTCAACACTTCCTTTTAACTTCACTTTCAACTATCAAGTTATATATATATTCAAACTAATATATTTAGTTTTTCAAATTTAAAAAAAAAAATCTTCCTGAAAAGAAAGTTTTCTCGACTTAATATACTTGTATTTCCCCTATTAATAATTGTGTGAACAAATTAAACCCTAGAAAATTCATCTTTAAATTTGAAATGCATTTAGAATAGAGGCATTTCAAGAGTAAGTCAAGTCAAGAGCCACTGAAGGAATGTTCATAAATAAGTTCATAAATTAAATTTCAATTTTAAATAGGTTCTTTAGTACGGTACGTCTCTAATTAGCAAAATCAATTGGTATTTGATCTTAATTTGTAGAGTTAAGTGGTAGAGAGGACCATGAGTCCTCCGCACTTAATAAAGGCAATTAATCAATGAAATGAACAATGTCCAATCAATCAATGATCATCTTGGTAATTTAAAAAATTAGATATAACCCATAAACATGAATATGTGTGACATTAATTAATTCAGCCTGTAGCCTCAATGTCAACAGTTGATCAACAAATAAATTAATTGATAAATAAAGAGTTTATTACTCGAAAACAACTTAACACACTTCACATTTCAAATCATCATACAATTTTTAAAAGAGTTCGCCACTTGAAATTACCAAGAAATAAATAAGTGAATAAAAATTCTGCTTCAAACAAATGCTAGATTAACGAATTTGATTAAATATCCCTCTCACACTGGCTAGATGATTAAAACGAGCGAAGCGAGCCTGCCAATATCTCACGTTTTCACCGACTATCAAAAATAAGATGGACCTAACTAATGTCAATTAAACGCATTTTCTAGGAAACTGTACATTTTCATCTTGTTTTTCCTCTATCATAATAGCATCGTTTCATAGTAGCATAAACTGATGTACGGTACTCATTATATATTCGCTCGTGGGCGTAGTGACGCGTGCAATGGTATGTATGTACCTAACCTAACCCTTTAGGAGTTTTGTTGGATGGACCAGCGAACACATAAGACCAATTGGTCTTATGTGTTCGCTGGGATGGACATCGACCTGGGCTCTATAAATTTAAAAATATGCTGTAAAATTTCATCCGGGATATTTGTCCTGCGACATCTTGCTAGATTAAATGACATAAGTTACCTTTCACAGCATTGCTGTCACTTATTATGTACCGTACTAAAGCATATGGTACTCATTAAAACAAAAACTTGATCGGGTGTTTACGTTCCTAAAGATGTTAGGTTTATGGAAAGAATGAATAGATTAGATTGATGTAGGCCGCTGTTCAAGAGACTTGGTCTCCTAGCTGTACCTTGCTTTTATGTGAATGAAGATACTATGTAAAAAAGAGTGATATAAACCAAAATATTGACATACATGATTATAATACACAAATCTGAGATTATCACTTGGTGAGTGACAATAGTAGCTTATTCGAACAAAACCCTAGTTATTGGTGGGAAATTCTTTAACAAGCTAACACAGTTTTTAAAAAATCTTGTTAATATCGAAATATTTTTAAAAACAATTGAAAAAATATCTAGTTGATAAAGTGTACAAGAGTATACTTTTTGTAGTGTGCAATAGCTCCTTTCATATCAAAATTAAGTCTCACCACACAAATGATTTATATTGTAATTATAGTAACAACATGTAGTTTATAACACGTTTAGTACACTTTTTGTAGTGTACAAAAGCTCCTTTCATATCAAAATTAAGTCTCACCTCAAATAATTTATATTGTAATTATAGTAACTACATGTATACTCCTCATTTACCTGAGTCTACAAGACGTAATTTTCAATAAAATAATTATTGAAATAACACGTAATTTTCAGTAAAAGCCGGCATAAGACCGTAGATATATTTATACAATGGTGTATACAGATTACAGATGCATATATGTATGGGCTAGCATGAATATAAATATGTGTAGAATATACAGATATATATTTTATGGGGGACAAGATGACCTATGCGTGCTACGCAGCGAACACATAAGACCAATGGTCTTATGGGTTCGTTGGTGCTACGGTATGCACTTAACTAGCCTGCAAATAATAAAAGCCAGCAAAAGAACGCGTAGATATATTTATGCAATAGTGTATACAGATATACACACGTATTAGCAACATAGATACACAATTAGCAACATGTATATACAATATATAGCTATACAGATTCATACACCTATGGGCAAACATGGATACATAAATATGATATATATTCTACGGTGAGTGAGGGGGGTGGGAGGGGTGTGTGGTGGCAACACCACTTGACTTGTGTTGTGGATTGTGGATCTGGATCCGGTAAGTGGTTGTCCTTCACCGGTTTGGTCCAGAGAAGCCAGCACTGGGATGCTGTGGATTGTGGAACTGGGATCACCGTGATAACAGACCAGACATAGGCTTCACTATTCTTCCATGTAACAGTTCCCCCTAGCGTTACCATAAATGGTAATCACAAAAAGAGGAGATTTTACAATACGTTTTAAATCAGTAGGTGAAGGAGTGGTGGATTCACCTTGGCGGGGAGGTACCTATAGTATTCAAATAATTTTAAAAAAATTTGAATATGATTTTTTTTGGGAGAAAGATGTTGTGATGAAGACGAAGTAGAAGAGAAAGAAAAGGAGGAAAATGAGAACAAAGAGAAGGCCTATTATTAACATTATTATTATTATCATTATTACTATTGGCCGAAAGAAGAGAGGTCTCTGTATCAGATCGACCGTTTTGCATTTGTCTGTCTGTCTGTAACACATTTACGGTTGAACGCGTGGACCAAATTCAACGAAATTTCGCATGGATCTTCCTTTACGGAATGCCCAGCGATGTACGTAGGATTCTCAAAATCTGCTTGCATTCAAAGGATATTTAAAAGGAAAAAGTAAGACTCATAGGCCTTCCTTTATATGAACATACGATTTTTAAAATGAGCTTCTCCACCATATGCAATTGAAATCTGATTCATAGATAGTCCTCGGGGCGCCATCTGGTTATTCATATGAATAAAGTTATCATTCATAAGAATAACATATTTGTTTTGAAGAAACAAATAATTTATAATATTTCAATTAAATATATAAATAATTTATAATAATTCAACTCATCAGACATCTGAAATCTAATTGAGCTGCCTCGCAAATAGAAAACACAGCCTTTGATGTGATACAGAGTGACTTTTTGTGGAAGACAGACATGAAATAGACTACACGAATTGAATCAAGGATTACGTCTGATGATTGTGTTTAATTTTGCTGGTGATTATCATTGAGTGCATCGAGTATGTTGCTCTGTGCAAGCACCCTTATTCTTGGGCATGAGGTCTACTGGCCACATAACTAGTTATTGTTACTTTGGTTCCTCGTTACATTTGATACCATTTTTTTGATCAAAATCGGCCTGTCAGAATTTTTTTAATTTTATATGGAAATATTCAGGAATTCCCTAATCACTGATACAGTGCTGAGTACCTCTGCCTTTTACATGCTGTATTTTGTGCTTTTTGACACTCCCAACTGACTCAATTTTGCTGTCACTTTTGTTGTAATCAATCCAATTACAGAAATAATGACAAGCTCGATTGATACCATTCCTTGCTGCCAGATATCCTTTATCTCCGCAACCAGGAGGGGATACTTTAAGATTTTCTCTCAGCAACCAGGAGGAGATACTTGAAGATTTTCTAAGTGTCGTAGCGATCCAAGTTATGGCAGGATGTTATGCCAACATCTATCAAATAAGTTTGCCTGGTCTGCTCATTCATTACGATTATTGTTTGCAATTGTCCTATCTGTACAGACTGATCTTTACTAATACCATTTATATGCACTATTCTCTAGTATTGGCAAAGGCATGTATCTGCAGTACGGATCTTGATCTTCAAGCAGCTCATGTCAGAATGCAAGATCCTGATGGAGTGCACAGTGCACTGTTTCTAACATTAACTGATAATTTTATTATTATTAATATTATTATGCGCGTATGGATTCCAATGTATCACACAAAGCATTTTGGTTCTTCCTTCTTTAAGTCTCCAAACTTCTCGCATTCTCTCTGCATGGATTCTATTTCGCTGCTCCGTTCACTTTGTTTCTGGTTTCTTTCTGCATTTTCTCTCTAATTCCACTTCTCTGTATAAGCTTGTGTTTTGAATTTGCAATTTTTCGAAATTGTTTATTATTATTTTTTTTAATTATTATTATTACTTTTACTCACTTGAAGATTTAGATAGCTCCTGAAGATAGATTGAACCTGACATACCTGAAAAAGAAATAAATTGAGTTAATGTGTTAAGTTGACAATAAAAATTGCATTTCTACATAAACTTATGAGTGTAAATTAATAGAAAATAAAAAAATTATCCTAAAGAAAAATAACCAATCCAATAATCTTCAAGAACATTAAACTTGAAGAGAAGTCTTTTAAGAAACCTGTTTCAAGAAACTGATTTTAAATAACTTTTTCAACGAAATTTTAATTACAATCTAGCGCTAAATTGGCTAATTGGCAATATTCTTCTATCATTGCTATGTAGTGTAATGGACTTGAAAAAATAAATTGCTGTATGACCTAAACTCCAGTGCAAAGCTTTGTAAGACACAGTTCTAAAAACAGGCCTGGATTAAATGGCTCTATCTCGAGGCTTCTTTGACTTAAGGGTGACTTATAAAGCCTTAAAGGACTTTTCAAGACTACCTTGAAATGAGATAGCCTCCCGGTCGCTTCTTAAATATCATTGCTATGTAGTGTAATGGACTTGAAAAAATAAAATTACTGTATGACCTCAACTCCAGTGCAAAGCTTTGTAAGACACAGTTCTAAAAACAGGCCTGGATTAAATGGCTCTATCTCGAGGCTTCCTTGACTTAAGGGTGACTTATAAAGCCTTAAAGGACTTTTCAAGACTACCTTGAAATGAGGGAGCCTCCCGGTCGCTTCTTAAATATTACCTGATTCTAATTCTGTGTAATAATTTTATTGAGAAAACCTACAAATTTTCCAATATTTTTACAAATAAACCAAATGTTATTGAGAAAACCTCAAATTTCTCCAATATTTTCAAAAATGAGTTACAAATGAACCAAGTTTAATTGAGAAATCCTCAAATTTCTTCAACATTTTCAAAATAGAGAGGAGAGCGCTTGATTTGCCTGAGTGGCTGCATAGCAATAGCAATGCTAAGCGAAGTTTGCTGATCTCAAGATAGATAGAACATCAGGTTGTTGTCGGCTCCCTAATTCCCCCCCCCCTTTCAAACCCCTTACATTCCACCCCTTCCATTGACCCCTTAAATTCCATCTCCCCATGATCCTTAAATACCACCCTCTCAATCCTCACTTACTTTGAACCTCCTCCATGAAGAGATCTGTCCCATTTGCATATCGCTCTCAAAGCAACAGTGTCATCCTATCCTCAGAGATAGATAGATAGATAGATAGATAGATAGATAGATAGATAGAGAGAGAGAGAGAGAGAGAGAGAGAGAGAGAGAGAGAGAGAGAGATAGCTTTATTTGAGTAAAAGTACAATTTATATGAAAACTGACTATAACCTAACAATGAATGACATCACCTAAAATCATGGAAGATGTAACAAGATGATAGATGGAAGATGGTTGATATAAAAGACAATATTCATATTTATTATTATAAAGACATATTCAATATTCATGTATAATCAGTCATAATTGAATTAAATGCATCACAAAACTACCTACCTAGTAAATGTAAGTCAGGTTATGGTTCTAATATAACTATACTTTGCAACTCTATATTGTATATTGGCCGATCCATCAAACAAGGAGATTGAAGGGAGAAGCTGCCTTCTAAAGATGTTGCACAAATACAGATATTTTATAATATTGTTACGGGTTCTACTGGCTAAAATAAGGCTGGCAACACAAAAGTGAATGTGAAAGTGAAATGAATGACATCACCTAAAAAAAGATTTGATCCACATTAACTTCGTTAAATAAATAATAATAATAATAAATAATAATGAAGCATGTTTTTCGAGACCGAATTTTGCATATTTTGTCTGATATCTCAAATATGGGTGATTCAAGAGGTCTGGGACGTGTTTTATTCAATTTTTCAGTTCATTTTACATAAAATCCAATAGATGTAACACCTAACTTAACGCCATAAAAAATCAGTTTGGCTTTATTTCCATCCTTTCCCAGAAAATCGGGCGAAATCTTTCACTCGCCATAACTCCCTAACAAAGCATTTCCGGATATATGTTTATATAAACTTTTTTCATTACTTTGATGAGAGGAAACCACCTTAGAAGTTTGTCGGGTTACTCGTGGGACACCCTGTATATTATACAGCTAAGATTATCCCAGTTTAAAACTGAACTAATTATTGTAACACCCATTATTGTGGATTCACAAGTGAAGAATCTAATTTGTAATAGTTTGGAGCGGTTTAAAATATGTATTGATAGACAACGCCTGACATGATTTAAAAATGACCAATCTACAAACAAGCAACGAGGTTATCAGTTAACGGTACATTCCATTGCAAGTTGACAGCGCAATGAAAACAATTCACTCCCAGAAAAAGAGAGATAGGAAACAACAAAGAGCTAACCAAAGATCAACTTCAACTAGATAACTGTCTGACAGCTACGTGGAATTCATTTTACAAGATTCTCGACATTCCAAAATGTGAATTAGGTGAAATTTCTTTGTTTATCTATGGCTACGTTATAAAGTAGACATAATAGGTTAGACAGCGATGTCAATACAGCTTACTTTATTCAATCCATTATCAAAGTAGTGTTAGAATAGCCATAGTTTAAGTTATACAGCTTAATTTATTCTATGGATTATCCAAGTAGTGTTAAAATATCCAAGTAGTGTTAAAATAAAGATATTTTTACACTAGACCTATTGTCTCTTTTCAGTACCAATCAGAATTCAGGATTTTTTCAAAACAGTGTCGAAATGAATGTAATGCGTTAGTCATATCAGCTGATTCAAACATTTTGAAATCAATTTAAATTTCAATTCAGAACCGCACAACAATCACGCATTCTAGGTTATTTTATTGGTGTGGGGTAAGTTATTCGATTGATTGGTAACTTAAATTAAAATATAAATTAAATAAGTAAACTTAGATAAAATATTGTATACAACGATTCGTTTCACTCGTGTCCTAACTTACATCTCACTTGTGGCTTAAAAGCAGTTATGTTACAATAGTTGCATAAGCTTCTAAAAAAAAACAACACCTGTTCCAATTAGACAGACTGTGTTTCTTTAAACTGGTTGTTTGGGGTCAATTAACAAGTCTATCCTATATAATAGACAGCTACTTGCTGTTATCTGTTGACAAAACTCTAACAATAGAGAATAAGGGATTGGAGGAGGGAGGAGGAGAGGAAGAAAAATGAGGAGAAAAAAGGTGAAAGAGAAGGTGGAGGAGAATAAGATGATGATGGAGGAGGAGTAGGAGAAGGAAATCGGGGAGGAGGATAAGTATGCAGAGGAGAACGAGAGGAGGAGGTTGAGGATGAGAATAAGGTGGAGGAGGAGAATAAGGTGAAGGAGAAGAAGAAGAACGAAGAGGAGGAGGAGAAGAAGTGCTGCAACAAATTCTCAGCACCAAATAGCCTACATCCTACATGGTATTCAAATGTTTCTATACTTGAATTGGCAGAAGAGAACCCTAAGGCTCTATACAGATCAGATATTCCTGTCATTACCTGACATTTTGGTTCCAATGTGTTGGAGGCGAATTCAAATTTTTATAGAATTCTGAATTCTGTATATGCATCAATGTCTGTATTGTCTCATCTAGGCTGTAGTGACATTATTTAATCACTTAGACGTGTGCTTTCAAACTGAGAATTAGAACCGAAGTGTCAGGTGCGTGTACCTGGTGTTTATATAGCCTTAGTGCCTTATTTATGAAGGTTTCTTCAGTATCTCTTGACTCAAGGAGATCTTGAAATGCCTACACAAATCCAAACATTTCAAGAGTCAAGAGATAATTAAGAAACGTAATAAATACTTCCCTTAGAGAAACCCAGACCAACTACGTATTGAATGCTTTACTAATGTGAATGTACTAAAATTTAAATACTGCACTAAAAAGGTCTCCCACCAATAAAAGTCATTCGCTTATTATTTTATTACTCCACGAAAACTTTATGTGACTCCAAATAAAGGTTTCCTTTTTTGAAACTATCTAAAAGTTCCCTCTAGCCAGCGTAACTCGAATTTCCTCCAACAGACAGCGCCACTTTACTGTAGGGATTTTCCACACCCCAACACCTAGCGCTGCCTACTTCGGAAATTCGGAACTAAAACAAACCCTTTTGGAGCGCACTAAATACAGTACCTGTTAGAGAACGAATTTTTTCTATAGGTCGAATTTTGGCGCACGGAATAGAGTACTGTTAAACAGAGTATCTTTTCAAAAGGTAGAATTTTGACACAAATTTACAGAAATAAATAATATAAACTACAAGTGACCTTGTAAAATATCTATAGAGCATTGCTTAAAACCAAATTTCAATTTATTTACACACACACAAATATCAGTTATTCAATATTTTAGCTTTAGTTATAATCTAAAAATAGTAACTATTTCTGAATAATTCAGTACATGTGGTGGAGCTTGGAGTAAATTCTTTGGAAATAACAGACCAGTTGAAAGCACAAACTTTAGAAAGAATGAAATAAGAGAATAAGACATCAGCACTTATATTATGGGGGACGTGTAGATCATAAAACACACATTAATTAATTTATGAAATGGGTAGATTATGAAATACATTAATAGTTATGTTAACATTCAATTTAAACCTCAGATGTAACAGGATCTCACACGATTTTTCATATATTTTGGATTTTATATAGGTTTATTACAATGCATTATGAGCTCAAATACTGTATTTTAAAATACCCTAAATCTAAAATTTCAATAAATTGTTATAAATATATTTCATTCCTTGCTCACAGGCATCTGCTCCGGCGAGGAGCCATCTTCAATAATTTAAAATGATGTATTTCTTGTCTGTATTTATTTACAGACAGAAAAACAATGAAGTGAATTTTGACTATGCTATATTGTAATGTTTTAAAAGTTGAACAAATAAAAGTTCAATGCCACCAAAATTGAGTACAACATCTATTATATATTATAAATACATTTTGCTTTTAAAACATGTGTGGAAGGAAATTCAACTACAAAAGCTAACATGAAATTAAAATTAAACCAAATTACATGAATAATATTTTCAAATTCCGATAGAATAACTGTAAATAACTACCTACATGATATCTACTGAATACTACTGCCTACATGATATCAGTAAGAAATCATCGGGAATGCTGAATCTATCAATAGATATTAACATGAAATTAGCGGAAATGCTGTTGGCAATTTATTGCAAAATAAAATGCTGTTATTAACAACTGCAGCAATACTTTCCAATATTAGAGAGAAAGAGAGAGAGAGAGAGAGAGAATGAATGAGAATTATTGTGGGGGGGGGGTGAGAGAACAAGAGTGATGAAAGCGTTTTCAAATTACAATGAAAGTGAAATCATAACACTCTTGGAAAACGGTACATTCGATAAATATCCAAATCTATCACATTACACGAAACCTAACAGACTAAACCCACAACAGTTCACGCCAAGGGTGGATAAGAAAGTGCAGGGAGCATAAAGTCAGAAAAGTGTAATTCTTGTGCGGCTATCTGGCGACTTTCAGCGGCTATACTCCAATATAGATCTACACCAATGTTGTTGAAGTTGTTATATATATCTATGAACTCCACCATGGCTATCTTCAAACATGGCCGTCACTCTACACTTAATTGTAGGCTAAAGTCATAATTAGTGTTAAAGTGATCAATACGATTGCTAAATCTTGACAAATGTTTTCAAAAAATCATTTCGAGAAGCAAATCGTTTTCTGCGATTGTGAGCGTAGTTCAAACATTTGGACTGGCAAAAGTCAAATTTTGTAAGTGAACTACAGTACTTAGTTTGAAATTCGCGGTGATATAGCGAATGTCATATAGCGTATGGCGTCAGATCCCAAGTAGTATGGCCTTGCTTCCTTCCATTTAATATTTTAAACTTTTTAACAGTGGTTGAGTTGGTGGGAGCCTTACCGGTAAGCGGTAACGGTAAATGTTAACGATGGCGTCTGTTCGGTCTATTCAAATTTTTTTATCGTTTATGAACTTGAATAGACCAATCAGACGCCACCAGTAACATTTACCGGTTACCGGTAAAGCTCCCAGAACCTCAACCATTGGCGGTATACGTTATGCTCCCTCCACTTTATCTTACCTCCATGATGTAAACAAGCATTTAGTCCTTTCAGATCAATGATTTGGGTTACAAAGCGTTAAGTTGGATTCAGCACCAATTTCCTAATTTTCCAAACGATCAATTTTGAAACAAGAATTTCAACCTTAACCGATTAGTTCTGCAACACTGGTCTTTTTGAGCCGTTCCTTGGAGAATATTAACAAACTAGTTCCACATGATCCAATTCGCCACAATCCTGTCACATTTCCGAAAAGCCCCTTTTGCATTGATTACATTCTGTTTGAAAGACAAGAACATATTCAATAAATTTACTCGATGACACGATGAGTAAATAGTACTCGTAGGTCCTGTTTGTAACGGTGACCGATTAGATTGGCCAGCAAAAAAGACACTGTTCTCTGCTGAAAATCACTTCCCGGTGTTTCGGAACCCACCTAAAACTGTAGGTCCAACTCATAAATCACCATCATCCAACTCATTACCCACGCACAGGTCTCATACCTATGTGGGCTTCATCCTCAAAAAAAAAAAAAAAAAAAAAAAAAAATATTGTTGCGAATTAAGAAATTTGTTTCATATCATAGAAAGATATGTTGCGGAACCTGTTCATCATGAATAAAAAGTCTGAAATTGATGGACCACTTGTCACAGTACGATGGTTTTTAGCACTTAGTATTTATTCTTTAGAATTTGTATCCCAAAAAAATGTTTATACTCTATAAATCAATATCAATTTTGTCAACAATGTCAACACCTATTGTAAACCTAACCTTCAAATACAGTACTGCTAAGGATGCAGCAAGTGAGCTGTGATACCATGGTACTGTGTCAAGTAAATAAAGTACCGGTAATTCGACAATGTCAGACTAATTGATAATCAATATCTGATAACGCGGACCTGTTTTACAACGATTTACATCAAAAATTACAATTTACAAGTAAAAACTTCCCCAAGATTTTGCAGTAACTACAAATGCAAATGCCAATTTAATTAGTTAATATTTTGTTTAAACAGGATCCTGAAAGTATCATCTGTATCGAGATGTAAAATGTATAACGATATTGGATGTTGGGGAGGTATAGCAGGAAGATATTGAATATTTTAAAGATGATTGAACTACCACAAAAACCGAAAAATTTCTATTTTGAACCCCCCCATATTTCACAAACATATTTTAAAAAGATCTCATGACATAACATTGTAATACCTTTTAAAATAGCATCATTCAATAGAAGAAACTCAAATTATGACTAAAAACTCTGTGCACAGCTTTAAATACGTAGTAAACGTGGAAGAATAAAATAGTTCCACTCTCTACTATTATTATTATTCAAGCTTCAAACTGAGCAATGGTTGAGGTGTGCTCTGTGCGCTGTGCTGATTGGCAAATGACCTTGACTTGTCCTCTCAAGGACGTACGAACACCTAGCTCGTTCACTTATCATAATCAAAAACATTCATCACTCCCCCTCTACTACTACACACACCACTTTATTCATTTTCCTTTCTCTTTTTTATATACATTCTCCCTACCTATTCAAACACTCTGTCACATGTTTTTCAGAACAGATTCAATCATTTACTATCATTCTTCTTCTTCTTACTTCTTTTTCATCTCGTCCTCCTTCTTTCTATTTTTCTTCTCCATCTTATCTATTCTTCTATTTCTCCTTCTCCTACTTCTTCATCTTACTACTACTACTACTTATTCTTCTTCTTCTTCTTTCTTCTTCACCATCTTTCTCTTCTTTCATTCGTCCTCTTCCTCTTCTTTCATTCGTCCTGTTTCTTCTCCATCTTCTTTTCCTTCTTTCATTTGTCCTCTTTCTTCTGCTTCTTCTTCTTCTTCTTCGTCGCCCTCTTCCTTCTTCTTCTTCTTTTATTCGTCCTCTCCTTCTTCTTCCATTTGTCCTCTTTTTTGTTCTGCATAATTTCTTTCTTCTATCTACTTTTCTTCTCCTTCAACTTCATCTGCATCTTTTAGTTCTTCTTTCCATCTTTTCTCTTCTTCTTCTTCTTCTTACCTATTCTTCTACTTCTCCTCCTTATTAAATATTCTTCTTCTACTCCTTCTCCTCATCCTCCTTCTTCTTCTTCACCTTTTTTTCTTCTTCATCGTCATCATCTTACTTCTTCTTCTTCTTCTTCTTTTGTACGTCCTCTTCCTTCTTTTTCCTTTTTTCGTCCTCCTCCTTTTTTCATTTGTCCTCTTTTTTCTGCATAATTTCTTTTTTCTTTCTATCTATTTTTCTTCTCCTTCAACTTCATTTGAATTTTATAGTTCATCTTTACTCTTCTTCTTCTTACCTATTCTTCTACTTCTCCTTTTTAAATATTCTTCTTCTTCTTCTTCTTCTTCTTCTTCTTCTTCTGCTGCTCCTTTTTATAGGTTCTATTTCATCTCGTCCTCCTTCTTCTTTCTGTGTTTTTCTTCTTCTCCTTCTTATCTATGCTTCTATTTCTCGTCCTTCTTCTTCTTCTTCTTTTTATATGTCCTTCTTCGTCTCCTCCTACCTCTTCTCATTTATTCTTCTTCTTCTTCTTCTTCTTCTTCTCCTCCTCCTCCTCCTCCTTCCTCTCAGCTATTCTTCTTCTCCTCCCTCTTCTTATCTATTCTTTTTCTACTTCTTCTTCTTCTTCTCCTTTTTTTCTGCGTTCATGGCAACAGTAAAAACCATTAGGTGTATGGCGAGATTGAAAGCTAGTGAATCTTGTAGGGAAACTTTCAAAAAATTACAAATAATGAACCTCCCTAGAACGCACGTATTTTATAGTATAGTTCATGTGAAAATAAAATAAAATGAAAATAAATTTGGTGAACAGCATGAACAACACAGCCATGACACGAAGAAGAAATTCAACTTGGTGAAACCAAGCATAGGGGGCAGCAGAAATCCTTCAAACGACACAGATACCAACAGTTCATTTTGTTTAATAGTAATTGATTTATAGAAATAAACAATCTTCTTTTTATAATTTATTTATAGGAAAAAGAGACTGTTCTCTGCTGTAAAATCACTTCCCACCTAAAGCTCGGAACCCACCTAAAGCTGTAGGTCCAACTCATCAATCATCCAACTCAATACACACGCACAGGTCTCAGACCTATGTGGGTTTTATCTTCAAAGGAAAAAAAATATTATTATCTGAGAATTAGATAGAGGAATAAATTCCTAAAAAATAAAGCCTACTGTAGCATAGAACATCTCAAATGTAAATCTAGTCAGCACATACATTTTTTATTCTATTTATTTATACATTTCTGTTCTATTCAATTACACATGTTATATCTGTTTTATTTTATATTGACTAATCATGAAATATGATCTATTTTTATTGTATAAAAAGCTGCTGAAATCTGCCTGTGACATTTTATATATTTTATTACAAACTATTTCTTGAATTGTTTGAATGTTCTGTGATAATGTATGAGGAGGTCCATAAAATTCTGCACCACTTGTTGACCAATAAAATATATTCTTCTTCTACTACTTCTTCACCTGTCTTCTTCTTCTTCTTTTCCAACCTGTTTGCGTAATCAAGGCACATATTCCCAACCACTTTAACAACAACAACAAGACCAGTCAGCCAATGGAATGCTGAAAGCTAGTTCTAAACGACCGCTTTAATGTCCCCCTACTCCCCTACCCAATCAATCCCTTCCACACCACATGCTCTCGCACCCCGGAGCAACGCATTCTAAATATTAATGTTTTTAAGCATCCAATAAACATTAGAATACATGCACAGTATGTATTCATGTACTGGTAAACGCATTCCACATGATAGTTTTTCACTGCTACAGTAATGCCGCATAATACAGGTTTTCTTCGCGATTTTCTTCTCCTTATTGATAGACATATGGGATAGTTTTCTGGGGAAAATCAAGCCGTTTAATAACATTTTTCAGATAAAAGATGTAGGTACTGAGAGTAATGGTAGGTGAATCCAGATGTCGGCCGTTTCAAGAAGCTATAACCATAACCTAAAAACTATCAACTATAACCTAACCTAACCTAAACTCTCCCACTTCCAAACTTGTTGACCGAACGAACGGTCTCTGTTTCAAGTCGACTGTTTTGAATTTGTCTGTCTTTTGTTTTTGTAACGCATTTACAATCAAACGCGTGTACCAAATTCTACGGAATTTTGCATGGATCTTCCTTTAAGTAATGTCCATGCAATTGTATGTGTACGGAATTTCGTAATTTCCCTGCATTCAATAGATATTTAGAAGGAAAAATGGAAAAGGCTCTCAGAACTTCTTCTACAGGAAACATATGATTTTTTTAAATAATTAACTTCTTCATCATATTATGGAATTGGAATCATATTTCAGAATTGCCCTCGGATCCTCTTATTCATCTCGTTGAGCCTTCATATGAATCAAGTTATCATTCATAAGAATAACAAATTTTTTTGAGAAAACAAATCATTCTAATTTAAATTAAGTATAACAACAACTAACAAGTGATTACAAAGTAAATGATAATTATACAACTTATTTGTAGAGAAAAATGTAATTAGCAAAATGTAGAGGTTAACCCATTGCTGGATATATATTTATTAATTCATGTTTTCATTCAAGTTAATAACAATTCCCATTATATGTAGGCTTAATTTAAGATCAGTAACTTTAATTATACCTTTATTTACATTTGATATTGATGCTATAATCGATACCATAAATATCGATTTGAGTGACTATCGACTTTTGAAGATTAGTTGACATTATTTTATAAACAATGTATTAGTACTGTTGAAAATGTGACTGGTGAAGCCACGAAACCGCGGTCCAGTGCTGTAATAATAAAGAAGTGGAATTGACAATATTTAACAGGGTTTTATTCTTTTATAATTATACAAATTTCATCAATATTGTTCTACAAATTAATTCTACAAAGACATTGTGAAATCTGATCTGATTTGAGCAATCATCTGTCTGGAACAACACAAGTACAGGTTGGATGAAAAGAGAAAACGCTACCTTGGTGACGTGTTACAGAGCGACTTTTTGTCGCTTGAAATATACTACGAGAATTGAATCAAAGGGTAGGTCTGATGTTTTTGTTTAATTTTTCGATGGGATTATCAAGTACGTAAGCACCCTTAAAATTGGGCGTGAGGTGTACTGTTCACATAACTACTACAAAATTGCATCAACATATTAATTGAATAGTTTATAAGAAAAAAATTAGACCAATTTAAATAGATTTTTTCATAAATCGGTTCGATGTTTTACGTTTATACACCCCCCCCCCCCACACCACCTGGGTGGAACTAGAATGTCGCTCTTATGTTCAGACATTTTCACCTATATAATCTCACTTTTACAATACAGATATTCACTCCAAGTACAGCATAATAAAAAGCCAGACATATATTGCCGTAATCCGGCTCAAGCACTCAACTCAGATTACATAACACAGTTTCTTGAACTTCAGTGCACCTCCTCACTCGTACAAAGATTATCATTTTCCATTTTTTCATTCCCTTCGCTCACTTTTTCTCTCTCACATTCTCTCTCTACCTTCTCTTTACACCAGCCTTCAACTGTTACAGCAATATACCAGCTACATCTGTAATACCATAACGTCTTGTATTGTGAAAAGCTAAATCTAAGCAGAAGACAGTCAGACGATTTACGGACTCCTGACATGACGGAGAAAATACATTATTAGTATTACGCATAGTTTGATTTATTATTAGCGTAGGGCTTTTTATAGTGGGGAGACCCTTTACTGGTAGTTCCACCTCGCCGTTCAGCCATATTATGGGAACATAGTGATCAGTATTAACAGATGTTATTTTTCCAAATAAAATTGTCCACATTAATTTGGGTTATGTTATGGTAATCTGAAGGCGACTGAATGAATGTATTCGCAGAAAGGACAGACACTCCACAGACTAGACATTAATATTACCTTTGACCATGCTGCTCTTGTAGAGGCAGATTTTAGGCTCAAGATGAAATGTCAAAAACAGTCATTTTTAATTGAATATTACGGAAGCTATTTATTTATTGAGATAAGACTGCAATGAATGCAAAAATGCAACAGACTGAAGAGTCAAAAACTGATCTCTGCAAATTTTTCTTGGTTACAATATAAAAAACTTTGAGGTTTCATACTTATTATCCAATAAGCATGAAAATTAAGCCATATAGTGCAAAAAAAAACTCTCAAAATTGGTTCTCCTAGACTGAAATTGCGATTTTTCAACTTCATAACGTCCAAAAAAGTTTAATTTATTCTTTTTATTTACTTAAATTATGTTTTCGTTTTTCCAAGGTATTTTAATGCTAGTAATTTGGTATTTTGGTATTTAATGCTAGTAATTTGTCTAGTAATGGTATTTTAATGCTAGTATTTAATAAACATTAAAGAAAGCGAAATTTCAATACCTATTATTCTTGAGTAATTTACATGACTCTTTTAAGAATTAAATTTTTTACAAATTTAATTAAGAAAAAATACATCTTTATCCACCATTTATGAAAGTAATCTTACGTTAAACACAAAAATTTCTCATTTCTTTGCACTAATTCTTGTGTTTTACGTGAGATTTCTCTAAGTATTGCATTTACAGCTCTGAAACCAATTTTATTCAATTTTTCAGATAAAAAAACATAAGAAACGATACATAAGAAACATAAGATATGGCCTTACTTCACCGAGGGTACTGAGTTCTAGGTGAAATTTTCCGCTAGCCGTAACTCGCTAATGAAGCGTTTTCAGGCATATGTTTATATGAACTATTTTCTTATTTTTAGCCATAGAATGAGCTCCCAAAAGATTGCCGTATAGTTTTGAATCATTCTGTAGAAAAACATACTGGAAAAAGGCAAAATGCTGGCGCAGAACTGACAGACACTCCACAGACTCAAGGCATAAGATATAACACAGAAAAACACAATATTTTGAAGCACACAAGTTCAAATGGATTTCCACCTCGCCATCTACCATTCATCGCCTCGCTCCAACGTGCACTACATCATTGAGCACAGTATCAATGCAGACAGTCTGCGCTATATGCGTGATACAACAGTATCCTCGCGTCTGCAAACAGTCTGCACTGTGTGCGCTGAGGCTAATGATGGTGCAATGTGCGTGTTGGAGTCTGCAGACATGCAATCGGCGGTCCCGACCGACCGGACGTACAAGACAAGCCTGCCTGGTAAAAGTTGTTCTATGTCGTAAATTCAAGTAAAATGGATGGATCTTGGGCTGTGCGCGATCTCTGCTCGCTGCTAGTCTGTGCTATCAGCACGAAATATCTCCAACGCGCTTCTATTTATGCCTTCACAATCCTACTGAATACATTATTGTAACCAGATTTGGCGAATTGGAGTAGAATTAAATTACCAACCATAATGAAATGATTACCCCCGGTCACAGAAACTCACTACTTTAATGATGTGTTGCTATCCGTGTTATTATACGAAACTACTATACTAAACCTTTTTGTCGAATACAAGGAAATATCCCAATATTTATAAAATTATGAGATATATTCAACTCAATCTGCAGACTGGTCACAACTGTATACTACGTTTCACAATATCACTAATAATACGACAAAAAAACTCAAAACGTAAATAACAGAGCCTCAGTGACAACTGTTCACTCCGACATCTTAATAGTAACTGAATATTGGTTTATTATCCGTTCCACTTTTATACCAAGTTACTACCATATTATACCATGCTACTATTATACCACCATATCAATCAGTATAAAAGTGTGCTGTTATTCGGGTAATGGGTGTAGATTACAATGCATATTCTATGGGTCAACTAAAATTTTCAAATTCTGAGATCACCTGAGCCTTATCTTGAAATATAGTATATGAAATTAGTTACATGATTTGGCCATGTACAAATAATATTACATTAATATTATATTGACATTGAATAATGTCAATAAATAATATTATTATATAGTTTGGAGAATAAATTATCGTTTTTAGTATAAAATACATGTAATAGTGACTAGTATTGGCCATTAATATTAAACTTGCTCAGGTTATAGTAAGTAATTAAAACAAGATGGCGCATGTGTATGAATGAAGGAACAATCTTTATACATTTTATAGGCTGGCATCTATTCCACCATTCAAGATATATATAGATCATACGAATGCTAGCATGTACATAGGTATGCTTCCAAACAGCAGCTTGGCGTAGAAGTAGTACAGATAATAAATCATCATTAAAGTAGTGTTTTTCTATAACCAAGGGTTTATATAGTTCACGCCACGAAATTAGGCGGCTCAAAGAGATTTCAGGGAAACCTGACATACTCCATGTACTCATTGGTATTCACCATCGCAAAATTGAACAAAATCATCAGATCTAACCACTCATTCAATTTGCGTAGTCTATTTCATGTCTCTTTTCCACGATGTCATTCTGTATCACACGACATAGAGAGTTGCAGTGATGTGGTGTACAAGCGCAGAGTGACCAGTTGGCTCTACAGCATTGGCTGGATGGAGGCGGAGAGGCTGCTACATTCAATATACACTTCAACTAGTTAGGGATCTCTGATCGCTTCGTCGCGGGCTTGGGTTTCCTGCTCTACTAGCTGTTTTAATTGTTTTCTTTCTTATGAGCTCTCATGTTTTTTAAGTTGTTTTTCTATGATTAAGTTTTTTTTTATTTTGATTTTTTTTTTTTAATTCAATTCTTTATTTCTCACCAAAGTCATTACAACTGACAATATACATTTAAGAAAATACAATAAAATATAAAAATTCTAACACATTAACAAAATAACAGTAAAATAATTATGGAGTGAGAAATGACCTAACCAACTATGGTTACATGTACTAGGATAGTAGCTTTGTTCATTGATTGATTGATTTTTTTTTTTAAATGTTTTTCTATGAAGGAACTCTCCCCAAAAAACAGACGAATAGTCTTGGGGGAATTCCACACATGGTATTGTAGTCTGTTCATGTGGAATAAATTTAATTTGATTTGAAACAAGTCTGTGTTTCTATTTTCCAGACAGCTGATTGTTCAAATCAGCTCTGATTTCACATGTATGATGAATGAATTTATGGAACAATATTAATTAAATTTGTTTGATTAACATTTACTAAGAAATCATTTAATGTATACTCAGTTGGAATATTAGAAATGATTGTTTCAAATCAGCTCTGATTTCACATGTATGATGAATGAATTTATGGAAAATATTAATTAAATTTGTTTGATTAACATTTACTAAGAAATCATTTAATGTATACTCAGTTGGAATATTCGAAATGATTGTTTCAAATCAGCTCTGATTTCACATGTATGATGAATGAATTGTTCAAATCAGCTCTGATTTCACATGTATGATGAATGAATTTATGGAAAATATTAATTAAATTTGTTTGATTAACATTTACTAAGAAATCATTTAATGTATACTCAGTTGGAATATTAGAATGATTGTTTCTCAAACAAATATTTTATTCTTATGAATGCTAACTTAATTCATGTGAAGGCTCTGATGGGGTTCCAAGGGCTATGTTTCAATATGATTCCACTTTCATAAAATGGGAAAGCTCATTTTAAATATAATATGTTACCCATGGAAGAAGGCCTGAGAGCCATTCGTTTTTCCCTTCTAATGAAAGAAAATTTTGAAAACCCTTACATATACGTCTCTGTGCATGCTTAAAGGAAGCATGCACCTTCCTTTCAGGTTCCATGAACAGAAAGATCAAGATTTTACTTTAACAACCAAGGATTTTCTTAAGGGAAATCTTTAAAAATTTCAAAGAATTTGGTTCACGCGTTTAGCCATAAATGCGTTACAAACAGATGCAAAACGGTCAACTTGAAACGGAGACCTCTCTTTGTTCGGTCAATAACATAGCACATGGTATAGAACTAAAAGCAGTAGGATAATGTAAAACAAGGTGAAACAGCTGGAGATGTCATCAATTTGATGTCATCGTGCAGACCACGTTTTAATCTCACGCCATTCAAATTTGTTGTTAATTGCGCTTTCTGCTGGAATTAATTTCAGCACTTAACTACATACGGGTCAATAGAATAATAAACCTACATCTATGGATGTAACAAGACTAAACACTATAATTTATTGAAATTTTTCTCAATTTATGAAAAAAAAAAATAGTTTGTTTAAAAGCTCACCATACGCTGCAGGAAAATACCTATTGACACCATTCTCAAAGACAGTTTATTGAACACACGGTCTCACCTGAAAATACAAAAAAATCTTATTAGTTGGTAAATTATAAATTTATGGCAGTTTTATGACAGTTTCGCTAAAAATCGAATATTCTGAATAAGTATTGATGCTATCCTCTGTCGACGAGACTGTAGCGCTTCATGTGTGAAAGAACAAGACGATGGAACATTATTCAGGAGAAGATGGAGAAGATGAAATAGAGAAGAAGCAGAATTAGAAGGAGTAGACGAAGAGGAAGAAGAAGAAATGGAGAGGAGGAAGAAGATGGAGAATACGGAGAGAAGGAGAAGAGAAAAAGAAGAAGAAGAGATAATGAACAAGGAGAAGGAGAGGATCGAGAAGAAGATGGAGAAAAAGGAGGAGTTGACGGAGAAGATGAAGAAGGAGGAGAATAAGAAGTAGAAGGTGGAGGAGAAGAAAAAGAAGAAGAGGAGGAGGAGGAAGAAAGTGAAGAACAAGAAGAAACTGAAGAAGACGGAGAAGAAAGAGAAGATGGATGGTAGAAAAAGGAGAAGAAAAATAAGGAAGAGGAAGAAGGAGGAAGACGAAGGGGTGGACTGCCAGGAGGTGGTGGTGGAGGAGTAGGATGAGGAGGATGAGGAGGAGTGGTTTGAAAGGGAGGAGGAGAAGATAGGGTGGAGGAAGAGAAGGAGAAAGAAGAACAAGAAAAGTTTCACGTTCTAGAGATCCAGTTTCAATTGCATTGCTTTCGTATTGATATCATAAGAATATAAGTCATAGAATATAAATTCTATTAATAATATGATGTTCATATTGAAAAATAATCGCATATATTTATCCAAAGCGGGAGCCAAATAAAGGCAATAAAACATACTTTACAGGTTCTACACTCAAATAAACCGGTACAACGGAATATCCAAGGACCCGACGAATTAAACAACAAGTAATATTGCAAATAATATTTTCTTGTACAATCGCTCCACATGAACAATGCTTCCAAGAGAAAATCAAATTGCAACTTGTGTAACACAGAAAAAGCCAACTTTTTCGTTGCCTGATGTGTCAACAAAGGACGCAGTATAGGGAGAATTACGACCACAGCCAGCGAATATTGTAGGGCCCAAAGGGTGAATGGGTTTGGGGGGAGGGGAATTGATGGAGGGGGAAAAGGTCCTCTAACCAAAGGGACAGAAGGTCGATATTCCAGTCCTTTATCAATCAAACGTCTGACATCTATTGCTGCTTTCAACGCACGCTCAAATAGACAGGCACAGAGACAAAGCTTGGTAGAGTCAGATTCAGCTGCCCGAGTCATTTGAATTACGTTGCAGATGTATGGGACTCGAGTGTTGACTCCAGTCATTTGCAGTCATTTGAATGACGAACGAATCAATGTTCAGTTGCCGGAGTCGTGTGAGTAACTTGGACTCGATTGTTGACTCCAAAGCGAGACGGGCATTGATGACTGAAGACTCGATTTTTGTAGTCGAGTCCGATTTTAGTACTTCTGAGTTGTAGAATATTCTGATTTGAACACTTGAATCGAGCACGAAAACTCCTTCAAATCTTCTCCTCCTACTCCCTTCATCATCACCCTCCTTTTTTCTCTTCTTCCTCGCTCTTTCCCACCTCCTTATTCAACTCCTCCTACCTTTCCCTTTTCTTCTTGTCCATCCATTTCCATCTTCTCTTCCTCTATACTTTATTTCATCTTCTTTTCCTTCCTTTTCTTACTTCTTCATAAATCTACTCTTCATTTGGCTTCATCTTCTTCTCCTTCCTCACACTTTTTCCTTGATTTCTCTTCAACCAATTCCTTAGTCGGCTTTCATTTTCATCTTCTTCTTATTTGTTTTTAATCTTCTTCTCCTTCTTCTCTCATATTATATCTATCTTTTTCTTCCCGTCCTCCTCCTCCACCCATCTTCTCCTTTTTTCTTCCTCAACGCCCTTCTCCTACTCCTTCTTTTCTTCCTTCCTCTACATATTTCTTTCTTACTTCTTCTCCTTTTCCCCCTCTTTTCTTCTTCTTCTGTACACTCTTCTTACTCTGTCTTCTGCTTCTCCATCTTCTTCTTTTCCATCCCTTTTCATTATCTTCTTCTCTACCATTCTCTTCTCCTCCACTCCTCTTTCATCTCCTCCCTTTTTCTTCCATCTTCTTCACTACTCACACTCTCCATCTCCAGTTCACCCTAACGGCAGAAGAGACTACTGCAGTGGTTGGATAGTAGCGTAGGGTGGTTGAATGGTGTCTCGAAAAGTGCCTATTGACCCAAAAAAGTGTTGACAATCACCCACCCAGATTTATATGCTCATCTTACTCCTCGACCTCTTACTACTCCATCTTCCCCTCCTCCTCCTCTATTATTCCACCTTCTCATCTTCCTTCTTCACCACCACCTCCTCCTTCTCTTCATCTCAGGGACACAGCCTCCTCAAGCTCTGCTCTCCAGAGTCCAGAGCACACACACACACACACACACACACACACACATCTTTGACCCTGCCCTGTTTTCCGTCCTGCATTCGCCACATAAAAACGATCTTATTGGCTCACTCACTTGAGAGCGAAGTTTGCAAACAACTAGGCCAACCTTGCAAACAGCCTTCACCCCACACACAGTCATAAATCTATTCTGTCAAAACGGTAAAAGATTTTTGCACTTATACCATAAAGAAAACTTGCTACAAAAACTTTCTGTACATACTGGGACCAAATTATTTTATAAACGTACTTTGAGGATTCCTCAACTCAAGGATGACGAAAAAAATCTAGCGGAAGTTTCCCTCGAGATAAGGAAACCTCAAGATCTGAAAATTTCGATAATCGATATCTCTAACATGCACAAAGGTTTCTTCCATATCGATTATCGATTCTTTTTAAACCATTGTTTGTTTCGTGGGGAAGATCTTTACTTCCTCTTGCTTGTCCGTACAGCCTCTTCGCTCCTCAGCACTTCCATAGAGCTCTTTGTCATAATATTTTTACCTTAACTAGGAGCCCTACGGAACTGGCTTCACGCAACTCACCGCACCGGATAATCTAATTTCATATTATTTGGATTCCGCCCAAGCCGAAATGTCCGGCAGAAATTTGTGGACAAAGAAGAAGAAGAAGAAGAAGAAGAAGAAGAGACAAAAGGGCAGACAACCTTAGCTCTGAAAGCTTGCGTGAGACAGAAATAGATCAGAGGCAAAGACCTCGTCGCCCTCCGACCACTTCGTCAGAGACAAGGCCACGAATTAAAAATAACGATTGCTTGCACAAAGAAATGCTGGACACCCGAAAACCAGTAAAATACCTGTTAGCATTATCACATTCTAATTGAATAAGATCTAATATTAGTGCTGAATGGTAGCAGAAAAATTACAATTTAAAAGAAATATTACAAGATATTATCACATTCTTTATTGAAAATTTACCTGTAAATACAGAAGGGTACTTTACTTACATTTCGTTTCAACGAATCTAACATTTAAACCAATCAGGAGCCAGGAAATGTCTGCCACTCCACATTTCAACATTCCAGAAATATTGAAAGTATATTAATGAATAATGTACTGTTTTGTTATGTGCTTTTTTCCTGTTATAAATTTCTATTTCTATAATAAGACTAAGTTGTCACAGCCATATTTATTTATTGAAAACAGTGAGATGCTAGTTTCGGTTGTTACACCATTATAAATCTCAAACAAAAGTACAAAGTAGCTTAATATATACTTAACACAGAACGATTCTATTGGCTGCTGGTGAAAGTGCCTTTCATAGAAGGTATGTGATTGGCTGAAGGCCCTAACAATTCACGCCCAACTAACTTGGTTTCATCATTCCGGCCTACTCTTTAATAACGGTAATTTCTTGTCTTTCTCGGTTGACCTTGACTGCATTTAATTTAGCTTCATATTCTATTTTGTTTAATTCTAGCCTACTTGTGTATTGTTCTTCGTTGTTAGTTTTGGTTCCTGATTTTGACATTGATTATTCCTTGCTCCTCCCACCTGTGGGCGTGACTTGTTAGGGCCTTCAGCCAGTCATGGACCTTCAATGAAGGTCAGCCAATGAAAGACACTTTCGCCCTCAGCCAATAGTATCATTCCGTGATTAGTTATATTAAGCTACTCTGTACTTTAGTTTCATCACCCTCCTTTTTTCTCTTCTTCCTCGCTCTTTCCCACCTCCTTATTCAACTCCTCCTACCTTTCCCTTTTCTTCTTGTCCATCCATTTCCATCTTCTCTTCCTCTATACTTTATTTCATCTTCTTTTCCTTCCTTTTCTTACTTCTTCATAAATCTACTCTTCATTTGGCTTCATCTTCTTCTCCTTCCTCACACTTTTTCCTTGATTTCTCTTCAACCAATTCCTTAGTCGGCTTTCATTTTCATCTTCTTCTTATTTGTTTTTAATCTTCTTCTCCTTCTTCTCTCATATTATATCTATCTTTTTCTTCCCGTCCTCCTCCTCCACCCATCTTCTCCTTTTTTCTTCCTCAACGCCCTTCTCCTACTCCTTCTTTTCTTCCTTCCTCTACATATTTCTTTCTTACTTCTTCTCCTTTTCCCCCTCTTTTCTTCTTCTTCTGTACACTCTTCTTACTCTGTCTTCTGCTTCTCCATCTTCTTCTTTTCCATCCCTTTTCATTATCTTCTTCTCTACCATTCTCTTCTCCTCCACTCCTCTTTCATCTCCTCCCTTTTTCTTCCATCTTCTTCACTACTCACACTCTCCATCTCCAGTTCACCCTAACGGCAGAAGAGACTACTGCAGTGGTTGGATAGTAGCGTAGGGTGGTTGAATGGTGTCTCGAAAAGTGCCTATTGACCCAAAAAAGTGTTGACAATCACCCACCCAGATTTATATGCTCATCTTACTCCTCGACCTCTTACTACTCCATCTTCCCCTCCTCCTCCTCTATTATTCCACCTTCTCATCTTCCTTCTTCACCACCACCTCCTCCTTCTCTTCATCTCAGGGACACAGCCTCCTCAAGCTCTGCTCTCCAGAGTCCAGAGCACACACACACACACACACACACACACACACATCTTTGACCCTGCCCTGTTTTCCGTCCTGCATTCGCCACATAAAAACGATCTTATTGGCTCACTCACTTGAGAGCGAAGTTTGCAAACAACTAGGCCAACCTTGCAAACAGCCTTCACCCCACACACAGTCATAAATCTATTCTGTCAAAACGGTAAAAGATTTTTGCACTTATACCATAAAGAAAACTTGCTACAAAAACTTTCTGTACATACTGGGACCAAATTATTTTATAAACGTACTTTGAGGATTCCTCAACTCAAGGATGACGAAAAAAATCTAGCGGAAGTTTCCCTCGAGATAAGGAAACCTCAAGATCTGAAAATTTCGATAATCGATATCTCTAACATGCACAAAGGTTTCTTCCATATCGATTATCGATTCTTTTTAAACCATTGTTTGTTTCGTGGGGAAGATCTTTACTTCCTCTTGCTTGTCCGTACAGCCTCTTCGCTCCTCAGCACTTCCATAGAGCTCTTTGTCATAATATTTTTACCTTAACTAGGAGCCCTACGGAACTGGCTTCACGCAACTCACCGCACCGGATAATCTAATTTCATATTATTTGGATTCCGCCCAAGCCGAAATGTCCGGCAGAAATTTGTGGACAAAGAAGAAGAAGAAGAAGAAGAAGAAGAAGAGACAAAAGGGCAGACAACCTTAGCTCTGAAAGCTTGCGTGAGACAGAAATAGATCAGAGGCAAAGACCTCGTCGCCCTCCGACCACTTCGTCAGAGACAAGGCCACGAATTAAAAATAACGATTGCTTGCACAAAGAAATGCTGGACACCCGAAAACCAGTAAAATACCTGTTAGCATTATCACATTCTAATTGAATAAGATCTAATATTAGTGCTGAATGGTAGCAGAAAAATTACAATTTAAAAGAAATATTACAAGATATTATCACATTCTTTATTGAAAATTTACCTGTAAATACAGAAGGGTACTTTACTTACATTTCGTTTCAACGAATCTAACATTTAAACCAATCAGGAGCCAGGAAATGTCTGCCACTCCACATTTCAACATTCCAGAAATATTGAAAGTATATTAATGAATAATGTACTGTTTTGTTATGTGCTTTTTTCCTGTTATAAATTTCTATTTCTATAATAAGACTAAGTTGTCACAGCCATATTTATTTATTGAAAACAGTGAGATGCTAGTTTCGGTTGTTACACCATTATAAATCTCAAACAAAAGTACAAAGTAGCTTAATATATACTTAACACAGAACGATTCTATTGGCTGCTGGTGAAAGTGCCTTTCATAGAAGGTATGTGATTGGCTGAAGGCCCTAACAATTCACGCCCAACTAACTTGGTTTCATCATTCCGGCCTACTCTTTAATAACGGTAATTTCTTGTCTTTCTCGGTTGACCTTGACTGCATTTAATTTAGCTTCATATTTTATTTTGTTTAATTCTAGCCTACTTGTGTATTGTTCTTCGTTGTTAGTTTTGGTTCCTGATTTTGACATTGATTATTCCTTGCTCCTCCCACCTGTGGGCGTGACTTGTTAGGGCCTTCAGCCAGTCATGGACCTTCAATGAAGGTCAGCCAATGAAAGACACTTTCGCCCTCAGCCAATAGTATCATTCCGTGATTAGTTATATTAAGCTACTCTGTACTTTAGTTTCAGCTTGTTTGAGATTGATAATGGTGTAATAACCGAAAGTAGTTTCTCACTATTTTCAATAAATGTACAACTTCACGTCTTATTATTCATTATTTCACAATATCACCTTGGCCGACACAAAGAATGTTGGAAGTATATTGTATATTGTATTATAAGTATATTGGAAGTATTTTGGTTTTTAATTAATTTTAATGGTTTACATATGTTATTTTCAATGAAACGTGAAATGAATTAAGTTTGAAATTGCTATAAGTAAAAGTAAAATTATAATTGATATTTTTTTGATATTTTATTTTGTTTCAACGATTTCTACCAATTTGCAGAAGTTTTTCGACATCAGATCATACGTTTACATTATTCTCACATATTTTTGGTTATTTTCTTAAAAGATATTTTCAGTTAATGATGTATCTTTTATCATTCGAGTATACCGGGTGATTCAAAAAGAATGAACCGATTCCATGCATCGATATGAATAAAAAGTAAAACATGAATCAAAATGAGTAAGTGACCCTCTGAAAGAACATGTTTTTAAGTTTCAGTTAGTTGCTGCTAGAACTTGCTAGACATAATGGTCTCCCAGTTGTTTGTTGTTTTTTCAAAATGGCGACACCGCAACAGAAGTCATTCTGTGTGTTAGAGTTTTTAGTAATGAATCAAATTTTCATTTGAATGGGAAGCTGTCGGTCCCGGCTGCCTAAAAACAGTCGTTAAGTCACGTCAGAGGCCCTGAACTTATTCAGGTGCGACCTGATAACTCTGACACCAGACCTGAGCCAGCCAGGTCACACGATATTATTATTATTATTTGAATGGAAAAGTGAACCGGCACAATGTGCGAATTTGGGGAACCGAAACCCCTCAGGAAATTGTTCAGCTTCAAATAGACTCCCCTAAAGTAAACGTTTTCTGTGCGGTATCCAGTGACAAGGTTTACGGCCCATTTTTCTTTGAGGAGAACACTGTTACAGGCCAAACCTACGAGCAAATGCTACGAAACTGGCAATACCCTTTACTGGAAGCCGATTCAAATGAATTTATTTTTCAGCACCGAAAATTCTTTTTGATGTTATCAGTTCGAGCCTTTTTGAATTAAAAACTCCCTCAGCGATGGATTGGAAGAATAACGGACCAAGACAATGCTCTTTGTGCTTGGCCTCCAAGATTGCCTGACCTCACAGAGTGTGATTTTTTCTCTGGGGGTTTATTTTAGGATAAAGTCTTCATTCCGCTATTACGTACTGGACCTGCTGATCTGGATAACCTTAAACGTCGAATAAAAACCGCAATCAATTTAGTTGATTGTAACATGCTACAACGTGTTTGGGGAGAGTTCTCATTTCGTATTAATGTTGCCCGTGCTGCAAGGGGCGGCCATATTGAACACTTGTAACATTTAAAATAAAACTTGACTGTGAGTATAATACTTATAATACGTAAATAAGTAAGATTTTTTTGCTATTTTTCCATAATAAAATATTTAATCACGGAATCAGTTCATTCTTTTTGAATCACCCGGTATTTCTGGTAATTTTAGTTAAATATTTCATCGCATTTGCATAGAATTATCAGTTTTTTATTATTATTGGTGGAATTCTGTCCTCCATTCTTACAACAGTAATTATTCATCTTTTACATCAAGATGAAATGTTACCGGATACACATGCGCCTGCTATCATGGCTTCTCTATTTCAATTTTTATTGCCTCTGTTAAAAACTTTGAAAAGCTATTTATTCCTACATCTATTCTATGGATAATACAGTTTTCTTAAGATCTATTCCACCAAGATACAAGGAACACCATTCTTATTTACAGTATATATTCAAGGAGAAGACGAAAAAAAGAAACTAGAAGAAGCGAGAAGAAGAAGAAGAAGAAGAAAGAGTTTAGCCAAGCGCCATTTTTGAAGGCCAACAGCACCCAGAGTACAACAGAGAGGAGTTTCAGGATCCAGTGTGGCCGGCCTGAGCAATACAAGAGTGGAATGTCGTCCTGCTATGACTTTTGGGCACACTCTGCCTGGGTAGACATAGGCTGGGGCACCCCTAGCCCCCCTTTTACCCCCCCCCCCCCACAATTAGTAACAACCACAATATTAGCTACGCACCCAGCACCTACGACTACTATGCAGTACAAACTTGTGGACCCTGAGCGCAGTTATTTTATCAGCTCAGTTCACCAACCAATTCACATTTATTATTAACCAGCACTGGTTGATCCCTATATTGCAATATACAGTAATGTCCTTCCCCTTTCTACAGGGCACGACCATCGATGTATAAGAACATTTATATATCGATGGTCATGACCTGACAATGAACCAAAAATATCGAAGATTAATTTGACATTTCAGTTCTCTGTAGGCTATTGTGGCTTACATGTTAATATGATGCGTCTTTTTTCCATTGCACGCCTCAAAACAAACTAAACCGACCCAAGACCGGTACAGGACCCGACGAATTGAATACTAATTATTATTACGATCAATTATTGTGCTGATATGCACTATGCAACCAAGGTGCATAATAACCTTGTCATTCAACTGCTTCGGTTTCTATAAACATCATAAATATGCTTCCCAATTCACAAAAAATGCACATTGTCAGTTCTTAAAAAAAAATTTGTTTCTTGTTGTTCAACTGATTTTATAATATAATTATCATGCATCAATATTTCTGTTTTTAATTTTTTTTTTAATTTGACAATTTAAAATAATTTAAGAAAAGATTTCAACACTATAAAAAAAAAAAAAAAAAAAAAAAAAACAACGCATGCATTGTAGAAAAATAAGTTGGCAATTGGGCTAAGCATCAGCCTTCGTAATTTCCATGTTTTGATTTTCAAATATAAACAGAAACAGCTACCAATGTTTTCATTTTCACTAGACAAAACTAACCTAGAGCCTACAGTAGAAAACTATTTTAAATCATAATTATTCATAAAAAGAAGTGACAGGCACTCAAACTCCAAAATCAACACTTTCGGCTATGAGGAAGCTTATACCAATTTTCAAGATTCAGTGTTGACGAGATTGGATATTGAGTTTGATCTCTTCCCAGTGACTCTAGAATAAAACAAATTACGGTAGGAATCTTATTTTAAAAAAATCATAAGAAATAGAGTATAATATTGTAGAAAGTTTGGAAAACATTCAATTAAAACATTGATGAGTCATGAACACATAACAAGATTCGTGAGTCATATGCAAGACAATAAAGGTAAACTCCTATATGTTTACTTTTAAAGCCTGTAATTGCATGTAGATAAATTACACTTCTAAAACATTTAGACACAGAGTAAAAAGTATATTATAATAGTAAATAATTTGTACTAAACTATGCAGGTTTTTTGTATGGATGTGTGCAAATTAAATTTTATCAATTCGGCAATATTCAGTGCTAATGTTCAAATTCTTTCACATCTACGAAAATCTTTCTCTTTCATTTTTACTCTCATTTTATTATCACTAAACCCATTGACCCCAGCAAGAGGAGACTACTTAGCAAAATGCTGTTCTAAATAACAACTCTCACTTTGATATCAATCCAAGAAATTAGTGGACTATGTGCTCCAAATATTCAAGAACTGAAAACAACGATTAAGACTAGAATTTAACGTGATCACCCATTTATGTTCAGAAAGGATAAGCTTGTCAAATCAAATTGACGTGGGCAATAAAGATTGCCGACAAAGATGATGAGAAACCAGAAGTACCAACAATAATTAAAAGACAATAATTATATTCAACAGCTTTTATAATAAATTACTATTTTAATCAATTGATCATTAATAAAATCTGTCAATAATGAATAAAAAGCAACAATAAGCTTTATCAATCTTCGCATTGGTATAGATTATAGAAGACTAACCATTCAAATTATGGTTGGTCTATGGTCTGTAGTATTGGTGATGTTTTGTATCCGAAATGAATAATAAGACTTTATGTCAACCACATTCAATGTGGTTAATTTTAAAGAGATTTTTAAGCAGCCACCCCATTCTCAACCACAGTGGTTGAATTCATGGGAGCTTGACCGTTTACTAACAAAGGATTTTTTTCTGATAGGTCTATTCAAATTTTGGATAGACCAATCAGACACCTTTGTTTTCGTGTGAAATTCCATTTACCGGTAAACGATAAATCTCCCATGATTTCAACCAATAAAGACAAATCTAAAACACAGACTAGGCTGTAGGCAGGGATTTTGGTCACAATTTTTTTCGAAATTTTTTATATTGGATGTTATTAAGGTATTGAAAGTTATCAAGAGAGAAAATATTTTTTTATCAATTTTATTTTGTGAAATATGGGGGTTCAAAGTTGAGGGCAATTGGCCTCACTTATGCACTATTTAAACTTTTGATGATTTTTATTATTAAAAGACATTTTGAGGAAATAGAATGACATTTTTATTTTAATCTAGCAATTAGTTTTATCAAAATAAATTTTTTAAATCATAATTCTTGTGAAATTTTCAGAAACACATTTTGTAATATTTTCAAAAAATCGTTTTGAAAAACGAATTCTTGATCAAGATAAAATATATTTACTTTACTCCTCAAGGAGTTCATACAACATACAACATTCATCAAAAATTCAAAATTACTCGTAGGAGCGATCAATTGCCCCAAAAACCCAAAATTTCAATATTGAACCCCTATATTTCACAATTTGTCTGTCATAGGCTGAGAGCTCAGACTTCGGAAACCAATCACAGAGCTCCTAAGTAGCCTATCAGAAGCTCCTATTCTAACCCATAGTTCCTATGAATAAATCTGCTCTGTATTCTAGTTTTACGGTACTTCAATTATTATGATTGAAAATGGCGTACATTGATAATAAATGTAGTTTATGTAATAACCACATCAAGTCTTATTTAATGTGTTTTTAGGTTTGAATTTTAATTTGGTCTCTACATAATTTTCTTGTATATCAGTGGTACATATTACACAATTCACAAAATATTTGATTAAATAATATTTTTATGTTTTATCAATAGACCATTCTTTACACATTAATTTAAATTTAGTCTCCAACTTTGAAATTAGGACAATAATAGGTGCATGGTCAAAATATTTCAAGTAATGATTTTTTTTCAAGGAACTTTGCACTTTAATAAAATGGTACTCAGTTACAATGGTTAACAGCCTGTTAAAAATTATGGTTAAATTAAAATTCATTCAATCAACTCAAAAAATTTAGATGAATTAATATTATTCAATCTCGTACCAATAGATAATTTTGAATAAATTAATTGTCTCCAACACATGAAAATTTAAAAAATAAGGACCAAAACCCAAGACATTAGTGCACAGACAAAATAATCAAAGTAAAACACCCAACTTTATTTTGCATTTTACTAAAATGATTTTTTGGGAGGATGAAGCCCACATAGGTTTGAGACCTATGCGTGGGCAATGAGTTGGATAATGGTGATTGATGACTTACAGTTTTAGGTGGGTTCCAAATCAACAGAAAGGAATTTTACAGCAGAGAACAAATGTTTTTTGTAAGGTGACCAATCGGTCACCCTTACAAAGAGGGCCCACAAGTTTGTAGATCATGTCTATTTGACTGGACAGACACCTGCAACGGCTCACGGCTATCACTTCCCAACAATATATTCATAATCCAATCCTCATGATAAAAAATATTTCATAAAGTATTTCGTCGCATTGCTGAAATTTAGATCATCTTTTACTTTTGTATTTGAGTTTTTATCAATATTTTGATGGATCTTCTGACTGGTTGGCCTGCTAAATCAACTAATCACGTAGCTAATCAACTAAAAATCAAACCAGTCATCTTTTCAATTATTTTTTCTCCTAAAAGCATTTTTTAAGGTGCCCAAATCCTAAATTATCCTAAATAATGATAAGCAAATCCTTCCTGCGACACAAATTCCATTCTAAATGAATACAGTATTAGAAGACTTTCATGTTGTACTTCAACTTAACCTCACCATTGAATGCTAATTTATGTAGATAAACATCGTTAAGCGTGGGCTTCAGTGAACTTTAACGTAAGCTCTAAGTAACATCTGGAATGCTTCGCGTTACCTAGACTTCAGATGTGAGCTGCTATTCAGTGGTATCAAGCTACAATTTGCGGATTTAGAGTGCCGAGCACCTTGCTAGAAGTTTTGATTTAAACAGTATCATGAGAATCCATGAAGTCAGCGTGAATCATTTACAAAAGAAAAAATGGCCTCGTTTATTTACACGAAATGTCTTCTAATACATTGACAACACTGGAAGAAAAGATGCATTAAGTTATGAATGATTTGCAAAAGAAATGTTGAATTTATTAATACAAAATGTCTGTGAATACATTGACAATACTGGAATAAAACACAAACTGTATAGTTTCGGGACTGAACTCTTTAAAACTTGCTCTAACCAACAAGAGTTGAGTAGAAAGAACGACCCCAAATCTTAACTTCATCTATTTAAAAAACAGTCAAATTGTTCCACAGTTAACAAACCAAAACATAAATAAAAAATGTCAAAATTTTTAAATTGATGAGATAATTGTTCAATGATGATAGTTAATTGTACTACACATAAATAGTAGAAGTTAAAACCACATAGTTTTAACTTTCTTTGTAGTGGCGAAGGTGATATTGTGGAAGATACAAATACGAATATAATCGTTTAGAGCAAATTCAGCCATATTTAATATGGTAGCTCACAAGTTAGTAGGTCTGCCATTCCCAGAACATTGAAACCCGCTACATTCAAATTGTGCCTTTTTGGTGTAGCCTATGTTGTGTTGAAATTGAAAAAGCTTCTTTTTTTTCGGAGGATGAAGCCTAAATAGGTCTGAGACCTATGCGTGGGTAATGAACTGGATGATGGTGATTGATGAGTTGGATCTACAGTTTTAGGTGGGTTCCGAACCACCGGGAAGTTATTTTACAGCAGAGAACAGAGTCTTTATCCAATTGGTCACCCTTACAGAGCGCCTAGGAGTTTCGTAGCTTATCTCTGATTGGACAGATGCCTGCTACGGCACTCGGCTATCTATTCTCTTACTAGATTCTCTTGAACTAGGTTGACTTCAACACAGACTAGTACTAGGCTGACCTATTAAAAATACAAGATTCCTAGCCAATTATAGAAATATAAGAATTTCACATTTAAGAAACACATAAGACCCCGACTATGGAATAGACTTTTACAGACAACTCAGATTTACATATATACTAATAATATTCCACTTTACGGGTTTTCGAAACTGATTTATACTTTACACCCATTTATAAGAATGTATAAAAACCGACCATGGAATAGACGAAATAGAGTATAGACGAATCTGATGTATTTAGGAATTTTCGGAAACTGATTTTAAACTGCATAAACCCGTTTCGGTGTTTGTTGTTACTGTACTGTTTTTAACAACAAAACTGTAAAGTCGTGATTCTATTTTTAGTCGGCGGCCATGGACACGCTGCTACAACCTGCTACCTCAGCGGCGACAGTGACCAGGCCAGACATTCAAGGACATCAACCATCCGATTCCATTCCATTCCATATTATTATTATTATTATTTTTATTTATTGAACTGAGGAGGCCATTTCGTTTAGTACAGTTTAGTACACTTGGCTTGCTAATGGGCTGTTCTTGAAATAGTTCAATTTGTTTATGATGTGGACGATCAAGTGTTGCTATTAAAAAAGGTCTAAAAGTGTGGTACAAGGTAGATTTTAAGAGGATGATAATGGTATAAATTAAAAGAAGTAGAAGAAGAAGGAGAAGGAGGAGGAGGAGAAGGAGAATGAGGAGGAGGAGAAGGAGAATGAGAAGGAGGAGGAGAAGGAGAATGAGAAGGAGAAGGAGAATGAGAATGAGGAGAAGGAGAATCAGAAGGAGGAGGAGAAGGAGAATGAGAAGGAGGAGGAGAAGGAGAATGAGAAGGAGGAGGAGAAGGAGAATGAGAAGGAAGAGGAAGAGAAGGAGAATGAGAAGGAAGAGGAAGAGAAGGAGAATGAGGAGGAGAAGGAGAAGGAGAAGGAGAATAAGAAGGAGGAGGAGGAGGAGAAGGAGAAGGAGGAGGAGGAGGAGGAGGAGAAGGAAGAGGAGAAGGAGAATGAGGAGGAGAAGGAGAAGGAGAATGAGAAGGAGGAGGAGAAGGAGAATTAGAAGGAGGAGAAGGAGAAGGAGGAGAAGGTGAAAGGTGATAATGAGGAAGAAAAACAAGAAGAGAAAGATAGAAGGTGGAGAAGAGGGAGAGGAGGAAAAGGAATAACAAGAAGGTGAAAGGGGATGATGAAGAAAAAAATGAAGAGGATGTAGAAGAGGAAAATGTGGGAGACGAAGGAAAAGACGGAAAAGGTGGGGGAAAAAGAACAGGGAGGAGGTAAAAAAGAAAAAGAAGAGCTTGGAGGAGTTGGAGAAAATTATTGGAAAGAAGGAAAAGAAGAAGAAAAAAGGGGAGGATGTACAGGAGGAAGATGGTGGGAGACGAATAAAGAATAAGGAAAAGACAGGAAATGTCAAAAAAAGGAGATGAAGAAGAACATAGAGAAGACTGAGAAAAATGATAAGTGGAAAGGAAGAAGGAAAAGAGATGTAGAAGAGGAGGATGGTGGGAGAAGACGGAAAAGGTGTAAAACAGAAGAAAAGGAAGGAGGTAAAGAAGAAAAATAATAACATGGAGAACGGAGAAAAATGATAAAAAAATGAGAAAAAGTTGAAGAATAGGAGGTGGAAAAAGAAGATGAGGAGGAGGAGAATTAGGATAACGAGGAGGAAAAGGAAGATGGAAGAGAAGAAGAACAGAAGGAAACGACAGAAGGAGAAGAAAATAAAGAAGATATGACAAGTCTAGTAATTTATCCTAAAGCATAGTCTATAGTCAAATTAGACAAAAACGCGATAATTCAGACATCAATAAATTAATAGAGAAACGTTATTTATGCTTCCTCTGACCTTGGTTAATAACATATCTCCAAAGGTAGGGGGTGAGTTCGATTCAGAGGGGTGAGGGGTACAATTTCTCAATATTGGGTCTAATTTTGTAGGCCCGATTAAATGTATATTGTATTTTGTATTTCATCATATTTTGTTTACAAATCAAATGTATATTATTTTAAAACCGTAATAAAAAAAATAATAATTATTATTATTATTAATATTCTTGTAAAATCAAAGTACTGTACTTTTCAAATCTCATACAATAAATAATAGATCAGTAAATTCCATACTGAACACTCACTCATAATGAAGGTTTTATGTTCAAATCAGATTGCTGATAAGAGATCCGCATGAAATAAAATGAATTAAATAAAATAACCCTAGATAATAAACGAACTAAATGTACGAAATCTTAGAAATTATGTACCACCTTCATTGTGGATCACTATCTAGGAATATTATTAAAACTGCTTCCTATCGCCTAGTTAATTCGTATAGGAGTGTTAAAAATCGTAGCTACTAACATTCTATCCAATGTTTAGAGCGCCAACTCACGTTTTATAGCTTCAAATTGAATGACAGCGCAATAAGGTAAGTAATAAAAAGAACTCATGTCGTAAAATTAAACAACTAATATCGGAAGTTACAGCAAACGTCGCCCTAAAATGTCATTCTCCGTGCAATCTCATTTGCAATTCACTGAACATCAGCATACATGGTATGAAGATGAAAACAATCACAATTAGAATTTAAAAGTCACCGTGAGTCACCATGCCTACGTTTCAATTTGCACCGCGCCTAGAGAGAATTTAGCTCATCATTAACGACTAAACTACACATTACTCAAACTGCATCATTTTTCAACGTTTTTAACCAAGTAATGTATAACAAATTACATCCATTTGAAATTGGTAAGAATGGTACTTCTTTCGGAAAATGAAACCCACATAGGTCTAAGACCTGTGCGTTGACAATGAGGTGCGTTTTCAGTAGGTTGTGAACCACCGAGAAGTAATTTTACAGCAGAGAACAGAGGCTTTTTTGCTGACTAATCCAATCGGTCATCCTCACAAAGAGGGCTCAGGAGTTCTTAGCTTATCACTTAGCTCAATGAAGAGATACCTGCTACGGCTCACGGCTATCACTTCCCTAAATTAAATGCAGGCTTTGTTAAAACTCTCATAACACACAGTAATAGACCCACAGTATTTTATATAATAGGTCCTTTACCGGTTTTTATGGGAGAGATGGTAGCTATTGAATAGCGACCCCTAAGGCTTCTTTCACACATACTCGGCAGTCAGATAACCGAAGTTGTTTGCCCAGCTGTAGGGGCATTGTATCAAATGGAGCGCTTCACACTTACCCGATTTTGGAACTCATATGACGCTATTAGTTCTGTAAACAGTAGAAATTACGTCTAAGATTAAGGATGCTTACACAGAGGAACATACTACCTGTACTCAATGATAATCACCATCGCAAAATTAAACAAATCATCAGTCTTAGACCTAACCCTCCATTCAATTTGCTTAGTCTATTTCACGTTTATCTGCCAAAAAAAGGTCACTCTCTATCACTTCACATAGGCTGCGTTTCTATTTTCATCCAGCCTGTTGTTCCAAACAGCTGATTGCTCAAATCATGATGAATTAATTATTTACTTTACTTTGTAATCACCCAACGGAAATAATAGAAATGATCTGTTTCTCCCTAACAAATTAAATATGTCATTCTTAAGAGTGATAATTTAATTCACATAAAGGCTCAAGCAGCAGGAATAAGAGTGCCCAAGGTCTATCTTGAAATATGATTCCAATTCCATGTGATGGAAAAGCCCATTTTAAAAATAATATGTTTCCTATTGTAGAAGGCTATCTTTCTTTTTTTTCTTTCTTTTAAATATATTTTAAATGCAAGCAACTTTTGAAAATTTTACACATACATCGCTGGGCATTCCTTGAAAGAAGATCCATGCAAAAGTTGAAAGCAGTTGTCCACGCGTTTAGCCGTAAATCCGTTACAGACAACTGCAAGATGGTTGACTTGAAACGGAGACCTCTTTTCGTTCGGTAAATTATATAGACAACTGTAAACGGTTGACTTGAAACGAAGACCTCCCTCCGTTCGGTCCGCCAGCCCACCTGTAACCAATGCAGGCTGTGATGGGAAATAGAATGATTTCATTCAACTGCATTCCACTGAAAGAGGAAAACGGAAATTGAAGCCGGCGCAATAGAATTCAATCAGCGCGCAAATACAAGCCAAGGCCTTCTTCATGAGGCACAACGCAAGTTCCTAGAAATTGGAAATAAAGAAAGAAGCAATCGCAATGGCAGACTTCTTATGTGCAGCTAAAAAGTGAAGAATGACGAGAAGAGGCTCCCATGGGTGAACGAGGCTGAGGCTGGCTCAACGATGACGTGATGAGAAAGTGAATAAGATCGAAAGAGAGAGACAAAAGAAAGAGTGAATTTGAGAGATACACGTCTGATTTTCATTCGAGTAGTGTTGACGACCTTCAAGAGGCTTCCACTGTTCTCATTCGCAAAGGAAATTTAGGGATCAACGGATTCTGAGCATTCATGAAAACAATGAGCTTGATTTTCAAGTAGTTTTCCATTGAAACTTCCTCCCCGATTATACTCCACAGCTGGGTGTTCTATATTTGTACAGTCTGCATTCGAGCTCCAAACATTCTAACACTCAAATTGATTGTGTACAATCTTAAGCACAATACTTCTTTTTCAATTCAAGTACAAAATACATTTTCCTTACAATTTCCAATCCATAAATTTATCATTCTATTGTCAAAGCATCTGTCAATGCCTATTTTATCCACTGGTGCGTTCAAATAATAAATTCTGTGATGTTTTCCATGACGAAATCCTTGAACAATCTGAAATCAAAACTGACACTGTATTTCTATCTAACATATGATTTTCACTCACTTATACTGGAAATGCTGAATAATCTATACATATAAAAATGAATGTCTGTCTGTATGTATGTATGTATGTATGTATGTATGTACGTATGTATGAATGTATGTATGTTCCCTATAGACTCCAAAACTACTTGACAGATCGGCATGAAACTTTGGGAATACGTTGTGTGAATATTGGGGATGGTTTCTGACCATAAATTTTAATAGGGGAGCTAATAATAATTATTAATTAAACCATTTTATAGACCTAACCTACTGAACTTGCCAGCCAAACAGCTTAAAGGAACAGCTGATATAAGTCAACAGTTTTTATTCATATGGCAGGCCCCTTAGTGGCGTTATTTACGCTGTTTTTGAACAGCAAAAGACTTTGCACTTTGCATGTAGGCTACCGTGCAGTTGGAGCCTTGCAATATGTAGGAAACATACGACTGGGTATGATGAAATGTAATTATGCCAGGTTGATGACATCTGTTAACCAATGCAGCTAGAAATTTGAAATGCAGCCTCAGCGGGAGGTGGCGAAAATAAAATAAAAAAACTAGCTTCTACCCTTATAGTCATAGGAAGTTTAAATTTGAAATGTTTCTTCATTCAGAGGTGGTGATTAATAAAACAACCTCAGTGGGAGGTGGCGAATAATAAAATCAAGGAGAATTTTTATGAGAATGCAGCAACGCGCGTTGGGCCAGCTAGTAAATTTATAAAAATTCCAGTTTGGACAGGGCGTCAGAGTCTCAATAATAAGAAGCAAAGACGAAGCGTTTTACCTGTATTCTATAATAACATTATAGATTGTACTTTATTTAGTGAACACTCTAGACACATATCAAACTGAAGTTAACTATAGACTGTAATGCATTCATAAATAGCATGCAGCAAGCATAATGCCTTATTGTGGCTTGAGGTGAATTAAGTTTTGTACTTTTCAGATACAAAAAAGCTTTATCAATTATGGTGCTGCTTTCCAAACGTCTCTGTCGAATGATGGCTTGGACGCAGGAAGTAGCTCAAAGGTGTGCTGGATAGGGTCAAGCCTAACCCTGAGTAAAGGTGAGAGTGGACTGTTAGGCATAAAGCTTTGGAATATGTTTCGGTTGGCTTGGCATAAATACAACGCTGTTAGCTCAGTGGAGAAAGTAATCGCAACCTACCTTACTCCTCGTTTGCGTAGTACGCTCTTTGGACTAAAACAAAATATTGAGTTCTTGGATTTCTTGTTCCACAACGATCTGCGTTGTTAATATTAACTTTTTGTTGTAAATTTAATGACTTGCAGTCAGTTTTATATTGTGAATATAAAATAAATGTACTCACATTCGGCTAAACCTGACTGCAAGTCGTTAAATACAACAAAAAGTTAATAATAGGCTACTGAGGTCTGAAGAGTCTACTAAAGTCGACATCGGCTATGATACTATACATACATAAATACATGAAGCACGACATCATAGTGCTGCAATAGGTTATTGTTCCTGAATTTTATCCGGAGTTGGGTGAAATTTGTTGAGGTAGAAGTGATATTATGGAATCTTTTATTATAAAAGAATTCTATATAAATAAATAAAGTATATAAATAAAGTAATAAATAGATCTGTATATAATAAATAAAGTGGTTCAAAAATATAAAACTCTTCTAAATTTTGTTAAACTTTATCTAGAACAATCTGAAATCGAAACCAACTAAGAATTGAGTCACGTTGAATGCTAAAAAATAAAGTAATGATAATAAAGAAAGGTGTTGTACATAAGAAATTAAATGTTTCGAAAACAACAAACTATTTTGTGAATTTTGATGATACTACCTTTATCTAGTTCTAGTACAATCTAAATTCGGAAAAAAACTAAAAAAATGAGTCATGCTGAATACCGAATAATAATAAAATTATAATATTAAGTCATGATACTGTATAACGAGTGCAATAAGAGTAGTCCTGTCTGACAGAGACCCTAAGGCAAAAGCCTTTCCCAAGAAGAAAGATGGGAGAGTCAAGCCAAAGCCAGCAATCAAAGCAAGAACACAGGAAAAGAACGGGACCAATTGAAAAGAGACAGACAATTGAAAAGAATAGAATTAGAAAGAGACAGACAAACAGCCGGCAATTTCCATAATTCCGTGTTGTGATTGTTGGTGGGTCGTTGTGGAAAGAAGAAGGACTCGAAGAGAGTGAGAGAGAAAGGGAAAGAAAACGGATGACTGAAGAATAGGGTGGAGGAAGAAAAGAATGAAATAACAGAGGGAGAGATAAAAAAAGAGGAGCGAGTGATGGTGAGGGAGAAGGAGAAAAAAATATGAAGAAGGGGAAAGTAGTGAAGAAAGTGGAGGAGGAGTAGAATAAGAAGAAGACGATGCAACGAAGGAGGAGGAAGTGGAGAATAACCAGAAGAAGAAGGAGAAGGAGAAGGAGGAGGTCACGGAAGAGAATAAGAAGAAGGAGGTGAAGGAAGAGGTGTAAGAGTAGAATAAGAAGACGACGCGTCGAAGGAGGAGGAAGTGGAGAATAAGAAGAAGTAGGAGATGAAGGAGTAGACGAACAAGAAGAAAAAGAACAACATTAAGAATGAGCAAAAGCAGAAGAACAAGAACAAGGAGTTCGCGGAGGAGAATCAGAGGATGGGAGAGATAGATAATACGGAAAAGACGTAGAAGGAGAAGGCGTGAAAGGGGCGGGGGGAGTAGTAGGAGGAGGATGAGAAGGGTGAAGAGAAGAAAGAAGAGTTGGCGGAGGAGGAGAAGGAAGAGGAGGAAAAGGAGGATGAGAAGAAGATTTACGAAGGATAAGAAGAATAAAGAGGAGGACAAGAATAAGAATATGGTGGAGTAGAAGAAAAAGAAGGAGACGTATGAGGAGAAGAATGGGTGAAGATTGATTGATTTATTTTGATGCAAGGTCATGAGAGACCTATTGCATAACATTTAAAAATATACAGTACAATAATTAATAGCAGAAGTTATTAAGAAAGCAAATTGACTAAACTAACTAGAACTAAGCTAATTAAATAAACTTTAACTAGATAAAAAGTAATAACAGAAATTTAAAAAAAAGATGAGAAGTAAGTAGTTATGAACAAGAAGAGAAAACAAGAATGATCAATGGAGAATGATAATGAATGATGAATGGTGATAACGAATGAGGAATGTTGATGAAGAATGATGAATGGTCATGGTGGCAGAAGAAGGTGGCGGAGAAGTGACAGAAGAATGAGAAGAAAATGGATAAGAAGGCAACGACGAAGGAGCAGGCACAGGAGAAGAGTAAAAATATCAAGAATAAGAAGATGATGGTGAAAGTGGATGAGTAGAAAAAGGAGGAGGAGTGGAGGAGTAGATGAATAAGAATATGACAACTATTCGGATGAAGCGGAAGATTTTGATGAGGAGAAGGAGAAGAAGAGAAAGAAGATGACGATAATAAGGAAACAAACAGAGGGGAGAATATCAGACAGTTGTGGAAAGTGGGAGAAGGATGAGGAGGAGGATGAAGAGGAGGAGAAGGATGAGAAGAAGGAGATGGAGGAGAAGGAGAAGGAGAAGACGGAGAAGGAGAAGAAGGAGGAGGAGAAGGAAGAGGAGGACAAGAATAAGAAGACGGCGAAGGAGATGGTGTAGTAAAAGAGTGAGAAGAAGATGATGGAGAAAATGGATGAGGAGCAGAAGAATCAGATGACGAACGCGACTGAGGGAGAGAAGAGAAAGAAATTTATGATAATGAAGAAGAAGAGGAGGAGAATAACAGACAATTGTGGGAAGTGGGGGAAGGAAGGAAGACAGTAAATTAATACATGCATTGAAAATGCAGTGGAGCCAAACCAGGGGAAAACGATGAAGGCCAGACCAGACCAATTGTCTCTGGTGGAAAGTGGAAACAATGCTCTATGTTTAGCGAATAGGTGTACTGTACCGTCGACTCAAGTGAAGTAAATAAAAGAAGATAATAACTAATTACGTAAAAGCACAGGAAGTGCCAACTGCCAACCCCCATTCACATCACTGCAGTCGACTTTATACTACTTCTTGTATTGCGAGATTGTAGCAGACACTACTCTTTTATCCTGTAAGCAACTGAAGCAAGTTTTATGAAGTTTCCTCAAGGCTTCTTTAACTTACAGGAGGCTTCCTCAACTCCTTACATCACAGGAAACTCCATCTCATAACTCCACTCTACTTTAGTATTGTACGACTGAGAGCAGATACTACTCTTTTATCCTGTAAACAACTGAAGCATATATTTATGAAGTTACCTTGAAGCCGTCCTTGACTCAAGGGAGACTTGAAAGCATTCACTTAAAAAGCTTTTCAATTTACCCTTGAGTTGAGCAAGTGTTCTGCAATAGTCCTTTACAATTTCTACTACTTCCATATTTGCAAATGGCGACCAAATGCAGAAGAAAACTTTGAACAAGCTTTGTTTTCATGATTTTTCCAACTTACTGTCTGTATTATATAAGTTGTACTATATTAGTCCTTTTTTATATAAGTTGAGTCAAGAGCAAAAAATCGTATTTACCAAATTGGGTAAAATTTCAATTTCAACACATTCAAGTTACAATTAATTGAAATAGACATCAATGGTTGAGTTCATTGGTAGCGGAGCCTTACCGATTACCGGTAAATATTATCGGTGGCGTCTGATTGATCTACTGAAATTCATAAACGTTAAAAAATTGAATATAGCAATCAGACGGAACCGTTAATAATATCGGTAATCGGTAAAGCTCCCAGGAACTCAGCCAATGTTGAATAACATCATTGTTAATAATTCAATGAATAACAGATGAGAAAAGCGGAAAGCTCAGGGTTTATATTATTATTTAGTACAGAGTTACAAATTTCTTTAAATTTAGAATAAAGAATGCATTAGTATTTAATAATATTCTTTAACAGTATAATACATGTTATAAAGATGAGGCATTGCAAGAGATTGAATAAGATTACAAATTATATAATGAATAATAATAAATAATTTATTAACATTATTCATTATAAGGCTTGGTACTCAACTTTTATTAAAAGATTAATATAATGTAAACCAACCTGTAACCAATCTCTTGGAATAAAGAAACGTCTCTTAAGTACACACCTGCAGAACACAGTCTGGCTCAAAGCACCCGGGAGTACTGATCTACAATATTGAAATTGTCACATCATATTCTTGTCCCCTTACCCATAAATGTTCTTGGAAACGTAGGAGTATAAACTTTCTGAGAAGGAATATGATAACAAAACGGACGGAGACTAAACAAGAAGAAGGGGAACTATTACAATGAGAAGGGGAAATGAAACAAGAAGTAGGGGGAAACTGAAACGAGAAGAGGGGGAACCGATACACTACGCAGATCTAGAATCACAGAGTAAAAGGGGAAAGCAAGCAAAACTATCAAATCACAAACTTATGAAAAGCAAGGGGAAACTAAAACAAAAAGGGAAACAGATATTTTCAAGGAGGAGAAGAAGACAGGATGATGATTGATGATGATAATGATGATGATGATGATGATGAGGAGGAGGAGGAGGAGGAGGAGGAGGAGGAAGAGGACAACAATATTTGCACGAAGAAGAAGACAGAAGGGAGAAGATAGGTGGAGGTGGAAGAGGAGGAGGAGGAGGAGGAAGAGGAGGAGGAGGACAACAACCGAAGAAGAAGAAGAAGAAGACAGAAGGGGAGAAGACAGGTGAGAAGGAGGAGGAGGAGGAGGAGAAAATAGACAAGAAGGAAGAAGAATCACAAGCTGAGTAAATGCACACCCCACAAGTAAAGTGCAAATTTCATAGTGTGTGGCACAACCAGTGATACAGAAAATGTCTCCGACACAACATCTGTTGTCAATTGACTACATTCACTTGTCGATTGGCAATTGTTGTCAGATGACAACATGTTGTCATGGCGACATCCGTCCCAGTTTGTGTAGCAACTTATTATCGATTGTGTCAAGACGTCGTTGCGGCGTCAAGACAGCGTATTCAGGAAATTGGTAAAGCGCGCAAAATGCCGGAGATGCAAACATCACCTGATAAGAATATTTCCCCCACGACACATCACGCCGCAAATAGAAACGAGGGCTTGGTGACGTGACGCAGGGTGACTAAACAAAGAAATAATATAGATTGAGCGAGAGGGTGATAGTTAATTTCCTGACAGAAATATCTGGTAAGATTCTATTAATGAATCCCATGGAATGAAAAAATGTCACAAGCTTTGAGTCAAATCTGTTTTTTCTTCACACATTTCGACTGCTGAATCCGGAGGAGGAGGAGGAGGAGGAGGAGGAGGAGCCAAATCTTTGTAGATTAGGTCACAAAAAATGTATGTCACAGTATATTAGTCAATGGGAAATTTTCCTAAAATGCAAGTGTTTTGAGCATAAAATGCGTAAAAGTTTGGAAGCAACACAATTGATGCAGCTTTTTTTAGTGCAACATGTATGAATAATATGTATAATACGTAAATAATATGTATGTATACTACCATAGCCGATTTCGACTGTAGGTGACTCTTCAGACCACATTATTTACTAGTGTGAAGAGCGTACTACGCAAACGAGGAGTGAGGTAGATTGCGATTGCTTTCCTCACTGAGCCAAATGAGTTGTACCTATGCCAAGTCCACCAAAAAAATTCTGCAGCTTTATACAGAGTCTGACTGCATAGGTGAGTGTGTGTACTATTTAGCACACCTCTGAGCTACTTCCTGCGTGCAAGCCATTAATAATTTAATCCAATAATATAAACTTAATTTATTTTAAAGCACATTGAGCCCAAGAATCTGTAATATAGGTTAGCCCAAATAATTCGATGTTCAATCGTCATTGAACAATTAAATCAAAATTGAAAATTACAAAAAAAAATCACAATACTTCAGAATGTTAACAGGTTAATGAATAATCGTGGATTGGTCGATTACTCAAGCAATCTCCATAAAAGATTATTAATGAATGCTAGATAATTGTGCCTACATAATTCGGTAATCATTCCGAGAATAACTTCTCAGCAAGGAACAAGGAACCTACGAGTAGCAAAATCAAGGCCGACATGACACTGAGCAGTGCTTGTAGTTTGATCCAAAAATAAAACAGATTTCAATTACTGATTTAATAATTACCCTCATCACTGCCTTACTGACATTCGCAGTACCAGGTGTGCTGTGCTGTTCTATAGATTACACTAACCAACCTGCATTTGCATACAATTTGAATTTGATTGGCAACTGATTACTTCCTTAATCACTTCATCTCCATCACAACTCGATCAAATCAAGGCATAAAAGGAGAAAGAATAAAGAGAATTTACTACAAAATAATGATAACAAACCCCAGATTACAAAGATTTAAAAAAAATATTCTGTATAAAGTGAAAGAAATTTAAATCAAGTCATCAAAAAAAGGAGAATAAAATTGAGCGCAAAATGACGTTAAAAACAAAGATTCTAATTTGCGATAATATTTTGTATCTAATAAATTCAAATTAATTCATCAACGAAAGAAAACATTCTTCACAAATTAGTGCATAAAATTATTTTCTCGCTGAATTTACAAATTCTCAATACTCACCAACAGAAGAAACTTATTACCATAAATCAAGTAAAATAAAAGATGATCCTATTATTACCATTTTATTTTTGCTGATGATGTCTACCTGAGCCTGAGACTTTTTGTGGGAAATGAAGTGAATTATGATACAAAATAAGTCAGGCTAAACGTAAATCGAACACATTGCCGCATGAGTACATGTCAGTCAGAGTTAAGCGCCCTAACCGATTAAACCACAAGGGCTGCCAATATTGACTGAACTAATAGAATGCAGCAGACTTATAAGTACTTGAAAACCCAATACCATCTGGATGTTACCAAAAAAGGAAACAACAGGAGAAAAGGGAATTAAAGAGAAACTAAAAAGAAAAGAAAGAAGTTCGAGAAATTAAATTACAAGAAATATCACCACAACATAGAGAGCTGATACACAATGATCGATTTAGTAGCGTTTCAAATTCACAAGAGGAAAGAAAACGGCCCATAGGTTCACATCTCATAACACAGATCCCGTTGTGATATCCGATACAGTGGATTATTAAGAAAATCGCTCTCAAAAGCAGCAGTGCCACAGTAAAAGCCGGTCATATCTGTTTTTGTGAGCCATTCCCACGCCTAACACCACTATACTCCTTTGCTAAAATCATATTATATCTATACTAGAAATATATACTGGTTGTTCTGTGAATAGTAGACCTCACTCGCCCAACACTCCTCACTTAAAAGGGGATGATATTTTCAAAAAAGTTCAAGAGCACTTTCGACTCAATTTTTGTCGCTTAATCTTTCATTGATGATAGAACCTGTAAAAATCAGTATTTGAAATTCCGAAAGTTTTGACGACCCCTAGAAATTACCCCTTATACCTAATAAAGCATTATTGCATTAAAGCACTAAGCATTATTGGCTCTTAATATCAGCCTCCAATTTATTATAAAAAGCAAAAATTATCCATCAACAAATATTTGTTGACTACCCCCAAACCCCCACTTCACAGTGAAATTTATATTTCCGCCCCTAGCTTCAAAGGGGATTAATCTTACACAGTTTTACAGAGTTTACAAAGTTCTACATAGTTTTTATGCTCTTCCTGAGGAGAAGTAGAATTTCCCAATTTTCTCAATATTTGTGTTATTAAAATTTTTTCACCTCCTCTAATATTTAAAAAGTAGTTCAGTGTCAACCTTCGTCTTTAGACTATCTTCTACATCCAATCGAAAAAAGCAGAAATCCACAAAATTCGTTTTTTGAAAAAGTCAAGTCCCCCCACAAATGCTCAATTTATCATAAATTGAGGACATACCATTCCACTCAGTTAAAAAAGCCCTACCAAAATTTTTTTAAAAGATCTCAATATTAGACTTCTCCCTCTCTAACGACGCCCCCCCCCCCCCCCACCGGTTGGTCTATCGAATATTTTGTTAAGGATCAAAGCCCTTTCAAATTCTTTTAATATCAATTCAAACCCACCCGTACTCAAAACAGTCACTCCAATAATGGGGGTAAATTGGGCACCTGAAAAAATAGGGGACATATCTTGAAAAAAAACCCATGCATACATCGGTTATCATCGTATAACATACAGACAGACGAAATTCCGAGCGATCGAGTTAAACCTGAAACCTCACTACGTGCGGTGAATTAATTGGGACTAAACCGACCCAGATCTGTAGCCTATAAACAATGAGAAGAAAATGTCTTATCTTAATGTGCATTTATTTTTCTATACAAACATATCTTCTTATGCCACTTGTTCAAAACACTCGAGAATGAATGTATTAAAATCACTATCCTACCTGCTTCAACAATTGTTGGCATTATTTTGTGATCTACCCTTTTTCTACTACATCTGCCCCATGTACATCAATACCTCTTTTTTCCATTTCTCTTTTTTCTATTACTCTCTACATTCTCTTCATTGTGATATTGTATTACAACATCCACTCCTTTTTTCTATTATTGTATTACTATATATATCCAAATCCCTTCTTTTATCCAGCCGCCTTGCATACCCCAATAAATTAATTGCTTTCAAACCAGACCTGTGCAATGTGAAAGGTTGTCTGCATTCTTAGTGCTGTAGGGATTCATCTCTAGTTATTTTAATTGAGGGCTGAGTGGATAGAATCTGTTTTGCGCTGATGCAAGGCCTCACTTTATTACTACTAAATGCAATCACTATAGTGTAGTGAGACCTTGTTTTAGAAAACTTTCCAGTGCACTGCTCCCCTGTCACTTATGGCAGATAGTATACAGAATGCTGTAAATATATATAAACAAGATCCTGTATATTGTAATACAAGGGGATGCAAATACAAAAAATGCCTTAAAAAGAACCAAAAATGATAGGTGGAAGGCCAGAGCAAGAACTATGAAGAAGAACAGATGAACAGATGCCTATATTTTAAAAATATTTCTAATATAATATTTATATTATACCTCTGAGGCTATAGCCAGCTGAGAGTGAAATGTTAATGGTAAATCCAAACCACCAAAGTTTTAAAAATAGTACTTTTTCCAAGAAGTGGTGTAGTTTTGGTGCAAAATGGATTGAAGACTTAATTTATTATCACAAAAATAAGTGGTTGGTGGTGTTGGGGGTTGGTTTAAAAAGTAGCATTCCAGAAAATAATGACGGCCACAGAAATGTAATCCAATGAGAAACACAACTATATCTCCGTTCAAGGGTTCTTAAATTTCAAAATATAAGTAGAAAAGATTGAAGGAAACAGGAAGATTTTTGAATCTCAATTTTAACCATAACTGGTTCAAAGTAACCTCCCAGAAAAAAACGACTCCAACAGAAATATGTTGTGATGTTGAAGATCCATCTTGTTTCCACTAATATATAATAAAAACTTAAAAAACACTTTTAAGTGAAAATTATTTCGACTCATGTTATGGCGTGACGGCCGTTTCACTCTGTTGTCAAGAACACTCTGAGCATTCGTGACTTTTGAGTACTGTGGGTCGTCTAACGATGCTCTTGACAACTGAGTGAAACGGCCGTCACGCCACAACGTGAGTCATAATTTCCACTTAAAAGTGTTTTTCAAGTTTTTATTAGAAATATGTTGTTCAACTTCAACACATTACATGATTAACAAATAATAGGATTAGGAATCCCAATTTAAACAATAATTATTTGGTAAGAGCTTTTTTTTATTTTAAAAATGTAAAAAATGGAAAAAATTGAAGTAATTGAAGATTTAAAATCTATTAATAAATTTTCTAAAACTCATATTTTCTAATCACTTTTACCCAGCAACTATTGTGATACTGTTAAAAATTATTAATAATATTCGAAAATTTCTATTTTCTCATCAATTTTTGTCCTGAAATTATTTGTTGATATAAAATTAAAATAACTGCTAAAATGCAACTTACTCAAGAGTCCAATACAGCTCTTGGAGAATTTTGACTTTATATTTTCCAAAACTTTGAGGTTAGTCACAAAGAAAAAAATTAGATTCACTGCAAACTTCACTCAAAAAAAAGTTTCATTTCACTTAAACTATTGTGATTAACTGCAAAAATTGTTGTACTTGCACATTATACGGACGCATTATTTAGCAAGCTTTACCTAACCTCGCTTGATCGTGAATTCTTAGATATCGAATTAAATATTGTAATGCTCCAACACAAGCAATCTTCAGAGTATTCCCATTAACGGGACAACACGATCTAGCGAGGTTAGGTTTCGCTTGTGGTTTCCGTATAATATGTAGGTAACTAGGTACCAATTGTTTTATTAAATTTAGTTTATTCTTAATCATGTTGTCAGTTAATAGGTCATAAAGGTAATAATCCAAATAATTAATGATGCAATTCAAACAATTAGCCACAAGTAACAACTGGCCTATTGGTGATTCAAAACAGCCAACATCAAAACTTTGATATGAAAAATTGAACCGTTATCAATTCTGAGGTTTTTCTAATTACCACGTACAAAAATAGAATGAGATAACACTGGTGCATTCTTGGAGTGACAAACAAATTTTAGTTTATCGACTGATAAGAAACTAATAATAAATTAATTAATAAGCTATTCGAATAGTGATGTAGCCATGTAGCAATAGAGTAAACAATTTATAAAGGTAAAACATCAAATGGGAAGTGATAGCCGTGAGCCGTAGCAGGTATCTGTTCAATAAGATTAGATAAGCAACGCTCTCCTGTAATCGGGCCCTCTCTGTAAGGGAGACCGATTGGTTGGCCAGCAAAAATGACTGTTCTCTGCTGTCAACCACTTCCCAGTGGTTCGGAACCCACCTAAAACTATAGATCCAACTCATCAATCTCCATCATTCAACTCAATACCCACGCACTAGCCTCAGACCTCTGAGGGCTTCATCCTCAACAAATAAGGTTCAGTGATAATGCAATAGCTTGTGAAATAATATTTGAAAACTAATAGATTAATTTAATTAAGTGTATTTAATAAAATTAGATATATTTTCAACTTTCCTGATCAAACGTGGGCGTTGAATTTTGGTAGATAACATAAGAAAACAGAACTGTTCAAAATATATAGTAATGTATTGCCTAATTTCCTGTACAAGTGAGTGACCAGTGCAAATGAATGGACTGTACAGATGACAAGGCAATGAGTCACAATTAACAATAATGAATGAGTCATGAATTTAGTTTAGACCGTTGGAAAAATCGAAATTCCAGAGGAATTCATTCACAACTTTTGGAATTCATCAAGAAATTCCTATATCGCTGGATCAATTAAATATCAACAAAGTAATTCACCAAATTCATCAAACTAATACTCGGCCTAACTAAAATAGATAGATAATATTAATTTTTCATGGTATGGTTAAATTATCCCATTAATAAAAAAGTGCATCAAGAACTTCCTGTTTCATTGGATCAATAAAATAAATATTAGTAATATTACAGAGAATGCAATCAAGACCACCGTACATTTAAGAAATCTGTTGAAAGATGAAAATAGAAGATTCTAAGAACATCCTAAAGATCTACTGTAGTATCAGAGGAGAGAAGAAAGACAACATCGGAGAGAATGAAAGGAGTACTGGAAGAAGCGGAAAGAAGCATCCATGAAGAAAAAATAGCCTAATTGATTCTACTTACCCCAAAGTGGGTGATTCGAAAAAAATATCAATAAAGTTCCATCAGATTTATGAAAGTCCTCGGCCTAACCAATGAATGCAGAAACTATTTTCTGTATGCACTGGCCTAACTAAACATTACAGATAATATCAAAGGCAATGTACTTACTACCTACTACAATTTTGGCTACTACAAAGGCAATGTAATAACAATAATTCTCTTTGATAATATTAATAATGAATCATATAATTATTATATAATCGAAAATGTATGGCTGAATTATTCCATTTATAAGAAAGCATCAGTAAGTTTCAAAAACTGCTAATATTCCAAAATTCATATTTTCATATTAAGAATTATGTTTTTTTTAATTCATCACTTTTAAATTTTAATAACTTTAAACTTAAAATTCTAATATTCTTATAATATTTCAAAAATTTATATTTTCATATTTCAAATTCATGTTTCGAAAAATCATATCACTTTTTAAAAAAGACACTGTTCTCTGCTGAAAATCACTTCCCGGTGGTTGGGAAGCCACCTAAAACTGTAGGTCCAACTCATCAATCACCATCATCCAACTCATTACCCACGCACAGGTCTCAGACCTCAAAAAAAATAAATTTAAATACCTTTAAATTTTTAAATATATGGCTTCAGAAGTGATCTATGAACTATTGTACTGTAATTCAATGGAAAATGAATTCAATAAAATTTGGTACATGATTTGCAAGTTCATTTTGATAATACTTGTTTGGTAATCATGAGATATTGGATGAAAATACAGTACATGAAAAATTAATTTTGAACAAAACTTTGCAAACAAAGTTACTGTAGTATTCATATAACTTGGCAGCGTGTAGCAGATGGGACATGCTACATCTGAACCCAGCATACTGCTGCCAAGTTATATGAAAACTACAGTAGCAATGATGAAAACCAAAAACATAAACATGAATAAGAAATAGGTAAAAAAAATATATAGAGTAATTAAAAATTTAAAAAAAATGTAATAACACAAACTATAACCTACAAATATTTGGACCCTAGTAATTTATTTTTCCTACAACTGCTCGTAAAGTAGTTCTTTACGTACTGAAAACTAATTGTAAAATGCCTCTTTACTGCTCAGCAAGCGGTAAAGTACTTTACGCTCGCCAGCTGTTTTCTTTACGCTTCTGTTTTGATTTTGATGTCTTCTCATTGGTGGATCACGGAATCCGTGAATTCACATAACCTCAAAATGGCGCACGCTAACCAAATCCGCGCACGGTCTGTGATGTTACAAACTACAAGTTTTTATTGTGTTGTAATCCAGAACTGCAGTTGTAGGAAAAATATTGTATGCAATTCGCGCGTGAAGCTTCTTTATCGCTCTCGCAAAATTACTGCGCTCCGCTATGCGTCGCGCAGTAAATGTTTTGGCTCGAGCGATAAAGTCGCGCTTCACGCTCTTAATACATAAATAACTATTTTCATTCATTTGTTCAACAGGCACAGCCCAATACTGATTTCTTTACAAATTTTCAACTAAAACATTCAAATTTTAGGTTATATCCAAATTTAACTGGAAATTTTATTTTGAAGTACAATTAGTGATTCTTTCCAAAACAAATTTAAAAGTTTAATACTTATAATAGAATGTAGGTATTTGAAAGTTTACTACAGCCCAATAGAAACATAATTGGGTTGAAACCGTTGTTCCTATTCGTCCATTTTATATGTAGCCTCTTTAAATAAATATATTTATCATATCTTCCACGGATCAAGTAAATATCAGAATAAATAAGCATCTGTTTGAACTGAAATTTTCAACCAACGAGAATTTTTCTATTTATAAGGAAAATTGATGAAACTGTATTTTGACCTGTTCAAATTTCATGTGTTTTAACGTAGCCTACAGTAGTAATAAAAAAATTGTTATTTTATAAGGAAAAATGTTCAACAAACTTGTTTACAACAGTATCGATTTGCATTGTTAGTTTCTTGGTAGGCACTATATTGGGAATTCACAAGGACAAACAAAAGTCAATAAATTGATGAATTCCTATATTTGTAGGCAGATGAAATATTCAGCCCAAAAAACACAATTTCGATAGTTACTAACTGTAATATGAAGTGGACAAAGTTGAAAACATTCAGACACCGTAAAACTGTTACATGATGGCATTTTAAAAATATCCAAATAAATATTCATTTACATACAAATAAATGAAAAGAAACCAGAAAGATATCATATTTTCATCCATATTTGACACTAGTTCTTGAATTAGCAATAGCCTACCCAACGCGGCAATATACCAAAGAGACTAATCAAACTATTTTTTTTTGTAGATTACGTCTTGGAGACTCCAGAGTAGACATAAGGACATAAGACAAGACATAAGGACAACAAGTATAAGGAGTATAAGACAAGTCAGATTAACAATTATACTATCTTATACACTAGTTAACATAATTACTATATTAATTAGTTTAGGTGAGGCTTAAATTTGATTTGAAAGGAACTCTTGTACATTATAAAAAGCTTTATCAACTAAATATTTTTTCAGTTGTTTTTCAAATATTTCTATATTTTCAAGACCCTTTAAAAACTGCGGTAGCTTGTTGTAGTTTCCTCCCAATATAACTAACTATGTGACTAAAACTAAGTTTTTATCAAAATTTAATATTATTAACTTTTTTATACTATTATTAAAGCTTCATTTGGATTGAATTTTTAAATTGATAGCCTTCAAATGAAACAGAACCATTTTTTGTTTTTGGGAGTGAATTTTGTTAGTGAATATAAATTTTTAGTTTAAATTAATCTAAATGTTTTGAAACAAAAAACATAGTCAAAATTTGTGAAGAGAGTAGTTTTGGACACTGCCTTTTGCATCTTTACTTCATTATTATTCTGTCTATAAATAAATAAATGAATAAAACAATCTGAATCCTGAAACAGTCTGACTACTACTTTGTGGCCCGTATCCATGAACGTACCTCGAGACTTTCTTGACTGAAAGAAACCGTGAAAAGCATTGAATTGAAAGGAGTTCCAAGTCCCCCTTGAGATAAGGAAACCTCAAGGTAAGTTCATAAATAGGAGCCTGTATCTTTTGAACTAAATTTCTTCATCTTTTATGAACAGTATTTTTACCTTCAAAAGTAAAGATTTCCTGATGAGATTACCTGATAGTAAAGTAAAAAGTAAATTCGTATGGCTTTTCGTGGTGGGGAGACCCTTACGGGTAGTTCCACCTCGCCGCTTTTTTAACGACTGCTTTTTTTTATATGTAACCGGGACCGACGGCTTAACGTGTCCTCCGAAACACGGGAGTGGCTCGAGAAAAATATCTTGTACTCAACTGGGATCGAACCCAGGACCTTTGGCTTATCAGACCAGCGATAAGCCAACTCGGCTACGCCGACTCCATAGTAAAGTGAAGATCATTTTATCTTTTTTTAAAGTATTTTATATTACCATTACCTTCAATATTGTAGCATAAAAGGTCAGGGAAAAACTGAGATTATGAAACCACTAGGAAGATCTTGTAAAAATAACGACAGACCTAGAGGAGCTATCAAGATAGAAGATACTGACTAAAAACAGTACGGTACACTACTAAAATTTGTACAAATGAAGAAAGGTAAGATTCTCTGATCACTTTGAACACTGATTGAAAATGTTCAGATATTACATTCTGATAGAAGAATAATGTCACAGTAATGTTCAGATATAAAATTCTGATAGAGGAACTGTCAGATTTCACTTGATTCTAATAATACACAAACAAAACAGTTCACCAGAAATGAACAACGTTTTATCATGAATAAGACAGATTAGCATTGAAATTTCCTCGTTGTTTATTTCTGTGATTTAACTTTTACATTTTCTCTAACAAGACTAGCTAGGACACAATTGAGCTTCAATTATTAAATTACAATAGAAGTTTCGAACTATCGTACTCATATAAATAATACAAAAAGGCGTATTACGTATTACACTCCTGCACATATCACCTTTATCCATACACACGGCGGTCTTTTCGTGACAACAAGAGCTTTGAAGTAATAGAATGAATAACCCTTAACCAAAAATTGAGGACTTGATAGCTATAAACCAAGAAGGAATAAAGGGGATGTAACCGCATCTGAAAATTTCAAACAACACTGTCTTTCTACCACTTAAAAGAAGTGAGTTGCCAATATGCCTCCTGATTACTCTTCTCAATCTTGATTATTGGCTCCCCCCCCCCCTCATCGGTGAAAAAATGGTTCACCTCAAAGTAGCAAACAAATGATACAATAATTCATTTGTAACACCACCATTGAAAACAGCAAGCTCTAGAATATAGTTATCCACCGTTAAAAACTGTACTAGAATGTAATTGACTCATCACCACTCCGGACTCTCCACGAAAAAAACGTTGGCCCCAAAGTAGCAAATTATACAATTTTACCAATTCATCTTTAATAAGATGATAACATTTAGAACAGTTCAAGAATATCTACCATTAAAAACAGTACAGCAATATCTTTTCGGATATATCTACCGTTAAAAACAGTACAGCAATCTTTTCGGATATAGGCCTATCTACCTTTAAAAACAGTACAAGAATACTGTGATCTACTTTGCACCCACCGTTAAAAGCAGAACAATAATCTATTCATTCCTAATTTCAAACTTGGTTGACTTCTTTGAAATTCACCTATCACTAAAAACAGTACAAGATGCAAGAATTTAGGAATCTAACGTTAAAAACATTACAATAATCTAGTAATTACCTTGCATCTCCAGTAATGTGGGCCGTCAGTGATGAATTGTACCGGGTATCCAGCTTTAACAGTTAACAAACATCCACAATTTCGGCCCCAAAAATTTCTACAACTTAAACCACCTTCTTATGCCACAGAGGCATAAACACTTGACACTTTTCAAACACATTCAATCACAAATTGACACAAAAACACCCATAGAGAGACAAGGAGAGAAATAAAGAAAGAGAGAGCACACAGTACCACACTGAACGTGAGAAACTAGCTGGTATTTTACTGAACTGGACACATACACCAGCAAGTTGTAACTAAAAACTTCACATATCAAACTAAAAATAAGGTAATTTGTTTCAATTAGGCCCGAAACCGATACGTTATCTTAACACAAACTAAAATCACGCAGTTTTTAAATAATATACCGAACTAGAACAGCACAAACGAAGTCTCTGTTGAAACAGGACGAGTTTTCAGAGAGACAGAAGGCCTTCGAGCACGCACCGTTCACAGACTATTTGACGGACTCCATCTACACAGTGTAAGCATTCGGCTATCATCGGCCAAGTTCGGCTGTTTCCGGCAAAGCTATTCGTGACGCTCCAACCCCACCAGGCAAACACAACTCAACTGTTCAAAAAACATCACGCTAACTGTACTGTCTCTACTGGTCGCTTTGATAACATCTGACGGGGCAAGGTTTGTTGTTGATAGGAGAGCCTGAAGAAACAAGAAAGTGTCCGCTATAGATAGATACTACTATATAGATATACGTACTATTAAACTATATAGATGCACAACTATTTAAGTATAGGTATGTAGATAGGAGAGACTGGCATGCCAAGAAACAAGACAGGGCCCGCTATAGATGCTACAAAGTTATACGTACTATAGATATACAAGTATACAAACTATAGAATCAAAAGAAAATCTGATACGCTATTACTGATTAGAATGTAGATATTTAGATGCTTTGCACTGACATAGGTTGCAAGGCATGGAGACATTTCTGCTAATTGTTGACAGGTTCTGTCAACTGTGCTTGCACAGTGAAGCATCCAATACTCGATGTAAATCAGTATCATAAAATAAAACAGATGCTGTGGAATGGTGCATGACACATTGGAGCATCCAATACTCGAGTATAATCACCATTGTAAAATAAAGCACACGCTCTGGAATGGTGAGTGGTATAAGATGACTTGAATCATGGTTCTGTGAACAGTAGACCTCACACGAAAGATGGGTGCTTGCACAGAGGAACATACTCGATTTACTCAATGATAATCCCATCACGAAATTGAACACACTCATCATACCTAACCCTTGATACAATTTGCGCAGTCTATTCCATGACTGTTTTCCACGAAATGTCACTGTGTATCACGTCAATAAAGCTGTGTTTTCTATTTTCATCCAGCCTGTACTTGTGTTGTTCATTACAGTTGATTGCTCAAATCTGATCGGAATTTAAATGTCTGATGAATGAATTTATACAAAAATATGAATTAAATATGTATAACTATCATTAAATGATAGGCCGAAAAATGACTTACTTTTGGCCGAAAAATGACAAATTTAAAACGGTCGACTTGAAACGGAGACCTCTCTTCGTTCGGTCAATTAGAACCGAATTAGAAAGCAAGTCGTCACCGGAAAAAATATAGTTCCGTATTTATTATTTTTATATATATATTTATATTTTCAGTTTGATTGAGATTGATAATGGTGTAACAACCGAAACTAGTTTCTCGAAGTTTTAATAAATGTGGTTGTGACAATTTCGTCTTATTATTCATAACCTTCCACAATATCACCTTCGACATTACTAAGACATTTATATATATGTATATAATAATTATTACGACTATAAATATACTACTATAATAGGTAAATAACTATAGACATACTACTGTGGATAAGAATGTAGGCGCTATGGAATGGCTTTTAGGCTGCAAGGCTTAGAGATATTTTTGTTATTATTGTTGACAGGTTTTGTCATCTGGGCTTGCACAGTGGAGCATCCAATACTCGATTATAAACACCATGCGAAATCAAACATATTCTGTGGAATGGTGTATTACAGATTGGAGATGCAGTTGAGGGTAATTTAGTTATGAGGAGAAAGAAAAATCAAAACAAAAATCAAACACATGTTGTGTAATGGTGTATAACAGACTGGAGAAGCAGGTGAGATAATTTAGTTATTGTAAGGAGACACTTGCTGAGAATAAAATGAAAAACACAACATCAGATGTATTGCAAGGGAAATTATTCATAAATGGTCATACAGAACTTGGTACAGCAGTAGGCTACCATTGCAAAATCGCAAATATGGAATGGTTAATTTATGGTGAAAATTAACACCATTCCACAGCTTTCTCCATAGCATCCATGGCATAGCGACTATACTCGAGTATTGGTTGCTCCACTGTGCAAGCACCATAACTCGTTCAAGCAGTCAGGAAAAAGTGGAAATCAAAATTAGAAAAATGTTATACACTGTTGTCGATTTAGATTACACATAAAAAAGAAAGATATGTGAATATCTTATCAACTCATTATATTCATTCTGGTCAATTGAACAAAAATTATTGTATTTTCCAAATTTGATTTTAATGTTTAGTTCAAGTAATAGAAGCATACTGGTAAGTAACCTAATCCAGTAATTGATCAATGGTGTAATACGACAGTATGTTTATAAATAAATACCGTCTACAGTAAACAAAAAAATTGGGCTACATTATAAAAAGATAATCGTGTCAACAATAATCTTTCTATAAGACCAAGAAGAAATGCATTTCTAGGAGTTTTGTTGGATAGACGGTTGACATGGACTCTTTACATTGAGATAAATGCTGTAAAATTTCATCTGGGGTATTTGTCCTGTGACAGCTTGCTAGATTAAATCACCAAAAAGTTATTTTTTACAGCTAACCATGGTCTTTTAGTATGGGGTAACTCGTCAAAACAAAACCTTGCAAGGGTGCTTAAGATCCCAAAGGAAAAATGTAGGTGTATGGAAAGAGCAAATAGGTTAGATTCATGTAGGCCGTTGGTCTCCTAAATGTGCCTTGCGTGTAGTGTAAGTGTATGAAGTAATATAGTAAGTATGAGTGATATAAACAAAAATTTTAATATACATAATTATATTACACGAAGCCGAGGAGATAATCACTTGGTGAGTCACAATAGTACAGGTGGCTACGAGAATGGCATTGGCCCCCATAAGAATACATGCTAGGTGATGGATGCCATTCTTGTGGCGATCCACCTATAGTTTATTCGAACAAAATCCTAGTTATATTGGTAGGACATCCTATAACAAGCTACCGCAGTTTCTAAAGTCTTGTAAATATTAAAGAAAAAACAATTTAGAAATTTTCAAGTTGATAAATAGTGTACAAAAGTTCCTTTCAGATGAAAATTGAGCCTTATCTCAACTAATTTAAATTGTAGTTGTGAATAAGAATGGTAATATTGTATATAATTGTTGATCTGAATTGACTGATAATCAAAAACCGGAGTCTTCAAGACGTAACATTTAAAAAAAGATACAGCAATACATTATTATTGGGCTATATTATACATAGCTGCTAAAAAGATATAGTGTTCATAGAGATCGAATGTCAAATAATGAATTGGACTGTGTTTTGTAAGTGATTAGTAGGTCTTTTTATCATTTCTTTCTACATTATTGTACAGTTTATTGGACTCTAGTTTCTTTTGTTATTGATCAGCCTGTAATTAATTATTCATTAATTCTTGTAAATAATTACTGAAAATAAGTATCAGCTAGTCATTTATTGATCCGCTTTTATTTATTAATTGAAATTACAATTAATTTGTGTAAATAGACTAATTTGTGTAAATAAAGTGCAAGTGTGAACTTTAGTGTTGCCAGCCTTATTTTAGACATTAGAACCCGTAACAATATAATGCATTATTGTACCATAGAGACAACTGCTATAATTATATAGGTATAGACGTCATAACTGGCTGAATATCAAAAGAATTCAAGCTGGTTTGGCAAAGTTCTGCAGAGCAAGCTAAGATTCAAGGGCAGATCAAATACTTGGCAGGTATTTTCACATAATTAGAAAGAGATAGCTTCCAAAATAGGAGATAAACAACATAGACTGGTTTAGATAGGAATCTGCACTGGAACTGAATATTGTTTCTAAAGTTGGGAGAGCCAACTTTGTTAAGGACCCAAAAGGACCTTACTGAAATCGTGCCGTTGTCCGTCCATGTTCTGGCTCTTTAAAGAAAGAAAAGAAGATTCTTGACTCTTGAAACTTGGTTTAGCTTCCTCATAGTCCAAGTGAGATCACTACAGATTTTGAAGTTTGGGGGTCGTATATTAAAATAATTATGTTGTAAAACAGTTCCCCACAATAAAATCTAGGTTAGTTTTGGTTAGTGAAAATCAAAACATTATACATCTGGTTCATTTCGAATACAAAATAAATTCGAAGAGTATTAAGATGGCTGCTGCTTAGCCCAATTATCCACTTTAATTTTACAGTGCAAGCGTTGATTTCTTAATTTTTGTGTTGAAATCTTTTCTTGAATTATTTTAAATCGTCAAATTGGAAAAACAGAGACGAAATATTGAGGCATGATATAGGCTATCATGAGATATGTTGAACAACAAGAAGAAAAACAGAATGTTTTTTCAAAAACTGCCAAAGTGCATTTTTTGGAAATTGGGAAGCATAATACTGTATATGCATAGAAATCAAAGAAGTTGAATGGTGCTTCACTGGTAATAATAATTATTATTTTATGTAAATTCGTAGGGTCCTTGGACACCCCATTGCCTCGATTAATTAAATCAACAGGCAAAAATCTGTTTCACAGATTATAAAATAAGAAAAAATAGAATTAATTCAATGATCTGTGGTACATTTGAGTGATTTGGTTAACGACAAATCGACAAATTTCAAAGGAGGTGATCTCCTCATTCATTGGAGGATAAGTATCAGAAAACTACACGTTATCATATCAGAGATTAAGGGCCTAGGAGTTTGTAGGTTATCTCTGTTTGACTGAACAGATACCAGCTCAGGCTCACGGCTATCGATTCCAAAATCAATAGACAAAATTTCAAAAGAGGAAGTCTAAACCCTTATTGGAGAATTGATAGGAGAAAATTACACAATCAGAAATTAAAATGGTGCCGCAGAGAATATGAAAAGGCTTGAAAAATTGCTCTGTTGGTCATTTAAATGGTTCAAAATTTCAAGAGATGAGCTCTAAACCTTCTAATGTTGGAATAATAAAAGAACATTATAAGAGATTAGAATTATACATTATCAGAGATTAGAATGATATCCCAAAAAATTAAAGTTTGAAAGATTCTAAAATATTAGCAGGCGTTTCGTTTCTCTAAGCTGATGGTTGACAGGATTAAGTAAACTGAATTAGATTATTGAGTACTAAGGTTATCTACCTGTTTCTCTAGATTAAAAGAACGTTAACAGTCTAATAGAAATTCAATTATCAATATATATTATGTATGCCATTAGGATTACAAACCTGGAGGGACCAATGCCTAACAGATAGTCTAGTTTTATTTTCACATACCTGAAACAGAAAAGAAAAATTATAATAATTACTGAATGTGGAAAATTCAAGAAAAGGATATAGCTCTGTGAATCTCAACAATTACATGTAGAGTGTCTAAGCTGAGATACAAATATTACATATTGCTGGTATATAGCACCTTTTATAAAAAATATTAATATTTCTTATCAAGTTTTATAAGCTCCAATCAAATCCAATTCAACAAAATTAACACCACTAACCTTGTTCTATCATAAAATAGCTCAATGTCAAACAATTTTTTATTGTCTTTTTATTATTTTTTCTGAGACACGATTGTTGTACTGATTAATTTTTTGTTTGCTTCACCTTCATTGTTTATCAACCTTTAATTTTTTAAATTAAATTATTGATTTGTGTCTGGTAATCAAGATACCTGTTTTCTACACGTTTTTCACTGCTGTTCCTTATTGGTAGGCTATTTCATGTTACAAATAGGCGGATACATTATCAACCAATGACAGACCTCCAACCTCCATCGTGGAGTTCGACCTATGACAGGCCCCAGTTTATAAACCAATACAATTACTGTAATCCTCCTATAATAAACAGACAGTTGTAGTTATCTGTCAGTGATAAATAAACTGAATGGGAAAAGAAGAAGCAGAAGAAGGAGGGTGGGTAGGAGGACGAGAAGGAAGACAAGGAAGAGGAGAAGGGGAAGGATGAGGAGAAAGAGTAGGATGTGGAGGAGGAGGAGGAAGAGGATGGGGAGAGGGATAAGGAAGGAAGAGACTGATAAATTAAATTTGTAAATGGTTGGTATGTTCAAGATATCCCGATCCAATTGAATCAGGCAACCAGCTAGTAAAAATATATATCGAGCTACTCTGTATTTTAGTTTTAGTTTGAACCTAACCTGACGAGACAGCGAAAGCTATAGTATCTTGTGTGCTAATCAATTTAGTGGTTGTGGCGATATATATATTATTCATTATGTATATCTAACACAATATCACCACCACCAATACTAAGAAGATAAAATTAAAATAAAATTGCGAAATCTTTATATAATAATTTTTTTCAAACAGAATATTTGTTATAAAAATTCTCTTATATAAACTCTACTATAAAACCTATGAGTTTGGTCTATGCTATGAGTCTAGTTAATTTATTCAAAAGAAATCAATAAAAAGATGGATTAAATCAAGTTTGTGTTGTAATACCAAAGACTGGGATTGTTGAGTAACATAATAGGATTAAGTAAACTGAATTAGATTATTAAGGTTTGTACCAGTTCTAGGTTCTAGAGAAAGTTTCATGCTTGATTGATACCACATGTAAGAGTGTGTACAATGGTAATTGCTGGTGACACGGTCATTTCGTCTGTAAACCAGCGATTAGCCAAAAGAGAAAAGAAAAAGAGGAAAAAGTAAGAGAAAGAGTAGAGTGAGAGTGATCGGACACGATTCTGGTACTAATTTTAAAATGCCAATGAAAAGTTAAATAAATAGCTTTTCCACTGTATTAGAGCCTACTGGAACTGAATCAATAGGTGGAAAGGGCTCAAATCTTAGCTTGAAGGAACAGGAGAGATATTATATTTTTTACAACTTTATTAGAGGTGATTGAACGTGTGTTTTCAAGGTTTTTTGAATATCAAAACGAATTATTAAGTAAACGGCATTCCCACTAATTAGAGCATAATGAAACTGATTTAATAGGTGGAATGGGCTTAAATCTTAAAGGAACAGGAGAAATATTGTATTCTAGAACTAATTTAAAAATGCCAATGTACTTGTTGTACAATGTATTTTTTTGACTCAAAGGTTTATATCAAAATGTATTATTAACGGCCGGTTGCACTAAAGCCAATTAAAAAAGGAGTTTAATGTCAGTTAACTAACTGTCGTAAGTGTAGTGGCTTTATTTCTGTTGCACAAAGATCCATTGGTTATTTTTTGTTAACAATCTGGCAGCACTGTAATTTGATCAACAGTTGATTCTGAATTTAAGAAAAAATATGAATAAGAATAATTTTATTGTAAATTATTTGAATCATTATTCAACTAACTCAATATTATAATATTCTAAATAAATTTTATTCATTTTGAAAGGTTTTCAACACCTACGACCTAATTTGCAGTTCCGTGTTCTGGTACAATAAATATAACATATAAAATATAACTGAACGGGCATTAGTGAGATTTTATATTTGGTGATCGGGTGGTTAAATATCTTTTACGCCGGTTAGCCTAATCGGCTTTGTCGCTTGTAATTGTCCTTTGTGCAACTAAATTCTCTCCATCAAGTTTAATCTCTGTACAATGACGTCATTCTATAGGGATTAAATTTAATGGGCTTTCATGCTACCGGCCCTAAGGGCAGTACACACACATCGATATCATTGCTACCTGCCAGCAGACGAAAGAACTTCAACCATTCTATTTTGTAGAAAACAAATTCTATCCTAGTGTGAAGAAGATTGTATAGGTTAGATTTAGATTTATATAAAGGAATTAAAAATAGTTTCAATAAGTCAAATATACAGTGAATTACATTGCAATGGTGCAAATACTGAATATGATCGATTTTATTTTATTTTTATAAGCCAATGCTATACTAAAAAATGAAGCCAAAATATGATACAACACAACAATCTAAGAACAGCTTCAAGTCAGGTCTGTACCTATGTTAGCTAAGATCGGATTTGAGATACCGATTTTAAGCATGACATAACTTTTAAGTTAAGAAGATCTTAAAGTAAGGTTCATAAATACGAACTCAAGTTGAAGTATTTCTTATTCTGGGTGAGTTTACTAGTTGAAAAGTGAAGTTCTAAGCCGACCCAGTTGTCCCTGTAGCATTTATGTAGTGTAAATTCTTATATTGGTGTAAATTAAGGTTGTTTAATGTAAATTATTAATGTAAAATTATTTATCAGGAGTCAGGTCTTTGTTTAGAGAGTTGGGTTGACTTTTAGGCGGGTTACACACATATGCATCTCGCACAGTGCGACTAGCATTTTTGATGCGAGATGCATGCAGGCTGCATGGTCGTGGCATGTGCTAGTAGCAAGATGAGTGAGGTGGGTTCAGTTCATTGGAAAATGTCGTCGTCATCATCGGATGATGAAATGATGTTGTTACTTACCGCCATTAGAAGGAGACGACGTATAGTCATGTGACTTGGAAATGTGTTCTGCGCATGCCCCAACACAAGATGTACGCTGCATGCCACTCCAAAAGACCGACCGATCGGTTCCTAGTGGCGCTGCACGCTGCATGCGAGATGCATGATGCCAGCCGCATAAGTGTGTAAGCTCCACGTAATTAACACAGGTTTATTTTCAAGCTGCATGCCAGTAGCAAGAAAAATGTCAGTCACACCGTGCGAGATGCATATGTGTGTAACCCGCCTAAAAGTCATCCCAACTCTCTAAACAAAGACCTGACTCCTGATAAATAATTTTACATTAATAATTTACACCAATATAAGAATTTACACTACATAAATGCTACAGGGACAACTGGGTCGGCTTAGTGTTACAGCTACTCGCTGGCTTGTCATATGTCATGAACCTGTAAGTGTAAGTAAGACTTATTGCCGCTATGTATGGATTATCCAAGTCGTTCTTTGATAAGAAACGATCATAAATACGGCCTCAGGGCCCTTATTTTGAACGTTTCTTCTGTGTTATTTGACTCCAGGACTCTTGAAATGCATTTTGGAGAAATATCTTGCATGGGAATAAACTCGTGGCAGTCGGCTGGGCTGATTGAGTCATCTGCTTGCGTGCAGCAGCCTTGTTTGATAATGATGATGATGATGTTGGAAGGAAATCTATACAGCATGGAGGAGTGATGGGAAGGGGGGAGAGAGCAAGGAGATTGGGGAATCAGAAAACCTAAATTGGAAAATAGATTTCCTAACAATTTGTGACGATGATGAGGAGAGAAGAGGAGAGGAGAGGAGAAAAGACGGAGGAGCGTATTCGTGTGTTCGTTATTTTTCTTCATCTACTCCGTATTAATTCTTCTTCTTCTCCTCCTTCTTAATCATCTTCTGCTTATAACACGGCTTGTTTGTCTACTCGTATCACCACCCACACGCCATCCTTTCTCTCTCTCAATCTCTCTCACTCTGTTTCTCTCTATGTGAAGAGAACAGTCTTTGAAATTTGGAAAAATAACCCCTCGAAAACCACATCACATTGAGCGTTTATAGACTTCCATTTTAAGGCTGTGCGCAGGGTTTTTAGTCATAATTGTTTTTGAAGTTTCTTGTATTGAATATTATTAGGGCTTTAAAATGTTATCTATTGCTTTGAGAACAAAGTTTGTTTCATCAATTAATTTGTAAAATATGGGGGTTCAAAGTTGAAATGTTTCGGTTTTGGGGGGCAATTGGTCTCACCTATGAGTGATTTTAAACTTTTGATAAATTTTCTGTAACTAAAGACTCCTTGAGGAATAAAATGATATATTTCTTATTTCAACTCAAACTTTAAGAAATAAGTTTTAGAGAATAATTTTTTGCTTTGAAATGGAATTTTTACAAGTTTTCAAAAATGTATTTTGAAAAAAAAACCTAATTATTTGATCAGGGTAAAAAATATGCCATTTATTTTATTCCTCGAAGTGTCTTATAGTTACAGAAAATTTATTAAAAGTTTAAAATCATTCATAGGTTTGATCAATTGCCCCAAAAAACCAAAAAATTCAACTTTGAAACCCCCCTTTTTTCGAGGATGAAGCCCACATAGGTCTGAGACCTGTGCGTGGATAATGAGTTGGATGATAGTGATTGATGAGTTGGACCTACAGTTTTAGTGGGTTCCGAACCACCGGGAAGTGATTTTACAGCTGAGAACAGTGTCTTTTTTGCTGGTCAATCTAATCGGTCACCCTTACAAAGAAAGCCTAGGAGAACGCAGCTTATCTCTATCTGATTGAACAGATACCTGCAACGGCTCACGGCTATCACTTTTATTAAATTTTACAAAATAATTGATGAAAAAACCTTCTCTGAAAGCAATAAATAACACTTCAAAGCCCTAATAATATTCAATACAAAAAAACTTCGAAAAAATTATGATCAAAAACCCTGCGCACAGCTTTAACACACATTAAAGGTGAAAATAAATTCTATTTAATGCTTGAAAGCTTCATCTTCGCCTAGAGTTCAAAACCGGAGAACCCCTTGCTTGTAACAGACTTCATTCACATCAAATTTCAACATTCACATCAATTTTCAACAACTCAAACTTTAACAATTTAATCGACTTGTATATGGACCCTACGCTCACACCTCAAATTATTCAGAATGTGTCGCCTCACAATAATGATTATATAATGTAACTTATATATGACTCTCCCGTACAAAAAGGAGGTCCGGGTACACTCCACTCGAAATTCTTTTAATAATAACTTCTCTATAATCGTATTTTGAGCGTTTCTGAACACAAATCCTATTTTAACCTATGGGTCAAGGTAATTGAGAAACGTAAATGCGTATGGCTTTTACTGGTAGGGATACCCTTACGGGTAGTTCCACCTCGCCGCTTAAGCCTATTTAGGTGAAATTTTTAGTGAAACAGACCTATCCTAAGATTTCGATTCTAATTTTAAATTTTGTGAAAAGCAGTTTTCGGCAATAGCCTGTTGTATGTTAGTTAAATGAATAAATTAATAAACTAAATAAATATTAGAAACATGGTGGACCTACAATTTCAAGTGAGTTCCGAATTTCCGGGAAGTAATTTTACAGCAGAGAACAGTCTTTTTTGCTGGCCAATCTAATCGGTCATCCTTACAGAGAGGGTCCAGGAGAGCGTTGCTTATCTAATCTGATTGAACAGATACCCGCTAAGGCTCACAGGTATCACCTCCCTAAATTAGAGGCAAAACCTTTCAAACAGTAATAGAACCTAGTTCAATAAATGTAATAATTATCTTTTATTGGTTTCAATGGGAAAGATGGTGGACTTGCAACTGCAATGCCCAGTTTCTCAATCGTTCTGTCAGTCATTCAGTGACTATTGATTCACTAGCGGTACTAAGGCTTGTTTCACACATACCTGACAGGTATCACAGCTCCCAGCTATCACTTCCTTAAGGTGAATTATTTCTAGTGCTTGAGTCACCGCTTGAGGGGGTCGCCCCCCTTGGCTTTACCCATGCACTCTAACAAATAAACCTTTCCTTATTGGTCTTATCCTTACCAATTCCCTAACTTGACCTATCCTAGTACATGTAACCATAGTTGGTTAGGTCATTTATCACTCCATATGTTACTGTTATTTTGTTAATGTGTTAGAATTTTTATATTTTATTGTATTTTCTTAAATGTATATTGTCAGTTGTAATGACTTTGGTGAGAAAAAAATAAAGAATTGAAAAAATAAAAATAATCAATAATAAACTATGAAACTATATAAATAAAACATGGCGCAACAAGATTCCAGACAAATAGTCTTATCTCCTGTCTGCTACTAGATTCTGAATTAGATAGTTCTAAAGTCTCCTCCTAATAGATCTCTAAATAGACAGCAGTAATGATAAGTTAGAAAGGCATAAAGAGGCGTGTAACGATGCACACGCATGTGGCAGAAACAAGTATCGAATGAGAAAACAAAGTAAAAGGTGAAAGTGGTAGACGAAGGACCAACCCAAGCTGCGGCTGCTGTAGAAAGTCATCGTCCATCCCAATACACGGGGTCATTGTACCACTTAGGGCCGTACTCTCAATTGTAATTTAAACTACGTTTAGATTAATCTTGGTTTAAACTAAAGTTTAAAAAATGGATTGTATTCAGTTTAAACCCCAAACAAAGTTTAACTGACAATTTAGATTAAACGGCCGATTTTCGTGGTTTAAACTTCCGGTTAACTTAATCCGAGAGTTGACACATAAGGTTTTCATGGTGGAATTGAATAAGGCTGCTGTGAATTTCACTAATGTATGCTGTAATGTTAATACTAATGAATGCGTAATCAATTGAAATGAATTACAGGAATTGACAGCAACATAATCAATTATTCAATCACATTAAAAGTTCCATAATGTCAATTTAAAGAGCTAAGTTCTGCAACAGAGTTCATGAAATAGAATGTTTTCAATAAAATCACGGTTATGTGGAAAATTCGTATTTATGAATTGAATATATTTTATAAAATTTATACAAGCTAGATAAAGTTCCAAAAAATAGAGGGTTAAAATCAACTAGTTCAATTTATTAATCCAACAGCCTCTGCGTCATCACGATGGCTAGATTTTTCAAATGCTTTGTGATAACATCAACCATTACCAATTCAGAACCGAACAGAAAACTCACCTATTAAGCTACTGTATTTCAGAATCAAAATGAACAAGTAGTACAGGTTCTACATTATAACACGGGTTCTGGACCAATCAGAAGCATTTTTGATGGAATCAATATCGTAATTCAATATTGTGAAACTATCAGCTGATTTGATCAAACTGCTACACCAGCTGCTTTAACCTAACAATCTACTATAACTTCTCGTATTTGAGATGAGAGGTTAGGTATCTCTGACAGTCACAGGTAAAATGAAATTGTTTTAATTAAATGTATACTATGTTCGCAGATAAAATAGTGTATGCAACGATTTTATTTCGCCATTAAAGCACTCGTGAGATATTTATAACACTCGCATTCGCTCGTGTTATTACTTACATATAACTCGTGCCTTAATAAGGGTCAAAATAAAATCGTTGCATAAACTACTATTTCAATTCTGATCATATAAGTATAATAAATAATAATACTTGAAGTTGTCACTACCACATTTATTGAAAACCGTGTCCTACCAGTTTCGGTTGTTACACCATTATCAATCTAAAACAAACTAAAACCAAAGTACAGAGTAGCTTAATATTTATTAAACACAGAATGATACTATTGGCTGAGCGTGAAAGTGCCTCTCATAGTCTGACCTCCATTAAAGGTTTATGATAGGCTGAAGGCCCTAACAAGTCACGCCTACTGGTGGGAGGAGCAACAAGGAATAATCAGTGTCAAAATCAGGAACCAAAAATTAACAAACAAGAACAATGCACAATTAGGCTAGAATTAAACAAATAAAATGAAGCTAGATGAAATGCAGTCAAGGTCAACCGAGAAAAACATGAAAGTTTCGTTATTAAAGAGTAGGCCAGAATTATGATGAAAGCAAGTTAGTTGTATGGAATTGGTTGAAATAAATATGATCATTTAAACTAGTATTGGAATAGGTTTAGTTGTCTGCCTTTGCCAATCAAATGCAGAAATTTAACATCTTCTTCAGCGTTGAGCTTGTGTCCATTAGTAATTAGATGCTCTGTAAAATTTGAGTCTTCTTTTTAAGTTTTCTAATCCCTAATATGCTCATTTATTCTACGCGTGAAAATTTGACCAGTCAGACCCACATAACAGGCATTACAATCACTGCAATTCAATTTATAAACTCTACTTTTATCCCAGATATCAATTTTATCTTCACTACACCCGAACAAGCTCTTTAATAAGAATAATAAGAATTTATTGACTCATTGTACAACTTGTTCTGTGAATAAATACACAATACTTAAAAAAAAAAAAAAAACAGTACATAAGAATCACATATTGCTCACAAGACTGCGTCTGATCGTGAGCTAACAAGTTTTTTTAATGAAAAACAAGAGAAAAAAATTAATTTATAAGAGAAAAATTAACATAATTGAACATATTAAATTGTTATTATAAAAAGAGAAAAATAAGACTTCTTTAAAAGGCAGGCAACTAGTTTTTTGATTAGCAAAGGCAGACAACCGAACATTTTAGAAGCTTTGGAGATAACTAGGTTGGTAAAAAACGATTCCAATACAAGTTTAAATGATCATGTTTATTTCAACCAATTTAATACAACTAACTTGGTTGCATAATAATTCTGGCATATATTTTAATAGCGGTACTTTCCTGTTTTTCTCGGTTGACCTTTACTGCATTTCAGTGAGCTTCAGTTTGTTAATTTTAAATTTATTTTATTCTAGCCTACTTGTGTATTGCTCTTGTTTGTTGCTTTCTATGTGTTACCGGTTTTTTGGTTCTTGCTTGTTGCTCCTCCCACCAGTGGGCGTGACTTGTTATGACCTTCAGCCAATCACAGACCTTCAATGAAGGTCAGCCTATTACAAGAACTTTCTCCCTCAGCCAATGGCATTCTGTATTTAGTACATATTAAGCTAGTCTGTGCTTTAGTTTTTAGTTTACTTGAAAATGATAATGGTGGAACAACCAAAACTAGTATCTCACTATTTTCAATAAATGTTACTGTGACAACTTTATGTCTTATTATTCGTTAAGAAGAAATACAGGAAGAGAAAAATAAAAGAAGAATAAGGAGAGTAGAAGAAGAAAATAAAGAACAGAGTAGAAGGAGGAGGAGGAGGAGGAGGAGGAGGAGTAGGAGGAGGAAGAGAAGGAGCAGGACGATGAGAAGGGGGAAGAGGAGGAGGAGGAGGACGAGAAGGAGGATTAGAAGAAGAAGAAAGGATATCGATGATTATGAAAAAGAAGAAAAAGAAAGGATATCGATGATTATGAAAAAGAAGAAAAAGAAAGGATATCGATGATTATACAAAAAAAAAGAAAAAGAAAATAGAGAAAAAATAGAAAGGGAAAAAGTAGTTGAAGAAGAAGAGGCAAGAGAAAATTTAAATTTGTGGAAAGATTATCACACATGCTATTAATCCACATTTAATTGTATATAATTTTTTTTTGTAAAACTTTAATTTTCATCCAAAACCAACTATTAATGAATTTCTTTAAACGCCAATAATTATTTAACCTACATTCTAATTAACATATTTAGATTTGTAGATAAAACTTCAATTTATAAACAGAAGCCTAAAAACCCTACTAATTACTCAAAAACCTAAAAATCCCCTCCATAAAATAGAACTAGAAATATTAATATATATTATCAGTACAGCATGCATGATATTGAAATGTAACCAAACATAATAATCGAAAAAATTGATTGAAATAAATAGAAAAAAAGGTCATTGGTAGGCAATAAAAATGTAATGAATTGAGTAAAATACTATAAAATAAAATAACAGTAGTTTAATATCTGCGGTATTACGTATTTATTTATTTACAAACAAAATAATAATAATATGAAGATGCAAGACAAGGCCAAAACTACACTCTATTATCCATATGTTTCAAATAATCTCTAAATTGTCCAAAAAAGGTTCATTACTACCTGAACTGAACATAAAAAGAGCTCTGGGTTAAAGGTAAAATAGCTAAAGAACGGAAAATAATGATGCCAATAGAAGCCACAGCACGAAGTAGCCTAACCAATAAAAATGTTGAATCGTATTGCTATGGTAATAAAAATGTTAATCAATGTTTATTACTCTCTACTATAATTGGGAGACGGAGGCCTGATGGGAAATATTACTGCAAGGTTCGTGACGGTAGACGCCATAATCATAGAAATTCTCTCTAATCTCTCCTAACATTTGACAGCGTCTGAGAAAAATGAAAGGTGATTGTGACAGATAGCATGATACAATTTCAACTGTTTCACATTTATAACAGAAAATACGATAAAATTCGAAACTTTCTTGACTGAAATCCCCATATTATTTCTCCCATCAACAATAGGTCACACTGAAATATTATTCATTAACAAAATCAAGGAAAATCTACGCTATACTAATAGTTGTGTGAACAGTACACCTCATGCCCAAAAATAAGGGTGCCTGCACAAAGGAACATACTCGTTGTATTCAATGATAATAATCACCATCACAAAATTAAATGATAATTAATTGTACAATAATAATATTTTATCCACCAAACATTCCAAAAATTCAATTTACTTACGTTTAAATACAATATGGCACAGCCAGCAAAGAGAAATTTGTGCGCTAGCTGCGAGTTCATTATAATAAAATATTAATAGGAAGACAAAAATGATAAACAATCTGACTTGAAACTATCTGGTTAAAAAAGAGAAAAACGAACAATTTATATTTTCATATACAAAGACTACCATGCAACAATATGTCACTTCATCACTTGAAAATGAAAACGAGGTCTTGGTGACATGATACGGAGTGCCTTTTTGTTGAAAACAGGGATGAAATATACATATAAATTGGACCAAAACAGGACCAATGTTTGCGTTTTAATTTTGCGATTGTGATAACTATTGAGTACATCGAGTATGGTCCTATGTGTAAGTACCCTCATTCTTTGACGTGAGGCCTACTGTTCACAGAACTTTTATTCAATTACTTCAATAACTTCACAGAGTTATTATTCAATAACTTCACAGAACTGTCTTTTCAATTACCTTTTTTGAGGACTTCTGGTGCAATTTTCTCTTGACGGGTAATAAATAATTTTACAGGTATGAGCACCTTCTGAAACCCCTGTGGGTTTAAGAGGACCCTTGATTCCAATTAATTATTTTCTAAATAAAACTGATTGATTTTGCAGCTGAATTGGTACTTGACAATACACCGGTACTTTTTACCAGGCATAATTACATTGTATCTATCATATGATTTAAAAAATCGGGTAAGTGTGAGGCACTCCATATGATACAATGGATGGTGTTAATAAAGTTGAGTAAGTAGAGTGAGAGGAGTCAACTATTGATTTGTTGAGTCGGCGGGAGTCCGATAAGAAGGCGGAGATTATTACTATTATTCTAGAGGGTGAGGTCTACTAACTGTTCACAGAGCTACTAATTTCAAAAAGACGATATAACTGAAAGTTCAATTTGAATTAAGCGCTCTGAATGGTTTCATTTTCTTCACAATATCACCGAAGTTTTGAAACTGAAACACTGAAATTTATATACGTCGTAAAAGTATAAATCTGTAGAGAATGTGCATTTTACAGGTGTGTAAGCCCTATTCCAATTTTCTCTCCGCAAACATTTCCTCAAAATTTTCCAAACTATATATTTCCCGCTATTTCCCAACCAGCTCCTACGCAAACACATCATCCTTCCGACAGTTCCCAACTTTATTAATAGCGCGAGTTTTGAACCAAGTATCGATCCAGACTGACAGAGCAATGGTGGAGGGGGGGAGGGATTCGTTGTTGACACACTTTATTGTGTGCAGTGTCATTGGCGTTGACCTTGCCCCCCTCCCGTACCGATTATCAATAGCTTCTTCCCCCCTTGGATCGATATATTGTGCAATTGATTCTTTGATATTTGTTTTGTGTGAGTGGTAACACCGATGAAAGAATGGTAACAGAGTTACAAGAGAGAGAGAGAGAGAGAGAGCGAGTGAGAGAGTGAAATAAAGATTGAAACAGAGAAGAGTAGCAATTCCAGCTGAATCTACAACCCTGATGGGGGGGGGATTGCAAAGTTCGATTGGTTTAGGGTGGCTGGTGGTACGGTAGTGGTTTGTAGTGTATTGGCTTTATTGGCCCGAGGGTTTATTAGATGAAAAGGTCGACGGTCACTGACCGTGCATACAGTCACGTCAAAGACACTCCACGGTCACTCAACCGACGTCCGTCAGTCAGCTATCGATCGCGTGTGTCGTTAGTCAGTTGTTGTTGTTATTGTCAACCACCCACGATTGAAACTGACATTTTTTGTTATAGGATTATTGTTGAATTTCTTCTGTACTAGTAGTTCTGTGAACAGTAGACCTCACGCCCAAGAATAAGCGTGCTTGCACAGTACATACTCGATCTACTCAATGATATAATCACTAGAGCCCGGATGTTAATAAAACACGAAAGAAGGCAGTTATAAACACCAACATAGGCACTTAAAAATGAAAATAGGCATTTTTTAAACACAGTGAAAATAACAATACAATAATTGGATACTTGCATTTTACTGGTTGCACTAATTACAATACATTTCTTAAAGTTCTCTTGAGTTAAACTTTGTCTTCTGTCCGAGATGATATTTTTCATAATTGAAAACGATCTTTCCAAATCGGCTGACGCGAGTGGAATCTTGTAGAATTGATCTACTTAGTTTGAATTTCGCGATGATATAGCCGTATATGGAGTCTTATCACAACCAGAGGGCCTTGCTTGTTTCCATTTCCGTTAACACTTTTTCACATTTTTGGTATACGTTATGCTCCCTCCACTTTCTTATACTTCCACGAAAAGAACACGATATTGCACAACCAATGCGCACTAATAAAAAACAACATCTTTTTCAAGACCATAGAACACAACACTTCTGTGTCTGTGTAAGTGGGTGCGTGAGTGGGGGGAGGGGGGTTTAACGGGAAGTACCCTTCAGCCCCACACCCAACCGTGCTACCCACCGGATACCACAGGGGAGTTTGGGTTTGTGTTCTAATCACATATCGTGTTCTGCTCCTTTCCCGCTCCTATAAACTAAGAAGCAAGGATATGACCAATCGAGGATACAGTGCAAGGACCAAGGACGAGAGATCATTCCTTGGGGAAGGACAAGAAGAAAAAGAAGAAGAAGACTACTGCTTCAACCCTCCCCTCCCACTACAATCACGCACTCTCATTACCTCTTCTGATTGTTTCTCGTTCATCATCACCTTCTTTTTCTTCTTCTCTTGGCCATTTCAATTTCCTCCTCCCTTGTTCCTCCTCATCTTCTTCTTCATCTTCTTACTTTCTTCGTGTTCTTCCTTCCTCATTCTATCTCTTCTTAATGTACTTATTATTCCGCTGTTCCCCTATTGTTGCTGACCCCAGGGGCGGATCCAGGATTTTTGTAAGGGGGGGCGCACCAGGGGCGGATCCAGGATTTTTGTAAGGGGGGGCGCACCCTAGGATTTTTGTAAGGGGGGGGGTGGTATGGAATACTCTGCACAAAAAGGAGGTCCAGGGTACTCGCCATAATTTTTTTTTTTTAATTTTAATGCTAGAAATATCTTTGTAAGGGGGTTATGGAAAACCCCCCACGGGAGGGTGTCCAGGGGATATCCTCAGCAAAAATTTATTCAAGGGGATAGAGCTAGTAAGAAGGGATATAATATATATATATATATATATTTTTTTATTTCCTCAGTGGTTTTCATTCGTACATGAACTGTTTGTACCGTACCTACTATTGATGTCAATGACAATACGAACTTGCATTTTACACCAGCACTTAACTTCTGTAAGTAGTATCAGATGCGTTTAAGGACCTGAGTCCTATTCTCAGCGAATAGAGAATAGAGACTGCTGTACAGAGTACACTACATAGAGTATACAGAGCGAAAGGAATTAGGCCTATGTATTCTCTGTTTGCTGAAGAAAGTACTCGGGTCTTGAGACGCATGCGCTAGTACTCATAAAAATGTAAATACGTTTAATGCAAGTTTATAATCGTAATTAACATTGCTATCTTTTAGGTATATTATTTATGTATTTGAAATTAATAGTAGTCAAGCATGAAGTTTAAGTATGTTTTAAAATAATAAGCACAAAACACCAGGAGGCCACGTTAAAATAAATTTCATCTAGCTCTTGTATCATTGTCAATGGGTGATCCGGACCTTTATTACTTCAGTAAGAAAATAAGTGCCGGCTTACTTGAAACTATTCCCATTCCCTAGGTTTGATCATTCATCTTTCCTGAGTTGGGATTCCGTACAAATATGGCACCGTGCTTAAAAATTTTATTTGAAATGGGTTTTGGGCTACCCGCTGTAACTTTTTGAGAATGAAACAATTTCCCTGAAACCACATTTAAGCGATTCTAGATATGAATTAATCTATTTTGAAAATTCAACCCACGTTATGTGTCAAAGTAAATTTCATCAAGCTCTTGCATTATTGTCAAGTGTGATCCGGGCCCTCATTGTTTCAGTAGAACAATTAAATGCAGGTATTTATGCTCTTTGAAAATTTCTTTCAAATTTGAAAATTTCTGCTCTTTTTGATCTCTTGCCTTTTCTGATTCTGGTACAGTACTTTCCTGATACTTGAAAATTTCGTCTAAAAGGAGAGTTTGGGTTGCTCTTTATTATTAATTTTTTAAGGAACATTTTATTGAATCGGTTTTTTTATTAAAAAATAATCAATCTAATACCACATTTTTACCGATTTCAGACATCTTCTTTCTTCAAATGTTGTCTCTAAAGGCTTCTTAAAATTTGAAAATTTATTTTGTCTCTGGAGGATCTATTCACCTGATTCCCTTATAGCTACGCCACTGTGATGTTACATGAACAATGAATACATAGAAATTAATCGATTTTTAAAACGTGTGTAACATTACAAATAAAAATCATTGGTACTCATTATGCACTTACAGTTAGTTATACATATAGGCACTACATCATATAACCTACAACTATGCATAGTGAATCATTCAAATTAAAGTGATGTTAATATACAAAACTTAAATTTTCTTCTAATAAATCATAAAAAATTGCGGATAAATTATGCGCTCCCCCCCCCCCCCCCCCAATCATTTTATTCCTCTTGTCCGGGGCATATTTTTAAATCCAGCCCTGGTGAGGGGATATCAAATGGAAAAACATGTCTACATTTTTTAAATAAATAGGACTAATGGCAATGTTATTTTACAGTAGTCTTATTAATTCTAGATATCTACCATAACATCACTATCACCAATACAAATATTAGATTATTGTAAAAGGATGTTAAAGGAAAATAACAGTTTAGAATCAGTTGGATTACTTAGTAGATGTATAAAATATGTAAAGATGTATCATTTTTCACTAGTATTAACCATAAAATATGTTTTCACACCACCTCAAGGGGGGGGGCGCGCGCCCCCCTGCTGGATCCGCCCTTGGCTGACCCTCTACTTTCTCCTTCTTCTTCACACCACTTCCACTTCTTCATCTTCTTACTTTCTTCGTGTTCTTCATTCCTCATTCTATCTCTTCTTAATGTACTTATTATTCCGCTGTTCCCCTATTGTTGCTGACCCTCTACTTTCTCCTTCTTCTTCACACCACTTCCATCACCTATTTTTTTTCTTCTTATTTCTCTTCTCTCCATTTTCTCTCATTCTCATGTTATATCATCCCTTCTCCCTTGCTCATCAATATCTTCTTGTTGTTCCCCTACTCTTCCTCTCCATTATTTTACACCTTCTTCTTTTTCTTCTTCTTCTTCTTCTTCTTCTTCTTCTCCTACTCCTTTCATCTTCTTCTCCTACTCCTTTCTTCTTCTTCTCCTACTCCTTTCTTCTTCTTCTTCTTCACCCTTATCGCCTGTCTTCTTCTTCTTCTACTACTTTTACCCCATCTCACCTCTTCCTACTTTTCCCTTATCTACTATCTTCTTCACTGTTATTTTCTTTTCCTTCTTCTTTCTATCTAATGTTCTTCTTTTTCTTCTTCTCTATCGTTCTCCTCATTTTTCTTCTTCCTCCATCATCACCTGTCTTTTTCTTCATTTGCATTTTCTGTCTACTTGTTTCTCCTTCCTTTTCTTTTTCCTCATCTTACTTCTCCCTTATCTCCTGTCTTCTTCTTTATCTTTGTCCTCTAATTCCTTCATTTTTTTCTTCCTCTTCCATTCTTTTTCAGTTATTTCTTCCTCCTCCATTCTTTTTCATGTTGTCAACTTGTTCCTCCTTCCTCTCTCCTCCTCCATTTCCTCTTCATCTTAAATTTATACTCAAACTCCTTTCGTCTTCTTCTTCCTACATCTTTCCACGGTTGCTAGGTTGCACCATCAGAGGGAGAAAGAGAGAAAGCGAGAGAAAGAGCGCTCGATTCCCAAAGGGAGAGTAATGACCGGAAACGCGAGTTTAGGGTAGGCTGTTGGTGGGGGGAGGGGTGGTTTGTTAAGGGATGTTTCGTGCACACATGTGCTACCCCTCAACCAATGTACAACCCCTGTCAACTACTGCCTCCCTCGCAATTCGAGGAAACCACCCGAAGCTGTCTGCCTTCTCCTACAATTTGTTAGAACCGCTGCTGGCGAAAACTAAGAAATCTACTCAGGGATTGAAAGAGAGGGTCACGAAGGGAGGAGTAAAAGAGGAAAGAATAGTAAAAAATAAAAAGGAACGAAAATGTCCTCAGGGAACAAACTAAGCGGACTGAAACAGATCCCTTCCTTGGTTAAGACACAGCCACGTTATTAGTGCAGAATCTTTTTCTGGACCAGAATCTGCTAGAAGCCTTTCAGTAATCTGAAAAATTAATTCCCAACTGAATAAGACCGACGGCATTGTTAGGGTAGAAATTGTTAGTAATTGATAAAAAGACCACAATGCTTTATGCTCAGAAATTCTTTGTGCTTCCACAAAAAGGAAAGAATAACAGTGCCGTTTCATAAAAAAATATTATTAGTACTTGTAATTGCAGTACATAAAACATATTAATCAAGTCTTTACTAGCAGATTGTACTGTTATCAAGCAATCTATAGTTTACTAATGATTTACCCATGCTTTGCAATAGGATTTTTATATTCCTGGATTTCTTGTTCCATGACGAACTGCGTTGTTAATATTAACTTTTAAAGTGAATTCAACGACTTGCATTTCATTTTAATTAAGAATAAGTAATATTTTACTCACTCTCTAGGCCAAACGTTTTCGAATCGTTGAGATTCATTTTCAAAGACGGCCTTCTTGATCATCGATGTCAGTTAAAGGTTTGTGTGATTTAAAATTTAGTTGTTCATTGAGGATGTTTTGTTTATTGTGTTTGGTGTTTTTGTATATTTCAAATTGTTCCAAGGTGTTTAGTTCGTGTCTTTTAGATTTAATAGGTAGAATATGTAAGTTGGTAGTGATGCCGGTAAGAGTGTGTCCAGTTTGAATGATATGGTCGGCGAAATTAGAAATTAAAATCAAAAATCGAATCGAATTTCGCCGACCATATCATTCAAACTCGACACATTCTTACCGACATCACTACCAACCTACGCATTCTACATATGAAATCTGAAGGACACGAACTAAACACCTTGGAACAATTTGAAATATACAAACACACCACACACAATAAACAAAACCTCCTCAATGAACAACTAAATTTTAAAACACCTACACTTTTTGATCACATTATACAAAAACCACAATTCTTCTAACCAAAAAATTGACATCGATGATCAAGAAGGACACCTTTGAAAATGAATCTCCACGATTCGAAAACGTTTGGCCTAGAGTGATTAAAATATTACTTAGTCTTAATTAAAATTGACTCCAAATCCTAGAATTCATCTAAAAAGTTAGGATTTTAAAATTAAACAGTGATATATGTATCGCATAATTTCATTAGAACTTGTAACTTCAATGAATGAAACATATTATTAATGCCTTCACAAGCAGATTGTACAGTTATCAAGCAATATATTGTTTACTAGTTGTTTAACCATGCTTAGGAACTGGATATTTGAATTAAACAGTGATATATGAATCGCAAGGTAGCTTTTTTATATTGAACATTTGATGCATGGATTTCAACCACCAAAGCCAAATCCTGAAAAGAAATCGGGAATTGCAATACTGATACGGAACAAATGTGTTGCTTTGGTTTGTGACTTACAGCTTATTTGAACCATAGTGAAGTATCATGTATCAGCTGTTCTATGAGCTTCCTGCATCTAAACACATTATAAAACAGTAATAGTGCAAGTGAAATTTGAACATGGATTTTGGAAAGTCTAAAAGGAAAATAAAAATCGGACTTCGAGGTGCACTGAATAGGGTTTCTAGGGTTTCTTAGAAGCTTATTAAATAGATTATAATTTTGCAACTATAATAATTAGTCTACTTGTACCAAACTGACCCCAGAGCATGTTGTAGAGTTGTTTTGCAACTCTATAAAATATAATAAGTAGATAACTTTACAAGATTCCACTTCCATGTCACTTCAAATGTTTGAACTACGCTTATCAACCGTGGAAAACGATTTGCTTCTCAAAATGATATTTTGAAAATATTTATCAAGATTTAGCAGTCGTATTGACCACTTGAAGTTATGGCTTTAACCTAGCTTTAAGCAATCTTTAAAAATAAAGGTAGAGTTCATAGAACATTACAGATACGTATAACAGCAACAACAACACTCGCGTACATCTATTGTGGAGTAAAGACGCCGGAAGTCACCGGATAGCCGCTCAAGATCGCCGGAAAGCGGCTGCAGATGATACATCACTCAATTTCAGCATTTACGTTCTAGATAATTTAGAAATAAGTGTCCATATAGACGTACAGTGCATTGTCCAATTTTTAAATCAGTTAAAATTGACAATAAATACTAAAAAATGCCAATACTTTCAATTAAAAAAAAAACAATAATTCAATTGAAGATAGGGCTATAAACGTGATTGTAAACGAAAATCAACTAGACCAGGAAGAAATCATTGAATTTCTAGGAGTTTTGTTGGATAGCCGATTGACATGGGCACCATACATTGAGAAAATATGTTGTAAAATTTCATCTGGGGTATTTGTCCTGCTACAGTTTGCTAGATTAAATGACAAGAAGTTTATTTTTATAGCTTACCATGGTATTTTAATGCTACTTATTAGGTATGACGTATTAGTATGGGGTAACTCATCAAAATAAAACCTTGATAGGGTACTTAAGATCCAAAAGAAAGCTGTTAGGTGTATGGAAAGAGTAAATGGATTAGATTCATGTAGGCCGTTGTTCAAGAGACTTGGTCTCCTAACTGTACTCTGCTTATATGTGTATGAAGCTACTTATATGTAAAAAAGAGTGATATTAACCAACATCTTGACTTACACGATTATAATACAAGAAGTAGAGGAGATTATCACTTGGTAAGTCACAATAGTAGCTAATTCAAACAAAAACCTAGTTGTATTGGTAGGAAACTCTACAAGCTACCGCAGTTTTTAAAGAGTCTTCAAAATAAAGAACATTAAAAAAACATTAGAAATATTTAAAAACAATTGATAAAATATTTAGTTGATGAAGCTTTTTATAGTGTAAAAGAATTCCTTCAACATCACAATTAAGCCTCATCACAACTAATTGATATAGTAATAATTTTTTTTTTGAGGATGAAGCCCACATAGGTCTGAGACCTGTGCGTGGGTTACAAACCACCATTAAAACCTAGTTTTAGGTGGGTTCCGAACCACCATGGTAGCTAGTGTATAAGATTGTTCAATTGTTAATCTGACTTGTCTTGTACTGGAGTCTCCAAGTCGTAATCTACAAAAAAAAAGAAAACAAAATATGGCGTCGGCTACGCTTTTCTGACTTTATGCTCCCTCCACTTTCTTACACCTCCATGATGACTACTGTACCATACTTATGTAAAACAGATAACAATACACTCATAAAACAATGTATGGGACAGTCCACCATTATTCCATACACATTTCATGACTAGAATCCTTCATACTCTTGTAAAACGGTACTTTACGAGACAGCCTGCCATTCAGGAAACTTTTAAACGTTTCGTATTGGAGTAAAACAGGATTCGTCACCGGATTAACCTACTAGAGACAGCTATTATGGCACGGAGATATCTACGATGATAGGTATGCTATTAGAAATTGCCTTTTATATAGCGGATGTGCTGACAGAGAGGTCATGGGATATGGCAAAGAAGAGATAGAAGAAGAGAAAGAAGTGGGAAGAAGGACAAGATACAGAAAGACAAAGAAAAAGAACACGACGGAGATGAGAGAAAAAATAAACAATAATAAGTGGGTACAAAAAAGTAGTAGGAAGACGAAGAAGAAGAAAGGGAAGACGGCAAGACGCAAGAAGAAAAGGAAGAAAAAGAAGTCGAAAACAAAGGAAGAAAAGAAGAAGCAGCTCCAAGAAGAAGTAGGAAACTGAAAAATAAGAAGTTGAAGTAGAAATTAGAAAAGAAGGAAGAACAGGGAAGAAGATGTTGGTGAATTAGAAGAAAGGGAACAGGGAATAAAGAATATGAGAAAGAGAGAATACAGACAAGAGGAATAAGAAGAGAAAAAAGGGAGAAGGAGGAGGAGAATAGGAAGAAGAAAAAAAAGAATAGTAGAAGAATAAGCCATGAGAAGGGGGAGAATGGAGAATAAAAGGAAGGAAAAAGAAGAAGAATAACGGATGAGAAAAAATAAGTAGGATTAAGCAGAGGAAGATGATGGAGAAGAATGAAGAACGAGAAAAAGGAAGAAGTAGAAGGGAAAATGGAGAAAAATTATAACTGGAGAATAAGTTAGTAGAGAGGAAGGAGGAGAAAAAAGAAAGAGCAAGAACAAGAAGTAGGTGGAAGTAGAAGGAGAAGAAAAAAGAAGATGAAAGAAGTAAGGAGGAGAAAAATGAGGAATGGAGAGTGATACGGAGAAGTAACAGAAGCTGGGGGGACTAGGGGGAGTAGGGAAGAAGAAGTTATTGAAGAACAGGGGAGGAAAGAAGATTGAGAAGAAAAGGGATAGGGAATGAAGAAGAAAAAAGGAGGATACGAGAAGAACAACAAAAAGAAAAGGAAGAATTATGAAGAGAGAAGTAAAATGAGACGAATAAATGAGAAGCAATTAATGAGAGATAAGATATAAAATTAAACTAAGAGAAGAGATTTAGTACAAGAGAGAAAAATTAAGATGAAAAGAATGATTGAGTTAGGAGTAAGATGAGAAGAAAGAAGAAGAGGAAAAATACGAAGACAAAAGAACGAGAAGGAGAAAAAAAGACAAGAGAAGAAAGAAAAAGAAGAAGAAAGGATAAGAAGAAAAAGAAGACAAGAGAAGAAGCAAAAAGTAGAAGAAAAAGGAGGAGAGGAGGAGGACGAGGAAAAAGAAGTAGAAGAAGAGGGTGTATGAAGAAGAACGAAGTAGAAGAAAGAAGATGACAGAAAAAGAAGAAGAAGACGAAGAAGAAGAAGAAAAAGAAGAAGAAAAAAATGAAAAGAAAGAAGAAAAAGAAAGAAGAAAAAGAAAACGAAGAAAAAGAAATAAAAGAAGAAAGGGAAAAGAAAAAGAATGAAGAAGAAGAAGAAAAAGACGAAGAAGAAGAAGAAGAAGAAAAAGGAAAGAAGAAAAAGAAAAAGAAGAAGAAGAAGTGTCAGTAGTGAGTGAAATGAGAGCAGTGCAACAGTCAGAGCTGCTGAAAGAAGAAGCAGTCTATCAATGAAGGAAGTATGTGTGTCGCTAAAATAGAAAGAACACAGATATCAAGGAGACTGTGGTGAAGAGAAAGCAGCAGTATAGAGAGCGAGAGAGAGAGAGAAAGAATGAGAGTGTGAGAGAGAATGAGTGAGACTCCTGAGAGCTGGTGATAGCTGAGAGTGGACCACCGCAAATTGTCATGACACAATTCTGCGCTCCCACGATCCACGCTCTCTCTCCGCTTTAATAATCTTCTGCGGCTTGTAGATGAGCATTTGCGGAAATAAAAACTTAAAGCTGCCGTAAACCGGGTGAATGGAAACAAAACTGGAGAGCAATGAAATTGTGCATTACTAATTATAAGTTGTAGAAATTAATTAAAATACCGGGTGATTAAAAAAGAATGTCCCAATGTTTAAGGGATCTAATTACTGGGGTGCTTACAAGAGCGCGTTTTACCGTTAATATGAAAAATAAAACTCAACATTTTTATAAATGATCAAAAGTTTCCATTAATGTGGTGTGACCGCAACCTGAAGCCCAAACAATATATAGTACCATGCAACAATCGAATTCTTTCCACCCTCTTAGCAACATGTTCGGCGCTTCATGGCTGTACTTATTTTTTACAAGAATTTACCCAGTCTTGCACGGGAATCCAGTTTGGAGTTTTTTTCTGGTAGATAATTTATGGTAGTGGTCACAAAATTACGAAATTGGGAAGGGTGAGTGACAAACCATACAGTTCACAAATAAACAGTTTTTTGCACAGATGATGTGAAATTTTAGTTTTTTTTGAAGTTTATTTAATTACTTTTTTAGCAACTTTGCAGCTCTATTGTTTAGTGTTTAGTTCTTTAGATTAATGTATTACAGGAAAAGCTCAATACACTCAATAAGTAAGCTTGCATGATAATTAGCACCCGTAATATTGATACAAAGCTTATCTCATGCTTTAGCTTAAGAGACATCGGCGTATCATCTATATTATCACCATAGTGACTTATCATGTTATCAGCTGTTCTATGAGCTTCCTGCATCTAAACACATTTTGAAATAGTAATAGAGCCCATAGTAACAGATGGAGTATTTCAATAATAAGTGAAATTTCAACATTAATTTAACAAACAAAAAACACAAACAATCACACACTTCCTCTCGTTTATTATAAAGATTAAGATATGCTCATGAATTGGTAATTCCCTTTAATTAGAAGAAAAATGTGAGCAAACGTTCCACCATTCTGGCCCCTGTTCAAAATTCATAGATGGAAAATTGAGAACAGTTTCGATAAATTGACCGCAGAAAAACTGGCTATGACGCTCTTTTTCACTGTCCTCCAAGAAACCCTGAACCAACCTCATGTATTTTTTTTCCTATGAGTAGGAGATGTACCGACAATTGCACAAACTATCCTATCATAATGATGGTTCCACTTTTATACCAGGCTACTATCCATTACATTATTCAGTATAAAAGGGAGCCATTATTTGGTATAAAAGTGTTCTGTTATTCTAGCAATTATAGCTAGGTTACAATGCAACCAACAAAGTCAACTAAAAATTTTAACTTGTTATGTGAATTTAACGACTTTCAGTCAAATATTCATTAAGAATAAGTTACTTATTATATTATAAATATTTATTATAATATATTATAAATATTATTAAATATTTATTATATTTGACTTATTCTTAATGAATATTTGACTGCAAGTCGTTAAATTCACATAACAAGTTAAAATTAACAACGCAGTTCGTCATGGAACAAGAAATCCAGGAATAAAAATTTCAATTTCCGAGATCAGTAGAACAAGAAATATAGTATACAAATTAGTAAAATAATTCGTTTTAAATGAAATAATGTGAATAAATCATATTATAACATGATTTGGAGAGTAAGTTAGTTTCTAGAATTATAAAGTACATACATTAGTGGCTAGTATTGGCCATAATGAGGCTTGTTTTAGGTTATGTTGAGTTATAACAAGATTGCAGATATGCGTGAATGATGATACCACTTTATAATAAATGTTACACTAGGTATATGCTCCACCATTAAAGATAATGTAGATCATGCTAGCAAGTATAATCATATGGTTTCACATAGCAGCTTGGTATAAAAGTGGAACAAATGATGAGCCATCATGACGATGGGACGTTTGTGCAACGGTTTAAGTGTTTATTACACTGCACACTAATGAACATAAAGTTATAATAACAGCAACCATCGAAACTGTAGAACCATGCTTAATGAGTTTGGGAAGAATTTGAATATTGCATGGTTTACCGTTAGAGCGTTAGGGCTTCTGGTTGCAGTCACATTGAACGTTTATGAAGGATTTTAATCATATATGAAAATTTTGAATTAATTTTTTCATAATTATGAATGCTCCAAAGTATTGCAAGTATCTCAGTTTTGTAAATAAGCCTTTGAAAATTGGGAAATTCTTTTGTAATCACCCGGTACTATGGTAATTATGGGGTTCTTGATAAATAAAAAAAATTGAAATAGAAGAAAAAACTGGAAAAATATGGACAGAGCAAAGGAAACAGGAACATGGCCAAAGAATGAGAGGTTTTGGGAGGTGGAGAAGAAGGGAAGGAAAAATGAATGATCACGACGAATTGAAGTTGAAACACTGTCCCAAGGACAATAATGGAAAATAATGATAATAATAATAATAATAATAATAATAAAAACCAAACAAAGTTCAGAGTGCGCCCGACAAATGGTTCACTGATACCGATATAATAATTAATTACAGCACTCATAAATATAAAATAGTTATAATATTGTAAGAAACGAATACATCAAGACAATGTCTCACCAATTTAATCGGAAATAATAAATTCTTGAAATTGTTGAATGGTGATTCTTGCATAAAGATTTTTGCACATTCAAATTTAGGTTATTCATGAATACAGAACTTTCAAATTTTTTTCCGCAACAATCCCCAATTTTTGCTGTGTCAAGGTACTGATTTGATATGAAACATTTCACATTTACACAATGTGCACTGCAGGGGCAAGTTAGCAAATACTATAAAATACTATGAAACCCATAGTATTTAAAAAACCTATTAGCAAATACTATGAAACCCACCAAAGAAAAATCTAAATAAAATTCACATTATTATTGAACCTGTTACCGTACTGTAATACTATAAAGTCCTTTTTATTTCTTCATAGAGGAAGTTGTTGACAAGCTATTCAGTTGCCATGAGCTTTCATGTGACAATGCTAACATTGTGCCTATATATGTACAGAGTAAATATAATGATATATATATATACAATGTATTAAAGTGATCACCCAGTCGCAACATTGCACGCGCATGCGCACAAAGCCAGGAAGAAGGTCGCTGACACTGTTGTCGCCTGTGAAAATTACATTGAAACGACTGACGATGACAAAGACAGACCAGGGCGAGACTTCATTCACCGTCAGTTGCGTGCGCATAAATACTACGCTATGCAACATAAATGAATGCTGCTCTTGCTATGTATGTGCATGAGCATAATTGAGTTGGAGTGACAGAGAAAGGGAGAGATTGTGCGAGAGAGACGAAAAAGGGTGGGGCTAGGGAAAGTTGCTTCAATTGAGGCGGTGCGCTAGGGATTTGGTCATAATTTTTTTCGAAGTTTCTTGGATGTTATTAAGGTATTGAAATGTTATCTGTTACCATGAGAAATTTTTTTTTATCAATATTATTTTGTGAAATATGGGGGTTAAAAGTTGAAATTTTTGGGTTTTGGGGGACAATAATTGATCTCAACTTGTCTATAGAAACCAAAGAAGTTGAATGGTGCACATGCCTTATCAGCACAACTGAAAATAATCATTATCTATATAAATAAAATTAGAGTTTTGTCTGTACATTTATCAGAATTATATATTTTTTGGTTATTTTTACGTTTTATACATCAAATAAGCCGAAAATAGTCTTATCTCACTTTCTGTCTGTCTGTCTGTCTGTCTGTCTGTCACGGCCCCAAAGGCATTTTACGCGGCCTTCTCCTCAAAAACGAGAGCATCGATCGGGATTTTAGTTATTGAACAGTATTGAACAGTTTATTGACAATGTCTTTAGCTATAAAAAACTAAATTAACTTTTTTTTTAACAGAGTAATAAACGTTTAAAAACCAAGTGTTTTGCGATTTTGGATACATTTTACGCGGCCTTCTCCTGAAAAACGAGAGCATCGATCGGGATTCAAGTTATTTATCAGTATTGAAAACCTTTTTGACTATGTCTTTAGCTATAAAAAACTAAATTAACATTTTTTTTAACAGAATAATAAACGTTTAAAAACCAAGTATTGTGCGATTTTGGATACATTTCTTCCAAGTTTTATTACCACATAAGAATAAGAACAAACCACGTAATTATCATGATATATCAATCAGCTGTTCTCAAATATAAATGGTGGGCCCTTCGCGGCGTTATTTACGCTGTCTGCGGACTTATGTAGTCAGAGCATTGCAGTCTTTTAGGAAACATATGTGTGGTGAATCAAAGCTCATCTTATGTTTTATCAATTATTTCTTTGTTGAAAACAAACAAAATTTTCTAATTTAAATTTATCAAAACAAAAATTAACATTTTAGGAAGGTGCGGTTTGTGCTAGGCTCTTGGGAATTCGCCAGGTAGCACTATTATTACCACATAAGAACAAATCACGTAATTTATCATGATATATTAATCAGCTGTTCTCAAAAAATATTCTCTCCGATACCTGTCACTGAATTGCTGACGTTCTAAGTTGTTTACTAAGTGCCCGTTCACACGATACAGTTTTTGTGCGGTACAGTAAATTTGCTGTATCAGTTATTTTGCAGTGCTTTCGTTTGCATGTACATTTCATATTGTATGTTCACACAATACTGTTTCGACTGGATCCAGTAAAAAAGCTGTTCTAGCCGATTTCTACATTCGGTTTTGTCTTCGAAAACTGTATCACTAAAATCAGCTGTACCGCAAAATAACTATCCGTATCCGGTGGCAGATGTATTGTACCGGTAATGGATATGTTCAAACGATACGCTTATTACGCTGGAAGCAGTCTTCAGATCGTTTTGATCTTCTTCATTGATATTCTTCAGCATTGGTCTTCTTATTAGTGAATTCCAGTGTCAAGAAGTGGAAGATATTAATTGTGAAAATTTAATTTCTCTAATATATGAGAGACCCGCCTTGTGGGACAAGACTTAAGATTAATATAAAAATAATGAGAGAAAAATGTGTAGAATATTGAAACCAGAATTTGCGTACTTTGATCAAAATTTAAGAGAAACCTTCAGTAAGAAACTTATTTAAAAAAATCTTACAAAAATAAAAAAAAAAAATCCTGGACTGGAATAAATAAAACTGAACTGGAAGCGCAATGGAAGAAGGAGGAGAGCACAGCAATAAGCAGCAAAGCCGGACCGTGTGAACATCACAGTACAGTTGACGCCGTACCGCAAAAAAACTGTATCGTCTGAACGGGGCCTAAGCTGCTAACAGCTTCATGATCGTTGCTATCAAAAAAGCCGAAACATATTTAGTCTTATTTAAACATAATCCGTACGAAGGACGGGCACAATAGCTAGTTTTATGTAAATTCGTTGGGTCCTTGGATATTCCGTTGTATTGGTTTATTTTACTAGAATATCAGCTCACCTGGATGTTGGTAGAAACATGGATCCATCGATGAACACGGACCCGGAGATCAAGATGTACCAGCATGTTGACAGTTCCCCCGTGCTGTAAACAAAGAAAAACGGGAAATTGAAATTTATTAGATAGATAAATAAATAAACAAAGGCTAATAGTACATTGTTCCTTTCAAATTTGTATGTAGATAAATTTATGAATAAATAAAAATTGTAGGTGTACCATGTTCCCCACAACGTGGCTCAAACGGCTAGGTGGAATTTTTTTTTGGAGGATGAAGCCCACATAGGTCTGAGATCTGTGCGTGGGTAATGAGTTGGATGATGGTGATTGATGAATTGGACCTAAAGTTTTAGGTGAGTTCTGAACCACCGGGAGGTTCGTGAGGGTCTCCCCATCACTAAAAGCCATGTTTATTATTTTTTTAATAAATAAATATATACTATAGAATGTCCAAGGCTCTAACAACAGGACAATAAAACAATATATGAATAATATGAAGATACAGTAGGAGAATAACATAATGATAAATACCACTAAATTCAAGATCTTTTAATTTTGCCAGAAATATCACACAATTTGACATGTATAATATTAATCTATTCTTAAAATAAATTTAAATATTTACCACTCAACTATAGAATATTACGTCATGAAGAGTCCGGTTATGAAGTGTAAGACAAGTCAGCTCAGATCAACAATATGAAATACAGTATTACCATTCTTATTCATTAGTTACCATAATTGAATTAGTTGAGGTGAGTTTCAATTTTGGTCTGAAAGGAAATCTTGTACAATATAAAATATTTTCTTAGTTGTTTTTTTTTTAATACTTCAGTAGCTCCAAAAATTCTTTAAAAACTGCAAAAGCTTGTTGTAGAGTTTGCTACCAATATAACTAGGTTAATGTTCGAATAAACAACTATTGTGTCTCCCCAAGTGATAATCTCCTCAGCTTCGTGTATTTTAATCATTTTTTTTTTGAGTTTGGTTTGATTTATATCACAGAGTTTGGTTTATATCACACTCTTTTATATACAACTTAACTTCATACACATACAAGTAAGGCAAGACAGACCTAGGGCGGCTCTGGTAGCGCTGTTGGTTGGGACGCTTGTCTGTGATAAGATAAGGGGTTCTGGCTGGCTTCGTTTCCTGCAGCCTTCGGTTCGAATCTCATTCAGCCATGGATGTTTCTCATCATTCACCTCATTACCCACGCACAAATCTCCAGACTCATGTGGACATCATCCACAATAAAGAAAACATTTAGAGACCAAGTCTCTAGAACAACGGCCCACAAGAATCTAACCTATTGACTGTTTCCAGACATCTAACAGCTTTCTAACACCCTATCAAGGGTTTTGTTTTGATGAGTTATCCCATTTTAAGATACAATACCTAATATGTGATATTAAAAGACCATGGTAAGCTGTAAAAAGTAACTTTTTGTCATTTAATCTAGCAAGCTGTCACAGGACAAACACCCCAGATGAAATGTTACAGCATATTTTCTCAATGTCATAAATGATGTTCTTGAGCACATGAAGTAAGAAATAAGAATTGCACATGAAAAAATACAAATATAAGAATATAACTACCGCACACGAATAAGATTATAAATAAAAGTGTTATGAAAATTCAAGGAGGAAGTCCTTGATAAAATATAAAGTGACATCTTGATGGCTCTTTTTGAGGTTAACCTGACATAAACCACTGATTGCCTTCAATCCAAGTAGCATCGGCCTACACAAGGCACTCAACATATCTGCCTACCCACTGAGTTCCAACTCAGAAAAAACCTGGGTGGATACATAATGAAGAGGCGACCAATTTGGAGATCATAATCGGCGCAACTAGCCTGAATTTTTTATTTTTCTCAAATAATTTACGACCCGTCATTAAAAGTTCGATGGCTTACGACTTGAAGGACTTAGTTGCAGATTGGCATTCGTCATGTTCAACACTCTTGCTTAACGTTCGCAGGTTATCACTCACTATGCAACATGTTGCACAAGAGGCACGTGTGGCATGCAACATAAAGCCTCAGTTCTTAATTCAAATGAAGATAGGGCTATAAACGTGTCTTTAAAACGATAATCAACTAGACCAGAAAGAAAACATTGCATATCTAGTAGTTTTGTTGGATAGTCGATTGACCTGGGTGGGCTCTTTACATTGAGAAAATATTTTGTTAAATTTCATCTGGGGTATTTGTCCTGCGACAGCTTGCTAGATTAAATGACAAAAAGTTACTTAGTTCACATAAAAAGTTCATACAAAAGTTCACATATTAGGTATGCTGTATTAGTATGGGGTAACTCATCAAAATAAAAGCTTGATAGGGTGTTTAAGGTCCAAAAGAAAGATGTTAGTTGTATGGAAAGAGTAAATAGATTAGATTCATGTAGGCTGTTGTTCAAGAGACTTTGTCTAGTATTTGTACTTTGCTTGTATGTGTATGAAGATACTTTACATTTAAAAAAGAGTGATATAAAATTCTTAATATACATGATCATAATACACGAAGCTGAGGAGATTATTACTTGGAGAGCCACAATAGTAGGTTATTCGATCAAAAACCTAGTTACACTATAATACCTAGGAACCTATACACTAAAACCTAGGAACCAAACCTAGGACACTATAATAAGCAACCAAAGTTTCTTAGGAGTCTAGGAAATATAAAAATTTTTATAAAAAAATTGAGAAAATATTTAGTTGAAGCTTTTTATAGTGTACAAAATATCCTTTCAGGTCAAAATTGAGCCTCATTGAAATTGTAATTGCGGTAACAAGTGAATAAGAATGTATATAGTTATTGTTGATCTGATTTGACTTGTCTTCATCTCCATAACGGGAGTCTTTAATAAGTAATATTTTAAAAATGAACAAATATTTTCTAATGTTCAAATGGAATAAAAAAAACGAACGAATAAGAGATATAATACAATGAGATTCCAGATTCTTCTCTCGTTCAATTCCATCCAATCAATAACAGACTGCCAGCTCGTGCAATCTGAGTGAGTGCATACGTCAGGAACCAATTGAGGTTGTTATGAAGGGGTGAAGGGGGACTCAAAGGAGGGGGTTAAGGAGGCTTCCCTTAGCAACCCCCTATTATAACATCTAAATTTAGTTTCCAACCCTCCCTGGACGCGCAGGTGTAGGCGAAGATAGCACTAAAAGCAAACTGCTATTTCACTTGTAAACCAACTGATCTCAAAAGGGCGACCGTCTTTAAAAAGTTCGTTTTATAGCACAATCTGAACAGGAACAATACACAAATTGAAGTTATTTTCTTGATAAACCATGCACTTTTGGTAGTCAAAACTGAAACAACATAACTAGATCTCACGCCCAAGATTAAAAGTGCTTTCACGGAGGGACATACTCGATGTACTCAATGATATCACCATTGCAAAATTAAACACGATCATCAGACCTGACCCTTGATTTTTAATTTACGTAGTCCATTTTATGTCAGGTTTCCACACAGAGTCACTCTGTATCACGTCACTAAGGCAGTGTTTCTATTTTCCAGATAGATGATTGCTCAAATAAGATTGTATTTCACATGTCTGATGAATAAATTTATAGAACACTAGCTGGCCCGACGCGCGTTGCTGCGTTCTTATAAAAAATTATTGATTTTATTATTTGCCACCACCCACTGAAGTTACATTTCAAATTAGGACTATTAGGGAAGAAGTTAGTCCTAGGGCTCTTCCAGCTGATCAGAGAGGCCTCCTTCGTTATTTTCTTACATGACCTTACTCACCACCTCTCAATGAACATTTCAAATTTAAACCTCCTAAGATTATTAGGGTAGAAGCTACGTTTTTGATTTTATTATTCGCCACCTCCTACTGAGACTAAATTTCAAATTTCTAGCTGCATTGGTTAACAGATGTCATCAACCCGGCATAATTACATTTCATCATACACAGTCATATTTTTCCTACATACTGCAAGGCTCCGACTGCACGGTAGCCTACATGCAAAGTCTTTGTGTTCCAGAAAGCGTAAATAACGCCAAGGGGCCTGACATATGATAAAAAACTGTTGACTTCTATCAGCTGTTTGGCCGGCAAGTTCAGTAGGTTAGGTCTGTAAAATGGATTAATTAATAATAATTATTAGCCCCCCTATTAAAATTTATGGTCAGAAACCATCCCCAATATTCAAACAACACATTACCAAAGTTTCATGCCGATCTGTCAAGTAGTTTTGAAGTCTATAGGGAACATACATACATACATACATACATACAGACAGACATTTTTTTTTTAGTATGAAGCCCACATAGGTCTTAGACCTGTGCGTGGGTAATGAGTTGGATGATGGTGATTCATGAGTTGGACCTACAGTTTTAGGTGGGTTCCGAACCACCGGGAAGTGATTTTACAGCAGAGAACAGTGTCTTTTTGCTGGCCAATCTAATCGGTCACCGTTACAAACAGGTCCTACGAGAACGCAGCTTATCTATCTGATTGAACAGATACCTGCTACGGCTCGCGGCTATCACTTCCCCCATTTTTATATATATATAGATAATTGGTTAAGATGTATTATTATCATTTACTTAGTATTCACTTGTTTCTTAATTGAAATCTCAGAAATGATTTTTTTCTTTAACAAATATGTTATTCTTATTAATGATAACTTAATACATATGAAGGCTCAACCAGATGAATAAGAGGGCCCAAGAAATCTTAAAATCTTGAATCTGAATCTTGAAATCTGATTCCAGTCCAATTTGGTCATTTTGAAAATTATGTTTCCTATAGAAGAAGGCCTTTAAATTTTACCTTTTAAATATCCTTCTAATGAAGGAAATTTTTAAATTTACACAAATCGTTCTGCATTCCTTGGAGGAAGAACCATGTAAAATTCCATAGCATTTGGCCCATGCGTTCAGTGGAAAATGTGTTACAGAATCAGTTATTTTCTTGAAAATCATGTTTCTTTATAGAAGTTCAAAGATTTCATCATCCAATCATAATGCATTTCTCATTACAGTAATATCATTTTGTCAAAAATCAAAATTAGACTACCATCTTGTAAATGATTCAACTTAATAGACAGTCAAATGTCTCAAATTATTATTTGTAGGGTCTACTTTTGCAATTTTTTATTTACAAAAATAAAATTAAAAAAACTGTCAACAGTAGAAGTCAAATAATGTATAATTATTAAATAATTTATTCTCTTAAATTGCCGCAATTTCATAGAAATACAACGATTTCTTCATTAATTTATAATGCTCTATTATAAATGTAATCTTTATTATTTGGCATATCAATTTGCCAAGCTTTACTACAAAAAATTAAAGAGCAAGTGCAAGTAACTCTCTGGAAAACCATACAAAATTGCAACTTGATAATTTCTTCATTAATTCATATTAATATCTTGATAATTCTACTTCTACAAGCAATGAAAAGCTCACTGAATATGGTTTTCTGCAGGGTACCGAGTTATCTCCAATTCTCTTCCAAATCTACATAAATAATCTCTTAAAAATAGATATTGAAAATTGTAATATTATATCATTTGCCGATGACACCGCTTTAGCTTTTACTGGCCACTCTTGGGAGGATGTGAGAGTTACAGCAGAAAATGGACTCAAAGTGGCACAATCATGGCTTGACGATCACCTTTTAACTTTAAACACTGGTAAAAGCGTTTTCATGACATTTTCTCCAAATGCAAACTCAACCACAATCAATAGACAGCAATGCATAAAAATCCACAAAGTAAACTGTAATAGTCATAATCTCGCAAACTCTTGTCCTTGTCCAGTAATACATAAAAAAGATCTAGTAAAATATCTAGGCATCTTGATATCTAGGCATCTCAGGTGGAACACCCATTTCAACAATATGTGCTTGAAACTGAAATGTCTCATACACAGATTTTATCAAATTAGGCAACTTAATTACTTGGAAAGTGCTAAATTAATTTACTTCTCTTATACACAATCGGTTATTCAGTACGGTATACGGGCGTGGGGGGTGCCTTGAGTAAACATTTCAAAAAACTTTTCATTATTCAAAAATATCTTATAAAAACTATTCTAGACTTTATCCCACCAGAGAGCTTTTCAATAAACTCAAAGTATTAACCTTTCGACAGCTATACACAAAAAACTTAAAAACTGTACATAGAAAAAAATATATATAAATTTCATCATCGAGAATTCTCCTTAAATTTGAATTTACGCCCTTCTAGAAACATATTTCAACGGGTTAGGATGGACTTGAACGTGTGTAGGAGACAATTTCCTTTCACTTCTCATAGACTGATAAATCAAATTCCTCTTAAATTAATTGAAAATATAAATAAAAAAACAGAAACAAACGGCTCAAATATGAAATAGATGAATGGATATGTACAAATAAAATTGAGGATAAAATTTTCTGACGGCGTACTGTTTTCATCTTCTATATATTTTTTTCGAACTATCAATACCTCTTTTTCTTTTTCCTTTCTTTCTCTTCACTTCATCACTCTAGCTTTTTCACCTTTTCCTTAAACTGTTTTTGTATTTTCTATTGATTGTAGTTTTTTGATTATTGTATTTAAACTTCTATGGCAACTCATACCTGAGCACAGGATTTTCCTTGCGGTTATTTTCATTCTTTCATACTCTGTCTGAATTGATTATGATTATGCTCTGTATGTTATTTTAAATGAAGGAATAAAATTTGATTTGATTTGATTATCTCATGTTATATTACAATATTTTGAATACAATTCGTAAAAATAAATCAAAGTTAATCACTTCGTTAGTGATAACAATGAATACAGAAACTATAGTTTCTGTATTCATTGGTGATAATAATAGTCATTAGTAGACTGTTCCTATGCTATTTTATTTTTATTAAACTTTATGAAAATGTATTAATCCAATTCTAAATAATGAGAAATGAGACAAGCCTCCTCACAGACTAAGCCTAAGGAGGAATGCACACGGAAATTTGGAAATTTCACTTACATTGTAAAATAGCTAGATGTTGACGCAATCAAAATACTAAACTTTGTTCATTAATGTGAATATTTGTACTTCATTTAGATATTGGAACCACAGTCACAACACAAGAAACAAGCACCTTCTTATTGCAAATTTGGCTAACATGCTTTGTACCAGAGACAATACAATCACTTAGCACCAAAACTTTACAATCTGCTTCCAAGAAACGTACAGGAAATATCACACAGCAAGAAATTCAAAATCGAAGTACATCACTGGATAATAAACATAGGAAGACAAACCATAGAAACCATAATTTCAAACAATATGTGAGTTCATTAACCTAATATTAAAACACTGAATCCTGGAAAATTTAAATTGCAAATCTACTCTAGAACATGGCAAGACATAGTAGAGTAGATTTATTTCCACGCAAAAAGTGTAATCTTTGGTAGTTTTAGTCATGTAGTCTCATATGCATTTGTTTAGATTTAGTTTTAAATGGAAATAAACATTTTTTTAACCATCCGAAAACAATATTCAGTACTTAATTTACAAGATGAACTTTTATAAAATTTGTAAATTTCTTCAATTTGCATTCTGAACTCAATCGCAATATTTCACTATGATTGAAACCAGTACAATTGTTGGTATTCCACTGCAGAGATTCCGATAAATTCAAGGTTAAACATTGGAAATATTTTGTCTCTCAATCGTTTGTTTTTATATTGTTTAAATATTGTTTTTCACGTTGCACCAAGGTCAAGAATTAATCTAGAGAATGTGCTGAATCATTAAAATTCAGTTCATGTAGCTCACTTTTTAAACCGTTATCGCAACTAAACAATTATTATCAAGTTCAAATTGTTAGCATGATAGTGGAGAATGCTATTACTACTAATACTCATAATTCAATCTGAAGCCTCTATTTGATTGTAACAAGTAGTCAACTAGCTACTACACTACTGCAGATCTAAATTATCAATAGATAGATAATTCTAAAATATCAATAGATAGATAATTCTAAAATATCAATAGATAGATCAATATAAATAGATCAAATATCAATATCAATAGATAGATCGATTTCTAAAATATGATTTGAAATTTATTTCTACACAAAAGCTAACAGATTATTTCATTAAATAAATTTCGATAACAGAACAATAAATAACAATTTCAAAACTGGCAAAAATAAAAACAAAATAATACAATTTTTGGAGAAATCAATAATTGGAAAGAGACGAAATACTAAAGGTATTGGAAAAAATAGAAAATATGTAAAGAGAAAAAATGACCTGAATATTGTTACGGGTTCTATCTCTAAAATAACACTGGCAACACTTTAAAATAACACTCACACTTCATTTACACAAATTATCCACAACTTACACTGTTCAGTTATTTCTTGCACAAAATAAGCAACCCAAACCGATAAATCGATAATGTTCAGCTAATAAAGATTTTGCTCTTCCAAAAATCATTCACTAAATGACAAAAGCCCGATCTTTTTTTCAATAATAACTGTTCAATAATTCAAGGAGAAGCGTCTAATGCATAACAGTTGAAACTCTATAAGCACTTACTAGTCACTGTATAAACTGTCAAGTAAGCTTGAATAATAATCTGTCAAAAAATAATGCGATTAACACTGTAGTAACAGACGTTTGCTTATCACAGTCTGTAAGCGCTTACTTGCAAGCAGGAACTGTCACTACTGCCACTTATCGCAACTTACTGCCAAAGATCGAAGTACAACTGAACTCACTTTAACAAAAGTCTATTTTATAAATTTTTCCACAATCTAGAAAGAACTAGTTATCTCTCCATCTTTCTATCAAATTCTACCGAATTCTAAAATAAACAGATAAGGACTCTCGCATTTTCCACAATATTCGATAAGATTCCATTAAATTCGAATTAAATATTCTACAAAGTTCTAAGTAAACATCTTAAAAGTGTCAAAAACTAAACCACAAGGCGAAGAGAGTACAGAAGAAAAGTAATTAATTGCTTAGACCGGAAGACTTGTTGACAAGCAGATAACACCGAAAATCACTGTTTTTTATTTCTATCTCCAAAACACTATAATAGATAAATTTTAGGTAAATGATAAAAAATATAAAAGATTACCTTGGTTCAGTTATAAACTATGGGAAAAAGTTTCACCAAAATCGATAAAATTATAATGTTATTAGACGCACAAAAGCAAAGGATCTACAGGTTAGTGTCAAATTACTTTACTTGAAAATAAAAAAAAATTATTTATAAGTTAAAAAGTGTCACATAAAGAATCTTAATAAATAATCAAATTGCAAGTTGTCAAAGTTGAAACTAAAACATTCATTATGGTCAAATTTCATTACATTAGAGTAACGAATCCACTGCTGTACATAATTTACCAGACAAAGCAATTATGCAAGAAATATGTCAAATTATAGGATGGTGTATTATATTATTAAAGATTTGGAAACTCCAATACGTGGCAGTGGCGTACCGATAATGGAGCGAGTGGAGCAGTCGCTCCAGGGCGCAAGGCTCTGAGGGGCGTACCGTTCTTGAGAGAAAATTGCCTTTTACTTACAAAAAATGTATTACTATAATGAAGGCCAAAAGGGTAAAATTTAAAAAAACCGTATGTATACATAGCTGCGCATTACTAAAAGGAACATTCATGTCAAATTTAAAAGAAATCGATTCACGCGTTCAGCCGTAAATGCGTTACAAACAGAATGCAAAACGGTCGAGTCAGAAGTAGCAAATAGTAGAAAGTAGCAAAGCCAAAACAATTTAAATTGGGTGACGAAAGGTATAACAATTTCAAGTAATTGAATGAAGACTTTGAATTTATTCTGGAAAAATAAATCCACAAGAAGTTCAATGGTTTTTATGGTTTTCAAAAACAGGAATGTAATACTTCACTTTTGAATACTATTTCCAAAATATAAGAACATTTTCATAGGAATGACTTGCAAAATGCTAAAAAAATAACTGCAATAAATATATAGAAAAGTGAAAAAATTCACAACATGCAGTTTGGAAATTGATAAAAGCAGAATCTGGTCTGGCGAAAAATCATTCATCGGAGATTCGCATCTCTGACAAATATGGTGTAGTTGGAGGCGGGAAAAAACCGCTGATTCATTAAATGACCACTATGTTAATGTAAGCCCATTTGGGTGGTTGATTTTTGATTGATTTTTTGGTGGGGTGGGGGGGGGGGGGGGGGGGGGCATCGTAAGACACTTCCGCTCCAGGGCGCTTGAAACCTCGGTACGCCACTGATACGTGGGTCATATATTAAGAAATAGCAGCAGGTATGTATCATATATTGCATTCAATATTGCAGGAAAAATACAAGGTGAAAATAGCATGCATGGTAGCCAACATCCAAAACAGATAGGAACTAATAGAAGAATATTATTTTGTGAAAATATTGGATACTGTACAAATTGCAAAAATAATATACATCAATACCATAGATTTATGCATAAACTTTTACATTCCTCTAAACAACTTCTTAAAAACAGGGAAAGAAATTACAAAATGCTGTATTATTAGGTACTATGTAGAAATAATTTCCCTCATTTAAAAAAATAAATGTATTAATGTGTTACTCTTGAGAGTATTTTTCCTTGCTTGAGATCTTTAATTTCGACTAAATACAATCATTTCTATTTATGGCTGGCAGAAACTATTATCGTTTAGTTCTGCTCAAATTATTTTATTCTTTGTGATTATGAATTGTTATTTTTCAATTTCAAGTATTAGAAGAGACTATTATTTCATTTGTTTGACATTATAATTTTGTAACAGTTATTGCTCCATTTTAAAAGACTGACCAACTGATCTCTAAATATATTTTCAACATTTAATTCTATTATTTCTATTTTTTGTTTGATTTTGTAATGATTGTTGGGTGTAGTGGGTTTCGAAAAGAGAATATTTACAGCTTTGACTAAACCTAAATAAAAAACTTCAATGAATGATATACTGTGCAATTTGTTTATACAGTAAAATACTGTAAACATATGTAATAAATATGCAATAAAGTATATTATAATAATATTACATTAAAATACGTAGCATATGCAATAAAGAACTTAATCATGGGGAATGAAGTACTGTGTACAGTAAAATACTGTATTATATTTACACTAATATATTACTGTAAAATTTGTTATATAATAATATGGTTATATACTAATCTCTAATGCTTTCATCCTTGAATTTTTGAAATGTTTTGCAACATTTTTGAAATTTTTCAACAATGCAAGCTGAATATAACAATACGTTTTCTTTGTAGAAAGAACAAGTTTGTTGTAATGAAACCTACAGCGCGATCTTGCGGTGAATATTAGAACTACTACACCTTTGCGCTCGAGGCTCGAAATTGAGTTGAATAACAAGCTAACTTTTTTTCGAGAATGAAGCCCACAAAGGACTGAGACCAGTGCGTGGGTAATGAATTGGATATGGTGATTGATGAGTTAGACCTACAGTTTTAGGTGGGTTCCGAACCATCGGGAAGTAACTGTACAGCTGGTTAAACTAGTAATAACTTCTGAATTAAATAGTTTCAAGAATATTACAGTAAACATTGAAAATGAATTTTCATTTGCATTTTCAGTGTAAAGTAAGTTATATTATTAATTTGAACTCTTTTATTAAGAGTTTTCAATATTTTATGTCATTGTAATTAAGTTATTCTTTTTCGTTGATCCTTTTAATATTGTATCAAAGAGGATTATATTTAATGGGTAGTACATTATCTTTGACTGTATCTATATTTCTATTTCAATCGGTTCAACTTTGTTAAAAAAAACTTTTATACCAGATTTTCTACACCATTTTTCTTCATTAAAAATTTTTTTTCACATTCGAACCGAAGTAGTCGTTCAACATATTCGGCCAATAACGAGATTATCAACTTGTATCTAAACTGTTTGTTGTTTAAAATATTTCAATAAATAAATATTGTTGTTGTCAATATTAATATTGTTGTTGTCAATATTAATATTGTTGTTGTCAATATTAATATTGTTGTGTGGAGTGATTGACGGCATAAGTGCGGTTTGAAGAACGTTTCAGACTTTGAGCAAAATTGTAGATAAATAAAAAAACACCAATTTCTTGAACGGTGATTGGGTATATAAGCTGTTGAACATCTTCGACAAGTTAGGATAATATTGAAAACCCAAAGAAAATACTTTCGAAAAATGACACAATATTCTGCGAAAAAAATGTATCACTTGACTGTTAGCACACAGTGTTCTACATGAGTAGAAGTTATATGGTTACAAAAAAATTATAATAGGCTTTGCTTCAGAAGAGCAGCGCCAAGAAAGTGCTGCTGTCTGGTGGCTGATTTTAGAACTACAAGGACCTTCCAGCTTCACAATATTCAGCAACTCAAACAAGTACAAACTCTTTTCACAAACAAGAAGAACGTCTGTGTCACATTTGTTTTAATTATTGTTATTATTATTGTCTAATAATTATTTATGTGTCAGGTTATCCAATTTCAGCAGAAGTGTATACAGTAGAAGTTTAGGAAGAGGTTACCAAATGCAAATTTTGACATTGAGATGCTAACAATATTTTTTTTTGTTAATAAAATTTATTTGTCAAGTTACTTGGAGACGATAGATTGGTAAGTTGTGTGTCTGTGAATTGGTGTCTTGTGTTAGTGGATGCAGGATGGAACAGGAGCTTCCATTTTGCATGGCATCCCATCATAAAAAGGTGATACCTTAACTAATTCTCCTTTTTGTGAGCTAAAGAACTGTGGCTGACCCCACAGGCAATCGACATCTTCAGTTCTATCTTGCAATAAAGTTGATAATATTATTTATGCCAAGCGATATTTCCAGTTACACTGTTTTTAAATTATCAACATATATAAAATTATAGTTACTGTATACTGTTTCGCTATAAGACTAGTATTGTTCAATACCTTTGGCTTTATAGAGACATTTTTATTTTTTCGATAAAAAATTATTTCAAATAATGATAATTAATTGAAATTTAGAGTTTTACTTACTAGTAGAGCACGTCGTTGGCGTCATGGCGTTCATAACGCACCGTTTTGCAGAGCGAGCGAAGCGTAGAGTCGCGGTAGGGCGACAGGGCCTCCAAGCCATGCAGTCCATAGTAGATGATCTGCAGGTCCTGCAAAAATAAACAATATTTCAATGGAATTAGTTCGAAAATACACAAATATAACATACAAAAGCTTGGAAAAAATTATTAAACCACAAGAATGAAATACTGTACATCTTTACCAATCACAAAATTTCACTAGAATTAGGTCGAAAAAGCACAAGAATAAGGATAAAACCACAAAATATCAAACAAATCTTTACTAATTACAAAATATCCACAAAATTGTTCAAAATAACACGAAAATCACACTATCCAATACCATTAATTCATAACAAATAGATAAAAGCAAAAAATTCTTGTATTTTTCACTTTATTAACCTTTATTTTATTACTTAATTACACTCAATCGTGTCAATATTCTACTGATAGAGCAAAACCATGTAATATTCTAAAAAGAAACATGATATAATATTAAAGATTGTAATTCTTAACAGTGCAAATATTTTCAAATTCAAGATACTGAATTTTAAATAGTTATTTAAGGTAAAAAGAACGAAAAACAACATACATCAAATTGATTTTTACATAAACTATGTAAATATCAGACTAAAATCACTCATAAAGTGTAACTTGAGTTTTCCATCTTTCCACCTTGTTTAATACGAATATCTCATCAATCCTTTTTGATTTTAATAAAATTTATTTCAAAATCAATTATCCTTTTTGATTGTTTAATAATTGTTTATTGAAAAATCACTTCTAACATTATAAAGCAGAATAGCAATTATTTCAAAAGATCTTATTAATAGGATATAAATTTTAAATTAATGAGTTCAATCAAGTCAAACTAAATTAAACAAACACACAATGAAATCTTAAAAAATATTAAACATTGTTTACTAGATTAAAACTGTTAGTACTACAGTGACAACATTAAGACCTGTAATAAGAATTTTCATAAATAAAATTTCTCACTAAAATATCAGAAATCTTATGAACAGGATATAATTTTTTAATTAATCAACTAAAACTAAATAAAATAAACAATAGTTTACTTAATCTGAATCAAATTATTCATTCTTTACTAGAAGTTGTTGAAACTGCTGTGGCAATATTGTAATAAAACTATCAGAATTTTCGTAAAGCTTCTTCCAAAAGTTAAAATTTTAGTTCCAATGAACTAGTTCTATGACTTTATTTATGTATAGCACAAAACACAAGTTAAGATAGAACAAGTTAATCAAGTTAAGATAACTAGTAAGATAAGATAACTCCAATGAACTAGTTCATTGGAACTAAAATTCTAACTTTTGGAAGAAGCTTTACGAAAATTCTGATAGTTTTATCACAATATTGCCACAGCAGTTTCAACAACTTCTAGTAAAGAATGAATAATTTGATTCAGATTAAGTAACTTTATCAAGTTAAGATACAACAAGCATAGCCCAGCATTGGTTTTTTACGAATATTTTTAAATTAAAAATCCAAATTATATGTGCAAGTTAAACTGGGAATTTCAATTTGAAGTACAATTACTGATTCTTTTAATTTCGAAGTACACTTTAGAAACGTACCTCTAAAACAGTCCAATAATCCAAAGAAATAGATATAATTTTCTCATAATAAATCCTTTAGAGGAATTGATTTATTCATTATTTATTTTTTATTGCTGATGACATGAGTCCGAGACTTGTGCGTGGGTAATGAGGTGAATGATAATACATGGATTCGAACCCACGACCGCTGAAACGACAGCAAGCTGAAGTTGCGACGCCTCAACCTACTACGCTAAGCGATCCGTCAAATTCAATCAACTAAACCTAAATTATTGATCAAACATCAATTTTGATCAAATAATCTAGGATTCAAACGGGAATTTTTTGTACAATTGTGACAATATTGTGATAACAGTAATTAGAAATTTGATTAAGTTTATTCCAGAAGTTAAAATCTTGGTCCCAATGCATTCTTTATTTTTCTCAGAATAAATCCTGCAGGTAAGCACTCATTCAACTAGCATTGGTAATAGAAATGTTATTTTACTGTTAGGTAAAATTGTTTAAGATAAGTAATTGCCAGAATTAAATTCATTAATAACTTATAAATAGATGCATTCTTTATTTTTTTCTCCAAAATATTCCTGCAGTTAGACACTTAGAAACATTCAACTAACATTGATAATAAAAATTGTTCCTTTATTGTTAGTTAAAATAAAATAGTTCAGCTAATTAAAAAAAATTAATTAATTAACTTCTAAATTTATGCATTCTCTATTTTTTTAGAATAAATCCTGCAGATAAACACTAAGAACCATTCAACCAACATTTACATTTATAATAGAAATTGTTCCTTAAAATAGTTCAGCTAATTACCAAAATTAATTCATTCATAACTCTTATAAATCTACCTCTAAGTTTCAGCTAAGTTGGTATTCCACGAGATTGAACAAGTTGCAACTTTGGAAACAACTTGAAACTTTGCAACTACGATAGATCTTCTATTGGAGAAATTGGATTAAGCCCACCATTGTACCTGCACATCACTTGAAGAAGACTCAAAGAGCACTCTATGTGCTATAAATTGTAAATACTATTTGCAGGTTCTTTTATTTATTTAAATAAATTTTATGAGTAAATATTTTCATGGAGAAATGCTTGAATCTTTTTTAAAAAAAGTATAAAAATCCTAAGTTTTGTGACATAAAAAGCTGAATCGAGTCAGAATGACATTTAGGTGAATTAATGCCTTACTTTAGAAACCCCTATTAAAAAAAAAAAAACTACATAAATAATAATTAACGCTATAGCTAATACATCAATCTATTATTAATATTTCAACAGCCTAATCAGGATAAACTAAATCTTAAAAATTCTTTAAAATTAATAGTATTATTAAATAAAAATTCAAGGTTTATTGTAGAGTTGCTGAAGTTCTTTAGAAACTTATCCTGATATAATTAGGTTATTGAACTTGCTTTTTCCTGCTTACTCTCCATCTTATATTTGCTCATATTTTTCTCATTCTATGGTTTCATAAAGTACATTTCTGCCTTCCCAAATTTGGTTAAAAAGTCATCATCTTACAATAAATTCGGGTCACCGAGGCTTTTCACTCTTTTGCACATCATAAATGAGAATATAAACATACCTTTGTCAACTCACTGCTAGCGCACAAGCATTATGCTGATATAGCATAAGCTATAGCTGATATACACATCTCATGCAAGATATAGTAACGCATGTTTTTACACGAACATTTATTTCTATTATATTCATTATTTGTACTCGTAAGTCTGCTCAGAAATGAAGGAAATTTCAATGTGTATGAAATGTAAGAATGAGAATAAATTTATTTGAAAGCTATCTATACTACTCTTTCAATACTTGTCAATACTACTCTTTCTCTGTAAGAATAAGTATAGTATTGGGTATTACAAAATTGAAAAATTCTTCATTTACTACTGAATTATGTGTTGTTTTTAAAAATAAGATCAATGATTGAGAAGCATATATCCTTTATTACAATAAAAAGTATTATTCAAGTTTATTTTGCATAATAGAGCCTCAACTTATTTATATTTCAAGATTTCTTACAAATTATAAGATCTTTTACAGTCCATTACTCATCAAACCTTCTGTTGATTCTCGTACAAATGACAGAATTGTTGATAACATGTTTTTTTTTTAAAGTACGTATTGAAGACTCCGGTTTTGGAGTACAAGTCAATTCAGATAAACAATTACATACAATATTATCATTCTTATTCACTAGTTACGACAATTACAATTTTAATTTGTTGAAGTGAGCCTCAATTTTGATCTGAGCAGCTGTTTGGAACAGGAGAGCCAGGATAAAATATAACAGGCAAGAGGTTAATTTTGTCAACGGGCGTTTAAAAGCGTTTGATCTTCTAATGTCCCTACAGAAACTCACCTAATTTCACTGCTAACTAAAAACTGTAAACCGTGATTCAACATTCACATTGGCATGAATAGTGTTTTAGATATCGTATTCAAACTAGCTATTAATGTTATTGGACTAACTAGCTTTATTTAAACAAAAATTAAATGAAAATAATATTCTTAAACATTTATATGCTTAAAAATGATGAAATTTTAATTTTCCTTTTACAATAATCATTTAAAAGTTCTTTAGATAGGATTAAGATTCATATTTTTCTTTTTTTATAGAATAGATTGAAAGTAAAATAAGGGATTTTAACCTCTCTACCACTTAACCAAGTATTAACACAGTACACGAATTATTTAAAAAAATACAGCGTAATAGGAATATGGATAATGTCCAAAGATATTAGTTTATAGAACAATATTTGAAATTTGTAAAATTATCATTTATTTAGTATTCACTTGTTATTATACTTAATTAATATGTTAGAAATGATTTGTTTCTCTCAAGCAAATATGTTATTCTTATGAATGATAACTGAATTCATAAAAAGGCTCTACCAGATGAATAAGACAGCCCTAGCCGAGGCAATCAGATTCCAACTGCATATGATAGAGAAGCTCATTTTAAAAATCATACGTTTTGTACAGAAGACTTGTACTTGCTTTCCTTCTTTCCTTCTAAGTATCCTTGAAATGCAAGGAAATTTTGAAAATCATAACACACATCATTCATTCCATGCAAAGATCCATGCAAAATTTCATAGAATTTTGTCCACATTTTGACCGTAAATGCGTTACAAACAGACAAATTCACAACTTTACCTTGAAATAGAGACCTCTCTTCGATCGGTCAACTAAATAACTATTATTCCTTACATTTTGTTTTCGTCTACATTGGACCACTCGACTCTTTTATACATATTATATAACACTTCAACTGAGATAAATGAAGGTACTAGAATTGGCAGTTATAACAATCTTAAACTCAATCAAATTAAATTTAAATTTAGAAGTAGCAACATAACCTACTATTGGCCAACAAAATAGATGTTTTTGATTAACAAAATGGCGGCCTCTAAAAGGCTGAACTATGATGTAGTGCTGCCACTGACTGTTTACTGAGACATGTCACACCCACTTTCAAAAATGAGTCAAAAGTGAACCAGAATTGAAAACATGTGAAAATAGTTGAAAGAAGAGAAGCCACAGTGCAGTTATTCAAACATGAAAAATAGATAAAATAAGGTACTGAGTACATTTGAGTTTTTAATAGTGTACCAATAAATATTATGCTACTAAAAAGGATTTCCTCCACTCTCCACAAGGGGTATCCTAAATATGAGTAATTCAAACCGCAATACAAAAACGAGCAGTAAATGCCCTTTTAATAATTATAAAATAAAATTTTTTAGTTTATAATATCATAGAAAGTAGTCAGTTTTACAACATAGCATTGGATTGAGCATGTGTCTGAGTGAGATCGGCAGCCAAGCAACTAACGGAGCTAGTCAAGTGATATAAATAACGTTAACCACCGCTGGAGGCTAAACAACTGGAGGGCTGGAACGCTGGAGTCAACGGGTGAGAGAGGACTACTCTGGAGCCTACTGGAGAGTCGAATTCGATCACTTTAGTATACGGTAGCGTAGGCCAATATAGGTACAGTACATAGATGCAATTCATAGATAGATATATAATGTGCACAATTAACTGGTTGACATATTCTTATTTTTCTGTTCTGTTTTCTCCCACAGTCGCTCTCTCTCTCTCTCTCTCTCTCTCACTCTCTCTCTCTTACTCAGATTATTCAGGATAGTCATACTTATCAAATATATTCTCAAATGTAGTAAACCAAATTACTTAAAAAATGACTTCAAATTTAGGTCTGAATGATGTCTCACATATCAGAACTGGGGAAAATACCTTAAGAATAAATAATCATTGTACTGTTCCGGGTTCTGTCTCTAAGATAATACTGGCAATACTTAAATTTAGCACTCGCACTTTATTAACACAAATTATCCACAACTCACACTGTTCAGTTATTTCTTACACAAAATAATCGGAAACAGATAAATCGATATAGTTCAACTGATAAAGAGTTTTCAATATTACTGTCCAAAAATCAATCACTAAATGTCAAAAGGCCGATCTAACATTAAATAATAACTGTTCAATAATTCAAGAAGAACGTCGAAAAAGAACAATTTACTTACGTAGCACAAGTCCGTAATACAATAATAGCTAGGAGTATAGTCCACTCGTATAAATTTAATAGGAAAAAGAATTCATCACTCCAAAACTGTCAAAAGAATTATCACTACAGACAACGAAAGTTCATTATCACAGTTTGTAATAGCGCCAACGGGATTATACTGTCTCTATTAACGGAAACGGGAACTGTCACAGTACACTGCAACTTGTTATCAATGTAGAACAACAACAACTGAACTAACTTTTACAAAAGTCTCTCCTATTTATACATTTTTCCATAATTGAGATATGAACTAGATATCTCTCCATTTTTCTATCAACTTCTAAATAGGATTCTCGCATTTTCCACAATATTCGATAAGATCGATAAATTTCTTTAAGGTTCTAATTGAATATTCTACCAAATTCTAAGTAGATATCATAAAAGTGTCAAAAAAGAGTAATTAATTGCTTTGACCAGAATACATGTTGACACAAGCGATAACGCTGTAAATCCTTCTTTCCGTATTCACAACAGTACTACCATCTATACAAAATCATTTATTGTAAGTGCTTGTCGTGCTTGGAATGCACTTACAAATCCCATCAGGTGCATTGAGAGTCGAGCGAGCTTTATCTATCTCATCAATCGGAAATATCTCCGGGAGAAAATGACTGCGTCTGTCCAACCCTAGAGAGAACTACATGAAACCACAAAAACATTCACCTACTTTGTAAATAATATTTCAACAGTATCGTAAAGCTTATTGAAAAACTAATTCATCGCTCATCTTAATCCACTTAAGAATAATAAAACATGTACAAAATCAACTATCTTAAATGATTACCTCATCTTCTCTTCACATTACGATTAATATTATCATATTGTACAATTCATACTTTATATTATCTGTTTCCGCTTCAAATTAATCACCTGCTACTTTTATGATAAATTATTTTGATGCTTTTAACCCCTCATATACGAAATTTGTAAATTAACATGAATAAAGATAATCTAATCTCTCTTTCACCCTCTCTCACTCCATCTCTTCTCCACTCTCTTTTTGTGTCTCATGGTTGCAGTGTCCAAAACAAATGATAGTACATGAAAACATTCCGCATGTATTCGTAAGCCATAAATACCCGATCTGCACAAACTATTCGATCAATGCGAGCAGAATTCACATTCATCTTAAATCATTATGCTGCAGTTATGCGCACTGCAACCGAAACAGTTATGCAATAAATATTATGCTGAGAAGAAATTTCAATGCTCATAAATTGCAATTTTCAAGTATGTTTGAAATACACATCGAAATGCACTTGTAAATTCCAATTTTCACGAGCGTTTGAAATACAGCATTTGTTAGCGACAATACAGAATGCACATAGAAGACATTCTGAACATAAATCATGGTCCATTGATTTCAAATGAGACTGAACTGTCTAAAACCTCACAGACGTGGTTTTAGATTTGAATTAAAATCTAGGTGAAATAATTTATCGGTGGATAGACCCTTACAGGTCACCGTTTCAACCAAGTTATGAGAAACAAGGTTGGCCTTAGGTGAATTCCGAACCACCAGGTAACAGATAAAATAAAATAATAGTAAGCGTATAGATTTTTATTAGTGGATAGACCCTTACAGATAGTTCCGCCTTGCCTTTTGAGCCATGTTATGGGGATCGTGGTGGACTCACTATTTTAGGTATGTTCCGAACCACCGCGTAAGTGATAATAAAGCTTACAACATGAAGTCATTGAAGTACGGTCGCCTATTCATAAATAATTCTAATATTTACCACCAAATATGTCAGAATTATAAGAGGAGTATGACGAGTACTATACTCATTAGACGAGTACTATACTCATTAGACGAGTATAACTATGTCAAACCCATTTTCCATCCCCTAAGCAAGAATTTTTTTGTAAAGGATGTAGACTACAGTTTTGGGTGTGTTCCGAACCACCAGGAAGTGATTTTACAGCATAGAACCGAGTCTTTTTCGCAGGCCAGTCCAATCCGTCACCCTTACAAAGAAAGCCCAGGAGTTCGTAGTTTATTTTATCTAACTAAACGGATACCTGCCACGGTTCGTGGCTATCAGTTCCCCCAAGATTAAAATTTCAAACTTTTTTCTTTCCGTTTGGCAGAAATAAAAGTTTGAAATCTGTTTTTTATTTTTGAATAGTCCCATACTTGAAAGTGCACTACCATAAAAAAGCTATCAAAGTTTGCTTATGCAATGCATCAATGCGGAACCAATGATGATTAGATGAAGATGGTGATCGTCATCCAGCATTACTTTCTCTCTCACAAAAACACTTTGAACCGAAGTTGAATCGACACAGGTCTAATTGATTGCATTGGTGTGACCACTGACCAGCTAAGATAAGAAGATAACGGACCAAGTCATACCCGCTTACCTACAGTTTCCACCATACCAGTCAGACCAGTATAAATAAAACACTACCTGCTCACTAAAACACTGTTACTTGATTAAAATACGTCTATACTTTCAAAGTGCATCATGTCTTGAGAGAGGTCGAGGAAGCTTGGAAACTGTGACTTGGTTATAAATTTTCTCTCAGTTAATAAAGATAGTAACAGTTGTTTAATTATTCGCATTGGTCGTAGTGATTATACCATGTAGGGCATACACGAAGCTGCTCTATATTTTAGTTTTAATTTGATTAAGATTAAAATTAGGAACTGTTAAAAATCTAGTAAAAATTGGGCTGTGACGTCAAGTCTTGATCATTATACATATATATTTATTGATTTATAACGCTCAACATTACAGTAAACACTGTTTGAAGCAGATCTTCGTATAAACACTAAGTACTTTTATTGAATACTGATTGACCGAATGAAGAGAGGTCTCTGATTCACGTCAACCATTGTGCATTTATCTGTCTATTTGATTGTTTTAATAGTTATATATGTATTAAGAGCGTGAAGCGCGACTTTATCGCTCGAGCCAAAACATTTACTGCGCGACGCGTAATTTTGCAGTAATTTTGCGAGAGCGATAAAGAATCTTCACGCGCGAATTGCATACAATATTTTTCCTAAAACTGCAGTTCTGGATTCCAACACAATAGAAGCTTGTAGTTTGTAACATCACAGACCATGCGCGGATTTGGTTAGCGTTCGCCTTTTTTGAGGTTATGTGAATTTCATGGATTCAGTGATCCACCAATGAGAAGACATCAACATCAAAACAGAAGCGTAAAGAAAACAGCTGGCGAGCGTAAAGTAGGCTACTTACCGCTTGCGGAGCAGTAAAGAGGTATTTTACAATTAGTTTTCAGTACGTAAAATGTATTTTCCTACAACTGCTCGTAAAGTAGTTCTTTACGTACTGAAAACTAATTGTAAAATACCTCTATACTGCTCCGCAAGCGGTAAAGTACTTTACGCTCGCCAGCTGTTTTCTTTACACTTCTAATAATAGAAAGAATTTTGAAAAAAAGGTTAACACACTTTCTAATAAAAAATAAATACATTTCTGAAAATCAGTTTAGTTTTCAGTCTGGCAAATCGACTAAGGATGCTCTTATGTTACTTACTAATCTAGTTAATAATAATTTCAATAATAACATTAAAACCTTGGCCATTTTCTTGGACCTGGCCAAGGCTTTCGATACAATACCTCATGCATCATTAATAGATAAGCTTGAGGGGTGTGGTATTCGAGGAATAGCTAAACAATTAATCACCAACTACCTAGATGATAGAATACAAACTATGTCCTTAAATAATAAAATTGATACTAGAAACTTAACAAATTTTGGCCTCCCCCAAGGTACTGTTTTATCTCCCTTATTATTTCTTATTTATTTAAATGATTTACTCAAGATAGATATTCCAAATTGCACCAAAATATCATTTGCTGATGATACTGTGTTGATATTCACAGGTGAATCATGGAATGAGGCATATGACAATGCTAATGAAGGATTAGCCATGGCTAAGTCTTGGTTTGACAATCACACGCTCACTTTAAACCTGCTTAAGACAAAATTTATTGCATTTTCTCCTACCAAAAGTGGTGAACCTCCACCTGGCTTACACATAAAAATACACAACCATGATATTGATACTCCTAGAAACCAAAACAATTGTCTCTGTCAAACTATAGAAAAAGTTCACTTTCTAAAATATCTGGGATTAATGGTTGATAGTAACTTAAAATGGAATTTTCATCTACAGCATCTAATATCTAAATTAAAGTATCTTATCTACATATTTTATAAAATTAATAGGTTAAATGACATCAAAATTATAACAACCATATATCATGCCTATGGCCAATCTTTGTTTGAATATGGGATAGAGTTGTGGGGGGGGGGGGCACATTTGACACACATTTCAATAAGATATTCAATTTACAGAAACTTTTGATTAGAGCAGCTTTAAGAAGACCCAGATTATATCCCAGCAAATGTCTATTTGTTGAATTTAAAGTTCCTACGCTTAGACAGGTCTTTGCTAAAAAAAATTATCACTCTTATTAATAAAAATAAAGATCTTCTCACAGTAAATACTAACTTACACAATATACGTCCATCGGCATTTAATGTTTATAATAGATCATTCACCAGATTAACTATAAATAAACACCAATTCACATATTACATGGAGTACCTTGCCAATATAGTCCCCAGTCACTTCATAAATAATAGATTTACTAAGAAGCTCAGCACTGAAATAGATGAATGGATAAAAACTAACATTTACTACAAAATAGTTTGATGTATTCTTAATAACATGTCTCCTTTCCTTTCCTAAATTTTCTTTCTTATTTTTTCACTTTCTTGCTTTTCTGAACTTACCTAAATTTTGAGCTCACTGCTGGCGATCAAGTCCTACTTCTGCCAGTGGTGCCGTATTGCATGTATAAATAGTTATGTTTGGATTTGTTATTAACTTTAAGTATGTATGTTCTTTGTTTTGCTTCTTTGTTGATATTTTGTGTGAATATGGCCAATAAATGAATTTGAATTTGAATTCTGTTTTGATTTTGATATCTTCTCATTATGGATCATGGAATCCGTGAAATTCACATAAACTCAACAATGGCGAACGCTAACCAAATCCGTGCATGTTCTGTGATGTTACAAACTACAAGCTTTTATTGTGTTGGAATCCAGAACAGCAGTTTTAGGAAAAATATTGTATGCAATTCGCGCGTGAAGCTTCTTTATCGCTCTCGCAAAATTACTGAGCTCCGCTACGCGTCGCGCAGTAGATGTTTTGGCTTGAGCGATAAAATCGCGCTTCACGCTCTTAATACATAAATAACTATTTTCGGCTAAACGCATGGCATTTCTATGAAATTTTGCAAGTATCTTCCTCTATGCCCAGCGATGAATGTGTGAGGATTTTCGAAATTTGCTTACATTTAAAAAATATATAATAGGGAAAAATGAGAGGCACGCAGGCTTTCTTCTATAGAAAACACATGATTTTTAAAATGAGCTTCTCCATCATAAAAAAATTGGAATCAGATTTCAAGATAGCCCTTGGCCCTCCTCTTATTTATCTGGTTGAGCCTTCATATGAAGCAAGTTATCATGCATAAGAATAACATATTTGTTTGAGAGAAACAAATCATTTCTAATACTTCAAACAAGTAAAATAACAAGTAAATAATAATTGTACAAATTCTATTAATATTGGTTGAGTTCATGGGAGCCCTCTCATTTACTGGTAAATGTTACCGGCTGTGTCTGATTTATCTATTCAAAATATCAACGTCGATGATTTTGAATAGACCAATCAGACGCCAACGGTAACATTTACCGGTAACCGGGCAAAGGTCTCAGGAACTCAACCATTGTTCTACAAATTCATGAAATGTGAAATCCGATCTGATTTGAGCAATCAATATTAAACAACATAAGTACAGGCTGGATGAAAACAGAAACGCAGTATTGGTGATGTGATACAGAGTGACTTTTGTGGAAAACAGACACAAAATAGACTATACAAATTGAAATTGAAATTTATTGCCAAACAAAAATAAACATACAAAACAAACTTGAATAAGAATAAATAAGAAAAATACATTCGCTTGTAGATCAACATAAACATAATCAGGTTCACATGACATAAATTACAAAGGCACCACCAGCAAAAGTAAAATAACTTGCTTGCTTGTTGGTGGGAGTCATTATTCTAGGTTTATTGTATTTTCCGTAAATTTGATTTTTGATAATTAAGATATTGGGTGATTATTATTATTATAAGCTATTATTATTATAAGCTTAGTAAGGCTACGGCCACACGAGCGTTTTTTCACGCAGTAATATAGTAGCTTATTTTCCCGCTGCTTGAAATCCCGCTACGTGTATGGCCACACGTGCGTTTTTTCATGCGGTAAATGTAGCTTATTTTCCTTACCACAGCACAGTATTCGCGTGATTGCTGAATTCATTTTTATAGTTTCAATATCAGTTTAAAATATTATTAGGAGAAAACTACGATTTTATTAGTCTCATATTTTTTTTTACAAAATAAAAAAGTTTGCAATATTTAAAAAAAAATGCACTAACTGTGGAAAATAATTCGTGATGATGTAAATACTGATAAAAAAATTAATTATCCTAAAAGTACTTCAAAAACATGTTTAAGGTTAACATTAAAAGCATAGTTCAATTCAAAACAATTTTTGTTGTTAACTAAAAGCAAATTTATTTGGGGGTCCAGTAGACCCCGCGCGAGTACTGGCATCTCAAAATTAGGCGCGAGTACTTAAGGGTTAGAGATGTTCAAAGTAAAGCCATTGTTGTATTTTGAAAATAATTAAAAACATCTAATGAATTTTATTTTTTAGCATATTTTTTACATGTTCAAGATCGTTTTTTAATAAAGTAAGATAACTCACTTATGTTTTCTTTAGTTTCTGTATTATTCATATCTTCCCACTGCTCTCCTACAACATTCTTGGAGATATTCATCCACGCAATCCTCCTCAGTTGCCGATTTTTAAAATCTTCATGTTTGTAGTCATAATCACAGGGTTCTGCTGAACCTCTAAAATAATTATTTCACTATCTAGGTACTCCATCTAGGTAATCAATCAATATCAGGCGAGGACTACTGACGCTGCGTGTTATTCCCGCTCGTGTGGCCAGGGATTGAGCATGAAATCAAGCGTCAAAAATAGACCGCAGCCTATTCTCCGGCGGGCGACCTTGAAGACGCGCCTGCCAAACCTCCAGTAGCGGGAAAACACGCTGCGTGTGGCATACTCCATTACATTTTAATGCTGCTCATTTTTCTAGCGTGTTTTCATTCTGCGTTTGTGCGTGAAAAAACGCTCGTGTGGCCGCAGCCTAAGATAGAGAGAAGAATGAAAATCCACATGAAAAACAAACAATAGATAAATGTAGACAGCTTCAAAAATCATAGTGAAGGCCAACTATACATCAGAAGAGATGAAGTCAATGAATCAATAGTCAAAATTGAATCAAGGGGGTTTGGTATGATGATCGTGTTTAATTCCTTTAATTTTGCGATAGTGATTGTCATTGAGCACATCGAGTATGCTCCTCTGAGCAAGCACCCTAAATCTTGGGCATGAGGTCTACTGTTCAAAGAACTACTAGTATATTTATTGACTTTACATTACAGTAAATTCGAAACAATGCTTCGTTTAGACAGTACTTTGTATACTAATATTTATTTAGTGAATGCTGACTGCATTGAGCACAGTGATGACCTGCAATGTGAATTATTGCGAACACAATCGAGGGTTTTAACACATTCGCGTTTATTACAGAGAGAGCACAGAGAATTTTGGATGATGGAGCTTTGCGTCTTTTGCTGTGCGCGCTGTACAGATTAATAGCGCACTGATCCTATTGCACAGGTCGTTGTTGTTGTTTTCTGAACAACATACACACACAACATCGTTGTTGTATTGTCTCTTTTTGACAACATACACAGACAACAACATCATGACCTGATTGAATATTTCTCTTTGACGTTATTATTACAGCAAGATGTGGAGCGTGACGCTTGCCACTGGGCGGTGATAGGGTAGGGGGGAGGATCCATTATCATTCCCCCTCCCTACAACATTGATTACTTCGTTGCTTCATGTTATGAAAATACTCGTAACAAAAATTTGGGGATTAATATGTTTTTTATTTGACACATTAGTGTTGTATTCTCAAAAAATCCTTCTTAACCACTACTTTTTTGTATTTTTTTAAACTAACTAAATTATCAACTAGTACTGTAAATCCCCCGGGCTGGAGAACGGGCATGGGAAGTGATAGCCGAGTGCCGTAGCAAGTTTCTATTCAATCATTGACAAGCTACTAAACTCCTGGGCGCTCTTTGTAAGGGTGGCCGATTGGATTGGCCAGCAAAAAGACTGTTCTCTGCAACCAGAAAAAGACTTCTGGTGGTTCGGAACCCACCTAAAACTTTAGGTTCAACTCATCAATCACCATCATCCAATTCATTACCCACGCACTAGTCTCAGACCCATGTGGGCTTCCTCCTCCGGAAAAAACTCGCTTGAAAACAACAAATTTTGGAACGAGCAACTTATTTCTAGCTTATCTTGGGAGAAGGTGGTAACGAAAAACGGTCGTTTTGAAGATAGTGATTTAGATAAAATTCCCAAGAAAACAAAAAGTCCATTATCACAGATAATAACTAATAATCATATTAATTGAAGTACAAAAAAATCACAACTAATCTAGCCTACTTTGACCAATTCTTGTGTCTATACTGTAATTCAAAATTTATTAATATGGCATACTTCGAGACTTACATTTAAGTGTTAGAAACTGTAAAAATTTTACTTTTAATACTTGTATTTACTTTTACACTCATTTTATTCTTATTACCAATACTGCCAAAGTATCAACAATAATTATTATCGAACATTATTCCTCGAAAATTGGAAAATTATTATCGAAAATTATACCTCAAAAATTATTATCAATACTGCTAAAGTATCGACAATTATTATCAATACTACCAGAGTATTGACAATTTTCACCAAAAACCCTTCCTCAAAAAAATACATTAACCCTCATTCCAACAAGACACACATCTAACCCTTCCTCTCCATTTTACATTTTTATTACATTCTCTTACACTTTTGAACCTTTTAAATGAGTATTAACTTAAGTGATATTTAAAAAATTTATTATTTGAAGTAAAAGTTATTTAAAAAGTGAAACATATTTAAACAAATATTAATTGATAGTGCAAAAGTGAAATTTCTTTCCCAGTCCTCATACATTTCACTCCTCACAACCATTTCTATCCCTGTGTAGTGAAGTACAGCTACTTTACACACTGACAAGGAGGGCAAGTACTTTTTATCTCTTTTTCTCAAGTAAACTCGAATAACAGGGGACTACGGCACGTAAACCAACTCGACGCAGACTGAATAGGGCACTTCTGGCGTTTTAAAAAGCCGCAAGTCGAGATGAGTGCAGTGTGGTCGCGTTGCAATTCTTTTCACAACGAAAGATGATGCCAGTTGTATTACTTTCATTGTTCTTGGCACAAAATTCCTTACAAACTGAGTTTGATTGAGATTTATAATGGTGTAACAACCGAAACTAGTTTCTCAAAGTTTTAATAAATGTGGTTGTGACAATTTCGTCTTATTATTCAATATGGATACCTTCCACAATATAACCTTTGCCACTACAAAGAAAAAAAATTCCTTGTTCCTCACATTCGATTGCATTAACTTAGTCTATATTCCTGGATTTCTTGTTCCATGACGAACTGTGTTAATATTAACTTTTCAAGTGAATTAAACGACTTGCAGTCAAATTTGACAAGATTTGACTGCAAGTCGTTTAATTCCAAGGTTAGTAGATCTATCTACTAACCTTGGTTTAATTCACTTGAAAAGTTAATATTAGTCTATATATTTATATATATTAAATATAAACATCTTTATGCTATATTCTGTTGACAAAAATCTGGAGAATGAAGGATTGAAGAAGGAAGAGGAATGAGGAGAAATATGAAGAAAAAAAAGGAGAAAAAAGTACTGAAAGTACCAGCCAGCCCATAAAGAGAGCATAATAGAGTTTCCTGAAACTGTGAAGAATTAGTTTACATGCTGAAAACTAATCTAAAAACAGCTGTTTACTGAGGAGCGAGCAGAAAAGTACTTTACCCTTGCTGAAGTCATAGCTTTCCTTTACGCTTGCCAGTGTTGCCAGCCTTTCATTCGACAATTATCGCACCTGACGTTCAAAATTATCAAATATTTTACAATCATTTATGTTTTAATATTGTTACGAAAGCAAACAAAGCAGTTATTACGCACTTGTTCTACGTAGATCGTTCCATTCATGGTCGGACGTGACTTGAAACCTAATCTTCATTCTCTTGCTTTTCACATGTCTTTGTCACTCTTATTCTTCAAGTGTGCAACTCTCTCACTCAATTGAATTTCTCAAGATTTCTACAGACTTCCTGAACAATTGACGTCATGTTTTTCTATATTCTGTGACCTTCCACAGCATTCTTGAAGCATTGAGAAGTCACCAATTCTTGGAATTATACAACTATAACCGCTATATAAAGAAGTCCACGTGAACAAGCGAGTTCAGTCTTACAAAAGCTTGTGTGACAGATACTTTTACAAACTCGCGTGATAGATTGTGTTACAGATCTCGTGAGAGAGACAATCCAGTGTTGTTGGAGTAAACAGCGCTCGATTACAGTGTATATAGTGCAGAGACAAGTTTTTACTATTTGTGCAGCTTACTAATAAAGACGTTGTGTCAAGTGATATTATTTGGGACTGTCAAATAACGAATTGGAATTGGACTGTGTTTTGTAAGTGATTAGTGGCTCTTTTTAACATTTCTTTCTGCATTATTGTACAGTTTATTGAAATCTTGTTTCTTTTATTATTGATCAGCCTGTAATTAATTATTCATTAATTCTTGTAAATAATTAGTGAAAATAAGTATTAGCTTGTCATTTGTTGATCTGTTTTTCTTTATTAATTGAACTTGCAATTAGTGTGTGAAAATAGACTAATTTGTGTAAATAAAGTGCAAGTGTGAACTTTAGTGTTACCAGCCTTATTTTAGCCATTAGAACCCGTAACAATATAAATTGAAATTATTTTGAAAGACTTTGATATTGTACAAAAGCACTTAGCCAGAGCCTAAATCATACAAGACACCAAATTATCGTAAAAAACTATAATAATTAAACGGCTAGCAACACTGAAATTGCCAGCTGATTAATGCCAGGTAAGTTTTTTATAACCTCCGTGATGGCGGAAATAATTACGTAATGAATAATAAGACTTTAAGGTTGTCACAACCACATTTAATGAAAATCGTGAGATAATAGTTTCGGTTGTTACACCATTATCAATCCCAAACAAACCAAAGTACAGAGTAGCTTAATACAGAATGATACAATTGGCTGAGGGTAAAAGTACGTCTGATAAGCTGACCTTCATTGAAGGTCTGAGATTGTCAGAAGGCCCAAACAAGTAACGCCCACTGGTGGGAGAAGCAACAAGGAATAATCAGTGTCAAAATCAGGAACCAAAAAGTAACAAATAAGAACAATACACAAGTAGAATTGGATGAATCAATTAAAATAAAATAAAAAATGAAGCTAAATAAAATGCACTCCAGGTCAACCGAGAAAAACAAGAAAGTATCGTAAAGAGTAGGCCAAAATTATGATGAAACCAAATTAGTTATATTGAATTGGTTGGAATAAATTTGATCATTTAAACTAGTATTGAAATCGTTTTTCACCAACCTAGTTATCTCCAAAGCTTCTGAAATGTTCAGTTAGTTGTCTGCCTTTGCCAATCAAATGCAGAAATTCAACATCTTCTTCAGCCTTGAACTTGTGTCCATTAGTAATGAGATGCTCTGCAAAACTTAAGTTTCCTTTTTGAGGTTTCCAATCTCTAATAATGTTAATTTATTCTAAGCTTGAAACTTCGACCAGTCTGATTGGCATTACAATTACTGCAATTCAATTTATAAACTCAAAATTTATCCCTGATATCAATTTTATCTTTACTACACCCGAACAAGCACTTTAAAATAGGTTTTGTTCTAAAAGATACATCAAAACCGTTCTCTTTCAATCCTTTTCCTAATTTATCAGATACTGAGCCAAGATAAGGGACCGTTATCCATGACCTTTCTCCCGTATCAGTTGCAGCAATTCTAGCACTAATTGCTAGTCTCCTGCCTATTTTATTTAAAATTCTATCAATAAAAATCCATTTGTAATTTGTCATCCAAACAAGTCATTTTTTCGAATGTTTTTTTTAGTGCATCTAATTTTAAGAGTGCTATCTCTTTTTCAAAGTGGTGTTTACTCATAGTGTTGGTGTTAAAGCTCTATAAATCATACTATTGAAAGCTGCAGGTTTATGGGATATAGGGTGATAATTTCGTACAATTATTGAATGGAAATCCGAAACTGCAGTCTTAGGAAACATGTTGTAGCCTACATTACGAAAGTAATCCTTCTTTATCACTCACAAAATCATCCTGTTGAGCTTGAGTGATGAAGTCGCTCTTAACACATAAATAACTGTTTTGTGGAAATTCTTCAATCGTTTGTTTCAATACTGTACCGCAATAAATATGATGTTATTGTATCTAAATAAACGTATCTCTATGATCTCGTCTGCCACAATATTCTAATTCTAACACTAATCTAACAATTCCTATTCCTATCAATCTGAAAACTGTTCCCAATCTTGGTTCCAATCTAAAATTAGAAGTAAAAATAGATTGACATTATAAGAGAGATGGAAGTGGTATTTATAACGGCGCCCTACCAGAAAAATCTAGGTCTTAGCAGGACCAGTGTGCAGGAATTGAAATGTGTCTTTCAGGAACCAGTTTTCAAATTACCTCTTCAAACCACTCCCACAAAATGCCTGCCTGCATTACTTGGCCCAACTTTTAACCTGCTTACGTATAGTACCTCAATACAAAACATATTTGCAGTTACACAATCCACAGTCACCGTGTATGTTGCATGCTCGGTGCACAGCCGTTTTAAATAACCTATTACTAAAATTAAACAAAATTATTATTATTTTATTTGTCTGTTGTAAAAATATTTCTTTCTTTATTCAAATACTGATTGTGAAAAGTAAGATTGAATGTAAAGAAACAACAAAGTTTTCAGCCCAGTACTGCTTTTATTAATAATAGTAACTTAATACTAATAACAACCTACTAATTATATCCTATAAGATAAGTCTATAAAGACCAAATCTTATAGGTTATGTTCACATTTCTGAAAAATGTCACTTTTGACAATTCGGTCTCAAGATTTTGTTTTGTAAAAGATATTGTGGCATCTATTCATGAAAAAATTAATTTCAAGTGAATACAGTAATACTGTCAAAATCAATAAAAATACATCAATATAAAGGTTACAACAGTTGAGTTTTAAATCCCAAAGGTTCTATTTAATTCAATATTTGTGATTGAGTGAGAGAGGAAATTCCAACACGTAGACTAGGACAGAGATAAAATTGTAAATATACAGTAATATGTAAAAAAATAAGGTTTCTTTAGTAATGTTTTATAAGCATAAGTTTGAAGGAATTATAATTTTTTATTAATTGACTGAAAATTTAAAGGAAACCTTCTGCTTCTAATCTGCACTTCAACAAAAGATTTATTTGGTAGCTTGCAAAGATCTATTTGGTCACCATCGCAAAATCAAACACATGCTTTCGTATGGTAGTATTCACGCTGCTCTTATCTGTCATACATCATTACACGCCACTTGCTTGATTTAGCGATGGCGTTTGTCAAGTATTGGATACTACACTGTGCAAGCTACCTTACACAAAAGTTTCATATAGTTTATAAAGTACAATTTTAGTAAAAATGTAAACATTAACTACAAATATTTTTAAATATTCGAATTTTCCAAGTTGAAATTAGAGTAGTTTGTTTCTCTACATCTAATTGTATTTATCTCACAGGAACAAATAAATTTCAAATTAAACCTAAATACGTTATCAAAATGCAACCAAAAATACATCTGCTTCAAACAAAAACACACACTCTACATCACTAGAAGTGAAAACAAAACGGGTAAATGATAGCATTGATCAGGGAAGTAAGATGGTTCGTCTATGATGATAGCCGTACTCATTGCTCACGCACAGGCCTCAGACCTATTTGGGCTTCTTCCTCTTTATTAAAAAAATTTTAAAAAAATAATTAGGTCAAAAAGACCGGCGTTTTGCTATTTATTTAAAAGTACTCGGTGATAAAAGTTCTTGTCAAAACATGCTCTGTTATTTCAGCGATGACATAATGGCTACGAGTACATAGTAGCTAGCCGCCTAGTAGCAATATAAGAATGCAGTGCAGGCTACCGTGAATAAACTACGTTTGTGTACAGATTTTCTTGCTTCAAGCGCTGTTTTTGTTCACGCTGAATTTAGCGCTCCGTTTTAAATTACCGCTTCATAACCGAATTGCAACGGCTACGACAACACTATTACTGCATCCAAAGACATCATGGACCAGGTAAATCACTGCCAAAATATAGTGGTCACTAGAGCAGTACATTATAAACTATATCATAGTTTCTGTGCTCATGACAGCACCATTTTACGTCATTTTTTACTAGCATTTTACTCGATGTTGTCCGGGAATCCAGTTTGGAGTTTCTCTTTTCTGGTAGATAACTTGGGGTAGTGGTCACAAAATTACGAATTGGGAAGGGTGAGTGAAATACCTAACAGTACATCTGTTTGAAAAGAGAAGTTCACAAATAAACTGTTTTTTGTTGCACTGATGATGTGAATTTTTAGTAATAAAGGTTTAAATACCTGCGTTTTGGTATCCAATAATTATTTGTTCACTACCGTACTGGTTTCAACCCTTCCATGGGGTCATCATCAGGTAGTTACAGAGGTTATTTTATCGTTTCGTGGTATGTGTTTTTTATCATTCGAAGTTTTATATTACGACGAATCGCCGATGATAAAATAACGTCTGCAACCACCTGATGATGACCCCATGGAAGGGTTGAAACCAGTACGGTAGTGAACAAATAATTATTAGATACCAAAAACGCAGGTATTTAAACCTCTATTAATATTAACTGGTATCCGGAGGCTAAAGAATCCAATATGAATTTTTAGTGTTTTTTTTATAAGTAAACTACATTTTTAGCAACTTCGCAGCTCTACCCACCTGCATAGTTTTGTGTTTAATTCTTTACATTAATGTATCACAGGAAAAGGTCAACATATACAATAAGTAAGCTCGCATGTCGCTGGGTAATTAGGAGCTGTAATATTGTTACAGAGCTAATCTGTTGTTTTGGCTGAAGAGACATCGGAATATATCACCCTATTACCACTATAGTGACGTATAATGTAATCAGTTGTTCTATGAGCTTCCTGCATCTAAACACATTTTGAAACAGTAATAGTGCCCATATAATAAGTGAAATTTGAACATTGATTTCGAAAAGTCTGAGAGGAAAATCAATAATCGGGCTTCAAAGGGCACCAAGTCGAGTTTAGAGGAACATTTTTGCCAAATTTCTAATTTGCTGTCTTTTTCTGAAATCCGTAAGACGAAGAAACACACACACACACACACACACCTACTCTCTATTATATAGATTGTATAATAATCTCTCTATCATATAGATTGTGAGTACCATAAATAAACTTTTCTCGTTGGACTACGAAACAAGCCTTGAACTACAGCTTCATTACAGCCGGCTAGGATTTTTATTTTTCTGTTAGCTTGACGACAGAGACTACAGACTTTCAATATATTAGAATGATCAAGGTCAATTCGACTTTGACGGGTTTGATCTTCAAACAAGTGACTCAGGACATTTTGCAGTCTACTGCCTCTTAAATGGTCATGCAAGGTCACAAGCAGTATTCACATACTACTCTTTTTATCTCATCGTTCATTGGCCCATTGGTATCAGCTCTTTCATAAATATATTAGTACTAGCTGGCTCGACGCGCGTTGCTGCGTTCTCATAAAAATTATCCTTGATTTCATTATTCGCCACCTCCCGCTAAGGTTACATTTCAAATTAGGAAAGAAGTTAGTCCTAGGGCTCTTCCAGCTGATCATAGAGACTTCGTTGTTTTCTTAATCACCACCTCTGAATAAAGAAACATTTCAAATTTAAACCTCCTACGACTATAAGGGTAGAAGCTAGGTTTTTTATTTTATTATTCGCCACCTCCCGCTGAGGCTGCATTTCAAATTTCTAGCTGCATTGGTTAACAGGATGTCATCAATCTGGCATAATTACATTTCATCATACCCAGTCGTATGTTTCCTACATATTGCAAGGCTCCGACCTACGAAGGCACGGTAACCTACATGCAAAGTGCAAAGCCTTTTGCTGTTTAAAGACAGCGTAAATAACGCTGCTAAGGGGCCTGCCATATGACTGAAAACTGTTGACTTCTATCAGCTGTTCCTTTAAGCTGTTTGGCCGGCAAGTTCAGTAGGTTAGGTCTATAAAATGGATTAATTAATAATAATTATTAGCTCCCCTATTAAAATTTATGGTCAGAAACCATCCCCAATATTCACACAACATATTCCCAAAGTTTCATGCCAATCTGTCAAGTAGTTTTGAAGTCTATAGGGAACATACATACATACATACAGACAGACAGATAGACATTCATTTTTATATATATAGATAAATGCGTCTGGACGGCATCGTAACTTCATGCTATCATGTAACATCTTATCATTGTGTTTATCATTGCGCTGTTACAGGACGATGTTACGATCAGCTGATTCTGATGTTAGCGACGGATGTTACAATGAAGTCTGAACGCACAGGGTGTGAGCAGTGTTTTAAATAATATATTTTTTCAAAGTTCCTTGTATTAGATGCTTCAAGAGAATTTTTTCCGTCATTTATCTTGTGAAATGTGGGGGTTCAAAATTTAAAAAATTCGCTTTCTTAGGGCAATTGATCTCCCCTACAAACCTTTTAAAATGTTTTTTTTTTTTTTTGTATAACTAAAATACACATCGGGAATACATATCAATGAATCAACCATTTTTTCAAAATCTGTTTTTTTATAACTGGAGAATGACTAAAATCACTCAAATTTAAAACGTACTGAACTTTATTCACACCAATAACATTCAGTCGTCGAGTAACACTCAAACCTTATCTTAAATGACTTAGACTGCGCAAACGGAAACAGGAGAGGGGTCTAATTGATTTCTGTGATCCACGAAAAATCACCATAACACCAAACCTGTGGTTCTCTGTTTGTATACTGTATTAAAATTGAAAAAATTATACGATTATTCAAAAATAAGGAACAGATTTCAAACATCGATTTCTTCCAAACTACAAAAGATAATTCCAACTTTTATAGAAAGAGTGAAGTTAAAATTCTTTAATAGGCTGGGCAGGAATTCATATGGACTCATGGCGTTCATGGTTTGTCTGTAGTAATAAAAGTGGTATGAACATCACAGGGATGTGAATTTTATGAGCTGCAATTAGCAATAATCACAAAATTGTATGGCTTCATGTGTGGACGATGTTTTAGAATCCGCTATACCATTGGTTGAGTAATGGTAAGTTACTTTCTTACTCATAATGTGGATTTCTGACCTAAACACAAATTGATCAATCTTGTAGTGCATCCACCATTAAACTTACTTCATATAGACCATTGCGTTCAGCCGCCATAAAGTGGTGTCCAATTTATATTTGATTGTATATCTATATACTAAATAGGCTAGATATTAGTTATATATTATAAATATACGTTTCTACATGACTGCATGGCTCCGACTACACAGTATGCGTATAAGCCTTTGCGTTTCCGTCAGCGAAGCCTAAATACAATAGGGTATTATATGGTTCATACTACACTGACTGTAAAGAGATGAAGAGATAGATTTCAGTCACTGTAGTCAATACTTAGATTCAACACAAAATGGGTTGCGAATTTGAACCACCGAATTATCCAATCAGAAGCGAGGCATTCAATGGACACACTGTCTATATAAAAAAGTCAGTGTACAGACTGTACAGTACTACAGTTGCAGTGACTGTATAAAGTCTCTGTACTACAATCAAACAACTGCGCCAATCCGGCCATGATTGAAACACTTTACAAGAGATTATGCCATTTTTTGTAGCTTGGAAGTTGGAAGAAATGAAAGTTTGAAATCTGCTCATTATTTGTGAATAGTAGACCTACGGTATAATAGAGTAGTATAAAAACAACTGTGTAGTGGTGAGAGTGGACTATCAAGCAAGGAGATTCAGAATTTTTTTCGGTGGGCTTGGCGTACTGATATAAATCTCTCAGTTCAGTGAGGAAATAACTACAAAATAACTCACTCCTCGTTTGTGTAGTACGCTCTTGGACTGAAACATAACGTTGAGGTCTGAATAGTCACCCACAATCGAAATCGACTATGGTACTACAGTAAATAGATAAATAAAAATTTAAAAAAAATCTAAAAAAAGGTAACATACCTGGAGATTCCTTTTGTCTGGAGGCTTGGCCAAAGCCCTGATAAAGTGAGGATCTATATATTCCGACATCCTCCAACGTCTCCATTACTGCAGTGGAGGCATATTCATCATGGAAGGACGTTCGTGGTTAACGATCACTATTCGAGTCTCTAACTAACGAAACCACACCACGGGAATTCCCAAAAACGCCCCGAAGCACACCTTTACTAGCTTTTACCACACTCAACTCACTTACAAGTCATTAAATAGTGTAGTTAACTCAGCTATCTTTAACTACAGTCATCAAATAGGAAACCTTTAGTTGCAGTTGACGAGTTGGCTGCTATAATAAAAAGAATCAACGCCGTTAGATTCATTAAAAATTAATTGCAAACAGAATTTAATGCCAATTGTAAATTTCATTCAAGCACTGCACATCACTCTATTCAAAATTAATTAAATGATAGAAAGTGAAAGGATTTTGTTGAAAACCTGCCTAAAATTCAAAAAAATACTGAATATTATAATTTGACCAGGAATATTATAATTTCAACAGCTATGACACGATCATTAAAAAGCGATAGAATTTTAATTATTAAAAATGCAATATAATTTTAATTATTGAAAGGTCAATTAAGAAAAATTTAATTGTATGAAAAACCGCTAGCTTGTGGGCAAGTGTAAAAGTTAATGAGAAATCACATCTTGATTTTTCACTAATTAGAATTTAGAAATTACAATCTGAAACTTAAACGCCTTTATGCTGTTCTCTGTCGTCGAAACTCTAACGCTGTAGAGTAAGGGATCGAATAATGAGGAGAGAAATTGAGAAGAAGCAGTTGTAGTTAGTAGTAATAGTAGTGGTGGTGGTAATAGTAGTACATAGTAGAATAACAAGAAGAAGGAATATTAGTAGTAGTAAAAGGAAAAGAAGTAGGAGAAAGAGAAGAGAAGGAAAATAAAGGAGACGAAGAAGAACGGGGAATAAGAGAAAAAAGAAGAGAGAGACAGATGGGAGGAAAAAAGGATAAGAAGGAGGAAAGATATAAAAGTAGTAGGAAAGAAGTAGAAAAGTAGTAGGAAGGAGAATAAAAATAGAGGAGACGAATGAGAAAAAGAAGAAGGAGAAGAGAAAGAAAGAGAAGGATGAGATGATGTTGCAAAAGGATAAGGAGAAAGGAGAAAAGAGGTAGATGGAGAAGAAGAAAGAGACTAGAGACTATTGAATTAAACTTGTAAAATTAAGCTACTGTATGTCTTGTTCTAGATAACTCGATGCAACTCAATCTGGCAACCTGCTGGCTAAAGGCCAATAAATTATCCTGTATTCAAGAAGACAACATCACACTTTGCCAGTATTAAAAAAGGAGGTACTTTAAGTAGAAAAACAAAACAAAAATTAAGGAAAAGTACATCAGGGTAATTGTGTGAGACTTGCACCGGATACCGGATGCTAAAGAAAACCTTCAGACGGCAGGAAAGATGATAATTGTGGGAACGGTACGATTATTTCAAAATCCAAGTAGTCTTGGGAGGTGTGTATACACTTAACGCGTCTGCGGCGTACAACGTATACGCAACGGACAATTTTGAATAGGAAGAACACGGTGGCCATTTTGAAATCAGTGAGGCAGGTCAAAGCCCCGGGGTGCTAAGAAAATATAACGAAGAAAATTATTAGTAGCGTCATGCATGAAGCTAGTAGTATAAATTATTTTATAAATAATAAACGTACAGCTTTTATTGGTGGGGAGACTCTTACCTCGCCGTTTGAGCCATGTCATGGGGAACATGGTGGACCTACTATTTTAGGTGGGTTCCGAACCACCGCGTAAGTGATTATGAAGATGTTATATTACTAACTCCATGGTGTCATGTGGCGAATAAGTTACTTTGCCACAGGTCTTGTTCAGTAATAAATCTAGTAACAAATACAGAGTAGAGCCAAGTTTAAAAGTTTAGTTTGTTACAAGCTAATCAGTTCCCAGTGGACTGCGAGATTAAATAAAATAGAATCAGTGAATCATTAACAGGGTGCTTGCACAATGGAGCATCAATACTCCATGATAATCTTAGGCCCTTATTATACAGAGCCACTGAAGTCACGGTCGCGTGCCACAATTTAGGATAAATTACATCAGCTGAGAGTCTAACCGAGCTCAACAATGTCAAAGTACCTGAAGCATGAAGGCATTAACATGTTTAGACCCATCAGCTGAATTTTTATCAATAACTCCGCTGGTGTTATTTATCCGCAATTGTGACTCGCGACCGCGACTCAAGTGGCTCTGTATAAAAAGGCCTTGGCAATCAAACACTTTAATAAGCACGCATAAAGCCTTATTATACAGTGCCACTGCAGTCGCCATCACGTGCCAAAATTTAAGGCTAAACCACATCAACTAAGTGTGACCGAATTCCGCAATTTCAAAGAACACAAAGACTTTTTAAAGTCAGCAACTGATTTTTCAATAACATTTTGGCCGTATTTTGCCCTATTATGTGGCGCGCGACTGCGACTGCAGTAGCTCTGTATAATACGGTTCTTAAAAGTAATCCCTCCTTGACTTCAAGTGAGTTCTTGCTACAGTTTATGGAAGTCATGTTTAGTTGAGTTACAAGAGGAAATTACTCATAGCAAAGAGCATGAACACGAATCGATGGTGTACACAAATTGAATGCTAAATTCTAAAAAAAAAAGGGAAAATGATGTGGTGAGAGAGAACTAGAGAGGGTAAGGAAGAGAAAGATTGGATAAAGTAGAAGAGAGAAAGGAATAAAAAGAGAAATGGAATTAGAAAGAAATAGGAGACGCTAGAGAAAAAAAAGAGGGGTTAAAGTAGGATAGAGATAGGAATAACCAGAAAGAACAAGAAAGAGTGAGTGAGAAAGAGTAATATGGGAAGAACTCTGAAAGAAGAACCTGACTACACCATAGACCGGAAGTCACAGACAAAGCTAACCAATTAATGCAACAGTATTGTTCTCTTTGGACACCCATATTATACCTATATATTATCTGTTATTATGTATTTTACCTATAATACCTGCATTATATGATGACTGTCTCATGAGGGATCTACCATACTGTATGAGCTTATTCCTCATCCACCAAATATTGGAAATATTTTATAAGAAATCGCCTAATAAAAGCATTAAACATTTAAAAAAAGTAATTATTAATAACTGCAATCATCCGCCATTTTTATGTGTGTAATGGAGCGATTCGGAACTTTACATGTAAAATGCTATAAGAACTTTTTCCATTAATCTGATGAGAGAAATAAGCTTTTATTCAGTTTGTTAGATTCTTCCCGAAACACTCAGCATAATTATTATTAAGTAAATTTGAAGGGATAGTTTAAATCATTTGCCATATTAATTTCTGTAACAGAGTGCATATTATACAGTAGATTTAAAGGGATATCTCAAATCTTTGACCATCTTCATTCATGTAACAAAGCATTCCCGAGCCTATTATTATAAATAAAAATTCAGCAATATTACAGCAAATTTGAAAAGATAGCTCAAATCATTCACCATATTTATTTCTGTAATTAAGTGTTCCCGAACCTATCTTTGACATTTCAGCATATTTTACAGTAAATTTGAACGGATAGCTCAAATCTCAAGCCATAATTTTTCTGTAACAAAGCGTTTCCGAATCTATGTTTATATTAAAGAGTCAAAGTAGCTATCAGAGATGAATAGCGAAGTAATATCATGTTAAAAAAAGTGAACTCAGCTTTAAGCTTATCCTTTTTCATCTAATACAGTAATAATTTCCAGAATTTTGGAGCCCTTCACTCTGTATACAACGTATAATACTGTGCCAATGAAGAACAGAGTTTTGTGCAGTGCCTTAAATAATGGCTTCAAATACTTTCTCCAACAGATCTAACATGAAAAAAAACTAAAAACCTAACTCGTCGTTTCACTTTTGTTTTAACTTACTTGCCGAAAGCGAAACTTAGCTGCGTTAGCACTAACACACATACAAGTGGATATAGGATGACACGTAAACTGAACTAACACGGAAACGATAGATATTAATTTTCGTTTTGTATTTCTGCTTTCGTTGGTTGACCTGAGATTTCACAATTGATCCGCGGTTGCACTTTCCCAATTGACCTGTAACAGACAAAGATATCGAATTATTTATAAAAATTGAAAGAAAAAACTCGTTAAAAGCCACAATTAAGTTAAGTTGAATAGAGAAGGAGAAAGAGAAAAGGTTGAGGAAGATGAAGTGAAGAAGTGATAGAAAGAAGAAGAAGTAAGGGGGGCAAAGTGAATAAAAGGGAGGGGTAGTAGTAGTAGGAGGAGAACTATGAAGTTTTGCATGGGAAGCACAGCGATGTGTGTAAAGATTTTCAAAATTTGCTTGCATTTAAAGGATATTTAAAAGGAAAGGCACTCAGGCCTTCTTCTACAGTAAACATATGATTCTTTAAAGGAGCTTTTCCATCATATGCAATTGGAATCAGATTTAAATAAAGCCCTTGGGCCCTCTCATTCAGCTGGTTGAGCTTTCATATGAATTAAGTTTTCAATCATAAGAATAACATATTTGTTTAGAGAAATAAAACATTTTTTTAATATTCCAATTAAGTATAATAACAAGTGATTACTAAATAAAAGATAATTATACAAACTTAATTAATATTGTTCTATAAATTCATTAATCTGACACGTGGAATCTGATCTGTGCAATCAGCTTTTTGGAACAAGTACAGGCTGGATGATAATAGAAACAGCCTGATACAGTATAACTTTTTGTTGAAAACAAACATGAAATAGGCAACACAAATTGAATCAAGGGTTAGGTCTGATCATTATGTTTAATTTTGTGATGGTGATTATCATTAAGTAGTTCCTCTGTGCAAGCACCCTTATTCTGGGGCGTGAGGTCTACTGTTCACAGAACTGCTAGTAAACACTCTATTAGATCATTTCCCAAAAATAAAGAAATCAATATAATACATTTTATACTGTGGAACGACATCTTATCCAACAGTGGCTTCCCAATATCAGACAGACTCTACTATCGTTTTAAAGCCCCAGTACATTCACCGTACCATGATGAGTAAGTAACCTGAGACAGAAGCCCAACAACTAAAGCAGCCTCGTCAAGATAATAATGTGGCTGGAATGACAGACTGGAGATAGAAAAACATAATCGACAGTTCAGGCTAATTTGTCAACGTCTTTCCACTATTTTAAACACTAGTTGAAAACCTGCAGCAGGTTTAACAGTAGTTGAAAACAAGCAGAAAAATTCTTGAAAAAGTCAACTCAGCCAGTCTAGACTGGCCTGGTTGAAATCACAAGCAAATTTCACGAAAAAGTGGTTCAAGAAAGTGCGATCTATAGAAAGTGTGTGTAAAAAGCCTCAAATTAAAAAAAGAAAGTCTCAAAATTCCACCACACCCTCAAATTGGGAGAAGAACCCCTCCTAATTTATTAGTTGAAATTATCACGTGAGGTGTCCAATAAATAGCAACACAAAAACATTGTAGTACCTTTAATACTAGGGCTAAACATCAGAAGTAAAATTTTTTTTGTGGATGATGCCCACATGATTCTTGAGACTTGTGCGTGCGTAATAAGGTGAATTATGACAAAGTGAACACATCTAAGGGCCGTATTTATTTATGAATATTCCTTCAGTTTCTCTTGACTCGAGGGACTCTGGAAATGTAATATACTTATGCATTTCAAAAGACCCTCGAGTCAAGAGACACAGAAGGAACGTTCATAAAAACGGGCTTACGACTTAAAATAAGCTCAAGACTTCGAGGAACAGCAGCCAACAAGAGTTTTATCTAATCAGAGACAGGCGCCCCAACTGACAGACATCCTCTTTTTTTTAGTAGACTAGGTTATGTTCTAATTTTTCTTAATTATTCAGACGCATAGTTAAATTAATATACTTTGCCGATCATTTCTCCTTGTACATGAAGCTCATATGAGTATGAGACTTGTGCGTGAGGTGTATGATGATACAATGATGTTATGACCAGTAAACCTACAATATTTAGTTGGGTTTCGGAACAAGACATATTTTTCCCATAAAAATAATAGCTCAACATACAAAAAAATCAAAATAATGACAACTAACTAGAACAAGAACTGACAATGAATTATTATAATACGTATTCCGGAAATACGCAGAAAAATAGAAAATTGCGAAGGTGACAAAATAACTGAACAACACTATTATTATTTCTGATGATTCAAGAAAAACTTACATTTTGCTGAGAAATTGTGATAATCAACACATTATTGCAGTACTAAACGGTAATATTTTATATTCATAGAGAAAAGAAATACGGGATGAAAATACTACATATTTCATACTCTTGAATTCCCAACTCAATAGTAAAAATACTGAATTTTAATACAGTATTTCATGAACCTAGAGAAAGTAAATTATACGAGATACAAATTGGAATGTTCGTGATGGAAATTGGTGATGACGATATTACGGTAGAAATGAATCTATATATTAAGAAAAAGTAGTTGTGTGTGTGTGTGTGTATGCCAGTCTTATGGATTTTACTAAAACGTCAACGATTTGGAACACTAAATTTGGCACAAAGCTTCTAAACTTGATTCAGTGCACCTCGAAACCCGAATTTTGATTTTCCTTTAAAATTTCACTAATGGGCACTATTACTGTCTAAAGTGTTTTTAGAGGCAGGAAGCTCATAAAACAGCTGATAACATAATGTAGTACTTCATTCACTATGGTGATAATATAGATGATAAGTCATAAAACAGATTAGTTCTGTATCAATATTGCAGCTGTCAATTACACAGCGTCATGTGAGCTCACTTATTCAAATTCAGGTTTATTTCAATCAAAAGATAATGGGTAGAGAACAACCTTTCAGAGTAAAAAGAAAAAAAGTATCACTCACATAAAATATAAATATAAACTACTACCACTAAAAGATGAAAAAGATACGAAATAGTCAATTCCTACATAGGCATTACTGCCTGTGCGCGGGAATGAGTCTACAGGAAGGTCATACTTGATCAATAATATACAATTACTAAGTGTAATGAAAGCATGTCAATAAAAAATAATAAATAAAATGCTTTAAATAATTGACTCTTCCAGGCCCCCTCCCACTGTTGTATGTATTGAGCTTAGATTAATACATTAATCTAAAGAACTTAACACAAAACTAGGCAGGGGGTAGACCTGCAAAGTTGCTAAAAAGGTAGTTTATTTATAAAAACACTAAAAATTCACATCGTCAGTTCAACAAACATAATTTTTTCCAACTTCTCTTTTCAAACAGATGGACTGTATGGTATAAACACTATGATATTTCATTCACCCTTCCCAATTTCGTAATTTTGTGACCGCTAGCATAAGTTATCTAACAGAGAAGAAAAACTCCAAATTGGATTCCCGGGCAAGACCGGGTAAAATGCTAGTTCCTAATAATTATTTAATAATAAGAGTACTGTAGTTTTCATATAACTTGGCAGCAGTATGCTGGGTTCAGATGTAGCATGTCCCATCTGCTACACGCTGCCAAGTTATATGAATACTACAGTAATTTCTTCTAATTAGAGGCCAGTCACACTTTTACTTGATTAGCTAGTAATCAAGTCCAACTGCCATCTAACTACTAAGATGTATGAGATGAATACCCTCAAGTACACGGAAGTTCAAATTACTAATTGACCTGGCCTAATTTGCTTTTTTGACATCGACAAAGTCAACGAACGCTACGTGCACGCCCCCTCCCAGTAACACGTGTTTCTTGTTTGTACCTACTTTTCTAATGAAAGTCAAAAAAGGAATTAGAATGATCGCATCACTGTCATGAATGGAGTGTCGGCCATTCCATTTAATAAGACTCATAAAGATCAAGACTGATTTTGTTAAAAAACGAAAAGTAATTTCAGTTACAAGTGCCCTACAATACAGTGACTTTATAAAGTGTGGCCTTGGACGCCTAGCTTCTGATTGAATAAAATGGTTACATGGTACTACTGTAATTAGCCATTCGGTGTCCAAATTAAGTGTTGACTACAGTGACTGAGAACTATCTCTTTACCTCTTAACATTCAATATTGTATGAACCATATGATATCCTATTGTAATAAGGCTACGCTGGCGGGAACTCAAAGGTACTATATACACGTACTGTGTAGTCAAAGCCATGCAGTCATGTTAAAAACAAATGTTTACAATATATAACTATATCTCAAGGTTACTATACAGAACAGATCTGTATAGGAACCTTGACTATATCTAGCCTATATCAAATTTAAATTGGACACCACGACATGGTGGCTGAAATCAATGGCCACAATGTCTATATTAAATTTATAGTCACTGTACCTTGATCTCTACACCATCCTCAATCTCAGCAACTAGAATAGCAACAATTTTGTGTAAACATTAAATTACAGTATTCTATTGAGTAACGGAGCCTCTGAACTACATTACAATCCGTTCTTAGGTTATTGTCAAAAGCATTATATAATTATGTAGCATGTGGCAAATGAATTAGCTGCTGAAAATTCAAATTCAAGTCTCAGAATTTTATGAAGGAGTCCCATATGAGCCTGAGGCTTGTGCGTGGGTAATGAGATGACTAAAAAAATGATTAGTACAGACACAGTTACAGTTATAAATCATGAATTAATAATATAAACCTAAGATTTCGATTCTAATTTAAAATTTTGTGAAAAGCAGTTTTGGGCAATAGCCTGTTGTATTGACATTGATTGTTTGTTAGTTAAATGAATGAATAAACTGTTATAAAAATTATGTCATGAATTAAGAATTTTAAAAACGAAAATAACAGAAATATCAGTAAAAACGAAAAATGATTAAAAGTTCGTCAACGTTATGAATTTACTCAATCAATTATTCATACCACAAGTCCTCAACAGTTATGCAAATCCAGCAATTGAGAAAACACAAAAGTTATTGACGATTCAATCCCATTGGGAAAATAAGATAAAATGAATATTCATAAAAATGTGCTGCAATTTCAAAGATATGGAAATGGCCGCTATTCCAATTACGGTTCTCCAATCAGGAATGAGATAAAACTGTTGAAACGATAAAAGTTGAAAAACCAATGCTCAAGCTGCCACTCAGAAGCTTTCACTGATTAATTACTGGAAATTTAATCGTAGAATTTTCAAATATTTACTTTCTCTGTTTATCAGATTACAGGTGACCAAACTGATAAGTAATCTAGAATAATTTCCTCAGATTGCTGTATGCTAAAAGTCAAAATCGTCCATGTCCTTTGGGGTTTCCTACAGGCAAGTTGCGCAGTTTGTTCAACTTTAAAACTTTGGCATCCAGACGCAAGGTGTTGTCTTCTTTATTTCTGTATAGTCTTGTGAACGGTTTGGTGTATTGTCCCAATTTGTTGGCAAGGTTAAATTTTAGAGTTCCCGCCTTCAATAATCGAAATCGACAAGAGTTTTCAATCAATAGATGTTTCACTGTTGGTCATTATTATTCACCAATGAATCGAATTCCTCGTGACTTCCTCTGCTGTGATGGTCAAATTGATCTCTTTTCTTTGTCTAAATATTGTTTCAAAACTAAAATGTTTGCAATCTTCAACTGAAGTGTTGAATTTATTTGATGCTCTTGAATTGTACAAGTATGTAATGACCTTGTTTCTGTCCATTGTTCTCTCCACTGTTACCCAGTATTTTTGATACTTATCTTTTTCTCTGATCCTGTGTTTTTTTTCCAACTCAAATGTATACTGTTATCTTTTCCTAGTATTGTATTGTATTCTAAAGTTTTTAATGCTTTCTTCTCTTATTATTTTCAGCTGATGTAATTTCTTTTATAGTGTTGTTTTTCTTATGTAATGTTAGACATAAATTATTTTTTGTAATACTTATATGATGTATCAAGTTTATTTCATGAGTGCGTTTGGGCTATGCCTGTTGCACTCTTAAATTTTTGTATGAAATAAATAAATAAATTTGGAAAATTTTACAATTATTATACCAATTAGAAATTATGAAATTGCTAAACCAAGCAATTTTTCACAATGTTAAATATTCACTTTTCTGTTTGTCAGATTACTGGTGGACTAAACTAAATTGATAAGCAATCTAGAATAATTTGGAATATGTTACAATTATTATACCAATTAGAAATTTTGAAATTGCTGAACCAAGCAATTTTTCATAATGTTAAATATTCAATTTTTCTTTTTGAAAGATTACTGGTAGACTAAATTGATAAGTAATCTCGAGTGATTTGGAATATGTTACAGTTATTATACCAATATAGAAAACTCGAAATATAGTAGATAAAACAAGTAATTTTAGCTTATAAATTTTTCACAATGAAGACAACAGAAACTCAAATTAAATATCATTGAAAACACACTGAAAAATAAGAGCAATTTGAGAAAGGTTTTCAAGTAAAAATGAAATGAAAATGAAATGAAAATATGCTTTATTAGGCGGAGTTGAGACTTAAGTAAAAATAAGTATAAAATTTTATACAAGAGGTTGGTTTATTTACTGGGATTACTGGGATTGGCTTGTTTAACTAAACTAGGAGAGCTGTTTCTTTCTTCAAGTTATTAAAAATAATATTAAAATTAAAAATAATACAATTATCAATAATTTATGATAATTTTCGTACCTAAATAAAAATACTTCTACAGGATCCCAACTTTAAATTAAGAAGTCCAGTTTGTAATACAGGTCCTGTGTTATAATTTTTATGAGAAAGCCCCACCTTATTTATGAATTGACAAGAATTGTCTGAAATAATAAACAATTCATTTTCTAAATGTTTTACCGTTCAATTTTTGGCTATATGTTATAAAACGTTTAAAAAAATCATTCTATAAATGAATTTTACACTAAGAATAATTTTTCATGAACTGTATAGTCTACTGAAGCGAATGCTGAAGCTGAGTAAAATAATAGTAAACAATATATTAGAAAAAATCAGTGAACTCATTTCAGAGGATTACATTATTTATTATAATTTTCATGAAAATATGGGACAATACTTTGAACACTCATACTTACACTAAAATTTTCCTAATATGGTGGCAAACTTGAAAAAATTTCAATTTGAATTTAGGAAATAAAGCGAACCAAAAATTCAGTTGAACAAAGCTTAGAGGTTGTTGTAGTCTACAGGTTGAATAGCCTCAAGTTTATTTTGTTCTCATGATGTAAGTGGACAACAATTGTTCAACTAATTACTGTAAGCCACTGTGGGATGTTTCCCACAATTAAAAGATGCACTCCATCTTCCTCACTCTGCGAGGTTTAATAGTGGGTGGTATCGTATATTATAGCAGTGAGGAGAGAGAAAAAGATACATGAATAATTGTTGGTACATTTTTTTGTCTTGGAAAACTTACATATTAAAAATGAATCTTTCTAGATCTTAGAGTTCAATAACAGGCGTTACAAGGAGCATGCATAACAAAGTTAAATTATGTGAATTATTTAAAAAAACTAATATTGTGTATGTTTGAATTGAATGAAAAAGTGAATTTATTTTTTATAATTTACTTTTAATAAAAGGAGCAACTTTCACATTAAAAATGTGCATCAATTTAGATATTAGGTGTTTCAGAGGATATAACCAAATTAATCGAAGTGAATTCATCAAAGAAAAATTGTAGTTTTAAAATTATTCACTTTCTTGCTTTGTTAAGGCCCATGTTATACGGGCAGCTTAGACGTGACAGATAAAACGCTGACGCTGATCATAAAAACGGAGCTGTTATACGAGCAGAAAAGACGCCGCGACCGGTACAAAGGGTATGTACCTTGTACCAAGGGTGCCCGAAGGTCACAACAATAAAATTATGCTGTCAACGTGAACCTGCGAACTCACGTCAATATGCCAGAGGAATGTGTGGTGAGCAGTGTTGTCACCATAATTACTGCAAACTTCAAATAAATAACTTATAGAGGTGGCAACACTGGTGATTTTTCTGATGTAGCAGATCTGCCGCGTCAAAGCTGCCCGTATAATAGCGACAGCGTCATTTTTGCCGCCCGTTTTACCGGTCTTGACGCGTTGTCGACGCTGACGCTGACTTTACAGGGTCCGACGCGACAGGTATAACGCTCGTATAACTTGCACACAGGGAAGTCCATTGCCCGGTAGGCTTGGCGTGTACTCGACGTAAAATCTGTCGCGTCGAAGCTGCTCGTATAACATGGGCCTAAGGATGCAAGTACAATTAAAGATAGCAATTATTGGTACATCCTGCCATCCTGTACTCCAATATATTTCTTTATGTTTTTAATTATCAAGATCAATATACAATTAATATGAAGACACAACAGGCTATTGCTCAAAACTGCTTTTTCCATCATTTTTCAACTAGAATCCAAATCTCAGGCTAGGTCTGTATCACTGGAAATGCCACTCTAGAGTACAATCACTGATTCTATTCATTTGAAAACTCTTTTCAAAGAAAACACTAAACAAGTTCAAAGTAGTTGTTATAATTATGATTTTTTCTCAAGAAAGACTTTGCTCAAGACATATGTTAACTCTAGAACATGTCGTGCAATAGTTGGGTAGGCATAATTATCATTGAAAAAAGTGACATATTGAATAATTATTTTGTAGTTGTAGATGCAATTCAGTTTTTAACTGTACGTAGTCTTCATTATGTAAATGTCTATTTAGATATCGTGGATATAAAATATCTATTTATTTAGTTATATTAGTTATTAATCTATTAATTAGATCGACTACTTGGTATTTTATTGGATTGATCCTGTACTTCTTTTACTGTATTGTTTGCTGAATCTTTCTGTATTGATAATATATTTTCTGTAATAATTAACTGCATTTCATGAATTGACCAAGATACTGTAAAAAAGTATTTTTTGTGTTTACTGTATCATTTTTGTTGTTATCTGAACAGAATTTACTGTAAAATATTTAAAACCAAAATAAGTGTAAAGAAGAAACCTTGCACTTCCATGAAGCTCATTCAAGCTTACACACTGTACTCCATAAATTGACCAAAGTTACTGTACAGATATTGTATTTGTTCTATATTGTTTGAAGTCTTTTTCTGTACAAAGTTTATTTTTATTTATTTTCCTTATTAATTTATTTTCTATTACAGTACGAGTACCGTACCGTTATTGGTATGAAAAATAATAACTTAAGATTTAATTTCTCCATTTTAGTAAAACAATTACTCTCTGCTGACAAGATAGACTACAAGAAACACTCCACCTACTTTATTACCTCTTCTTTTACATCCTATTTCTTATTTTTGTTTAGCACTCATATTTTACAATTTCTAGATATAAATTTAATCAAGTAAATATGATACCTCAATGATTACCGTACTCTATTACCTCTTCTGTGTTCTGTTACATCCTTATTTTCATATTTTTTTGTTATAGCTCTTATGTTTTACAACTGCTTGATATTACTATAGATTTTTCCAAGTAAATATAAATCCCACAAATATTAACGTACTATATTACCTCTTCTGTCTTCTTTTACATCCTTATGTCTCATATTTGTTTAAACAGTTTTATTTTACATTTTCTTGATACACTAGTGGTTCATTCGTGCTTTGCAACGGGATTTCTAAATTAAACATGTGATACATGGATTTCAACCGCCAATGCTAAAAAAGGAATTAGGAGCTGCAATATTGATGCGGAGCAAATGTGTTGCTTTCGCTTGTGATTTGAAGTTTTTTTGCATCGTAGTAACGTGTCATGTTATCAGTTGTTCTGAGCTTCGTGCACTAAACACATCAGTAATAGAGTAATAGTGCCCATTAGTGCAAATTGAAAAGTTAAATTTTAATATTTATTTTAAAAACCTGAAAGGAAAATTAAAAATCGGGGTTTAATGCGCACTGAATCGAGTTTAGAGAAAGCTTTGTGCCAAAGTTAGTGTTCCAAAACATTGCCGTTTTTGTGAAATCCGCGAGACAAAAAAAAAACACACCCCTAGTCACTCTTCTAAAAAGATTTATTGATATTATTATACATTTATTACAACCGATAAATGTAAAAACGACAATTAGCTCGTAGACCTGATTCATAAATTACAAACAAACAACTCAAGCAACAAGATATCATGTCAATCTCGGATGATACACTTCATTTCTACGGTCAATCAAGGTTCAAATTGCATGGTTTGGTCAAGTGTAATTGAAACCAACTCAAGAGTGCAGGCTGCAGTAAAAAAGGAATAAACAAAAAACTAGTTTTAATGATCGATCAAAGCTGACACTGTTGGATGCAAAACTAGTTCAGAAATCGAACTGGTTTTAAGGCAATTGCCATCCTTGTACATGCATAATCGGCATTATGTACAATTTCAAGTCCGGCAAATTGCCTACAAATGTACCACACTTCCGCTATCACTGACTATCTACTTCTTCTTTTTCTTCCTTCTTCTTCTTCTTCTTCTCCTCCTCCTCCTCCTCCTCCATTTGCTTCTTCTTCTTTTTATTCACCTCCATTATTTGTTTCTTTTCTTATAGTTCATTTTACAGTGTTATATTGGCTTATCTTTCGTTTACATTTTCTAGTTTTCCTTTTCTTTAATATAATTCCCCAATTAATTTGATCATTTTTCAATTTTAATCTGTCCTCTATCTCAGTTATTCACCTGCCTGTCATTCACCAATTACCTGTTTGATACCTTTTTTTATCTATAATATTCTTTCTGCCGTTTTTCTTTGTCAGTTGCTCACTAACTCACTCTCTTCTTCTCACTCTCACTCACTCACTCTCTCTCTCTCTCTCTCTCTCTGAGTACATCATTTACGTTCAAGTACTAGTAGGAGGAAGAAGGAGGAAGAAGGAGGAGGAGGAGGAGGAGGAGGAGAAGATGAAGAAGAATGTGACCAAGGAGGAGGTGAAGGAAGAAGAATAAGGAGAACACTTGGATACAGAAGGATAAAAAGGAGAAGAAATAGAAGCCGAAGAGGAGGAGAAGAAAACATAGAAGCAGAGGAGCAGAGGAAGAAGAAATGGAAGCAAATAAAGATGATGACCAAGAAGGAAAAGAAGGAGGAGGTGGAGGAGAAGACTGGGGAAGAAGAATAAGCAGATTAAGAAGATGATACAAATGGAGAAGAAGAAATAAAATAGATATAAAGGGTGACTGCACAGTGGAGCATCCAATAGACTACTCTAGGTTAATAATAATCACCATTGCAAAATCAAACACATGCTGTAAATTGGACGTATTCACTCTGCTCAAATCTGTCATACATCATTCGATTTTGCGATGAAAATTATCATAGAGTATTGGATTCTTCATAGGGCAAGCACCCTTGCACTATTTCTTATTTCTTCTTCCATTTTCTTCTTATTCTACTCCATTTTCATCATCTTCGTTCATCACGTTTCTTATTGTGCCCAAAAAATAAAAATAAATGTTGGAATTTTTTTTTTGGATTGCCTCACATTTCTTCAATTTCCTACGAACAATACTCCAAAAAATGAAAAATATCTAAAAAAGAATGGTAAGAACAATACATACAAAGAAATTAAATGTCAATTAAAATCCTATATTACGAGAAATTTGATGAAAATAATAATTATGACATACATATCAGTATTAAATAATGGAGAAGTGGCAGCCGTGAGCCGTAGCAGATATCTGTTCAATCAGATTAGAAAAAGCAACGGTCTCCCGCGCCCTCTCTGTGAGGGTGGCCGATTAGATTGACCAGCAAAAATACTCTGTTCTCTCCTGTAAAATCACTTCCCGGTGGTTTGGAACCAACCTAAAAGTGTAGGTTCAACTCATCAATCACCATCATCCAACTCATTACCCACGCTCAGGTCTCAGATCTACAATGTCATGGGATACGTCCTTCAAAAAAGTAATCACGATCGAGAAATAATTTTTTCAAGTTTAAAATTAGTGAAAATGCACTCCTTGTAGAGTATGAGTAATAAATTACGACTCCAACATTCAATATGTCGCTTTCAGAGATCAGAGCAGAGGAAATTCCGGAGGTGTGAAAATATTCAGAGGCGACAGCTTCCGGGATTGAAAAAAGGCGCTACGAGGGTAAACTTGTCATAACCCCGGCAGCAACCCTCTGCATTTCCAATGCTCCCCACGCGTTTCCTAAAAAGGGCAACCACCCCTTATGTGCAGGCTCCAACCCCGATATTAATTTACAATTTCCTTGGGGGTTGCAGTGGTGTTCTTCGACACTTGAGTGGCCGACGCCGTGGTCTATCTCCTCCACTGACTACCTATTGATTTTTAGATGCTGCAGATTTGTTCCAGTCAAATGAACAATATCTTTCTTTCTCTTATCTAGCTACTTTACAAAGTACGCATATAGATTATCAAAGTAGTGTCATAATAAAGCTATTTTAACACTACTGTAACTTTTTAGTAAAGGAGTTTAGTCCAATCAGAACTCAGGATTTCTTCTAAACAGTGTCGCAATGAATGCTATGCATTTGTCAATACAATGTGAAGTGTTGTCAATACAGCAAATACATATTCCATGGATTAGCAGTGTAGTCATAATGTAGCTATATTAATACTTTTGACACATTTTAGAGCAGGTCAAGACCAATCAGAGCTCAGGATTTCTTCAAAACAGTGTCGAAATTAATGTTATGCATTAGTCATGACAGATGATTCAAACATTTTGAATTTAAATTCAGAAACTAACAAGAAACACGAATCCTAAGTTATGTTAGTGTATGTAAGTTATCTGATTGATTGGCAAGTTATATTAAACGTGATTATATTGCTAATCGTAGATAAAATATTGTATGTAACGATTGCATTTTGCCTGCAAGCCACACTTGAGATGTTTAGGATAATCATGTACTAACTTACATCTCATTTGTGGCTCAAAAACAGCCATTATGCAATCGCTGAATAAATACTATTGCGGGGTCCAACAGAAAAATCTACTAAAAACGTCAATACAACAAAAGAGAATCTATCTTTTGTGGGATATAACAGAAAAATCATCAAGACTTATGACTTTGTAGTAGTGGTCACGAAATTAGTTGAGTGAGAGTATTGCTATGCTGCTAAGCTGTCAAAAAATTAACCGTTTGAGTAGAATTGCAATGTTGCTAATTTTGAGAAAATAATGATAAATTCGTATTAGCAGTGCACAAAATGGCAACATTAAAAAAGAATGGCGAACTTCATCTCAACAATTCCATCATACAGATGTCAACTACAATACACATTAAATATAGTTCATTTTTTCTGTTTCACTGGTAAGTAACATTAAAACAAACTAATAATGATACTTCTGTAGTGAATGTGAACACCTACTAGACGAGGTAGCCAGGCGACGTCGCCAGCGACGAAACTGGCTGCTCAGGTTGTCATGGGTCATTGATTCTTATGGATGTTATAACACGAGAGTAGCCGACCGACTGGCTACCGAGCATCGTCGCCACTGACTACCCATACACAAAGTTCACAGCAAACTAAGAAAAATTCTGGCTACTGAATTGGCTACTAGGTTTTGTAGCCAGTGCGTCGCCAGCTACTGTCGCTGGCTACCTCGTCTAATAAAGTCCTTAGACACGGTTGAAGGCCTACTCCAATTTACAATGGATGCAATGGTATTAATGATAAAAAAATTCAATTTTATCAAAGATTCAATGGAAATGGCCTCCAACCGTGTCTGACGAAGCATTATAACTATGGGAAATGGCCATCACACACACATATATGTAGAAAGAGTTTACATTCACTACAGAAGTATTCTATTATTAATTTATTTAAAAATACATTAATAATTATAGTAATACATCATTAGTGTAAATATTATTTCATTATAAATGAATGAATAACACATTAATTAAAACATAACATTGCTATATATTAGTATTGCTATATTATTAATATTCCTATACCGTACACTAGTATAAATATAAAAAATGTATAGTCTGAATAGGAAGTTATTTAAAAAAAAAAATTAAAAATGGAATGATAAATTCCAAATAATAAGTCATGCGCAAGTCATGAGTTCCAATCTAATGGTCAATGGTCATCAGAATTGATGCACATAATGGACAACCCTCAAATGGTATAAAATGAGTTTAAATCGCGTTTAATAATAATCCATTTCAAGATCTTTAATCCTGAAAATACAGGGTGTTTAAAAAAACTCCCTAGTTTCAAGTATAAATGAACTGGTGAAATCAATGAAAAACTACATCAATGACTACATACAATGAGAGAGAGACCCTTCAAGTTTTGTTTGAGTGTTTCAACGTGTGATCCATTTGTTGCCCTGCACACACGTCGAGACGATATTCTACTTCTCGCCACGTATATCAGCACGCAAATGGTTACTGTAATGAGGTAGGGCGCCATCTTGTTGGAAAATCACAATCCCTTTTCCCGCGTCAATAACTTTCAATTGGGGAAAGACATACTCTGTCAACATGTCGTAATAAATGTACCCGTACAAATTCTATGGCATATTAAAACCAGTGAGTTATTTTTCAAACACTCTGTATATTCCAGTGGAATTGAAATTACATTTTATAATTATGAACCGGTTTCACAGCTTCAACACAAAAACAACAGATTACTAGTTAATTTCACCAGTTATTTCTAATTTCACGAGTACTAATGACTGCTTTGTCTTTGGAACAGTTGTTCTGTTACTGCATATATTGCAACATCACAACCACTTTGCAGCTCTGTGAATGAAACGCAGTAACTACCAATTTACTAGAATGAGTTATAATTGCACCCTGCATTGAATAACGCAGAATAATGAGAAGTTAAATTTGTTTTTGTTCTTACGAGATATTTTTTCTGAAACATGAAGACTAAAAGAAACATAAAACTGTATTCTGAAGCATAAAAAATCTAAATCACCACTTTAAAAGGGAGCAGTCTCTCTCAGGTTAGGTTAGGTAAGGTTAGATGTTAGGTTAGGTCAGATGTATCAGTATCCTAAACCCACATTTATGAAGCAAACTTGAGAATTCCTTATCTCCAGAGAGACTTGTGAAGTTTTAAAGGGAGTAGACTCTGTCAGACAGATGTATCAGCCACCAAAGGCCTATTAATTTATAAACCGACCTTGAGCTTTCTTTATCTCAAGGGAGACTAGTTAAATCCTTCCCTAAAACGTTTTTCATCTCTTTAATGAAAAATTTCATTAGTATGCATCTAGATTCTCAACTGAACGTGCACGCCAAATTTCAATTTTTCCCGGCCACGTGATTCTTCAGAATGCTAAAAATAATGTTGGGAACTCGGACGTATTTTTGGGAACATTTCAAAAATCCTTAGTACGCTTCTAAATCCAAAACTTAACACATACTATATAATATATAAAATTTCAACATTTTTGACAGAGTAGTTCTTGAAAAAGCTAGAAAAATGACAATTTTGGGAAGTTTTTAAAACTTGTTCGAAGCACGCGTCTAGGGTCTCGTCTGAACATGGATAGGATCCAAATTTCAACTTTTTTGACTGAATGATTTTCGAGAAACGGTGATGAATAAATTTGGCTTATATATATAGAATGAAGATAACACGTTGTAGAGCACCAACAAGATGAAGACCGGAAGAAGTCAAGAAGAGTAGTGATGACATGTCTTCACTACTACACAACCGTTGAAAGGGTGAAATCGGTGGTCTTTTGTGTAGTCGGGCACGCGCCACTGCATCATTTCTTGTCACACCTCTATATACTGTACTAGCACCAGTAGACAACCTATCTATATATACAGTACTGAGCCACTATATAGTACGGTACACACACACACACATATATATATATATATATATATATATATATATATATATATATATATATATATATATATATATATATATAGTACCGGATCTGAAGGATCAGTCCAGCCTTGTATCGGTCAATGCCTCTCCTATGCAGGACAGGACACAGGACAAAACTCTCTACTCATCCTTATAAATATTTATCATCCTAAAGTATTTACACCTTCAGATTCTCAACGTGTTTAGTCTCTGTCTTTGCTTTGAGAGGATTTTCTCTCATTCTCTCTCTCTGAGAACACGAAGTTTGGATTAAGGAGATAAATAAGAGGGTAATGTCAGTAGCGATCTACAGTTGAACTGTGGGAGTAGATTTTTGTGAAATTTGACACAATATCATCATTGTCAATTCAAAACATGATGAATAACCTATGTTATCCTAAATACTCATGACATTACAACAATCGGCAATGTTATAATGATCATCTTAATTTTTCCCTTCATTAATAAAATGTTTTTTTTTTAGTGGGGAGACCCTTACGAGTTCAACCTCGCCGTTTGTGTCATATTATGGGGAACGTGGTGTGCCTACAGTTTCAAGAGTTAAATTGTGATGCATTTTAATCTAAAAGGGAGTTCTGGATTATGTGTTTTGTGCTACGTCTTGTCGCTCGTTTTCAAGCCCAGTTCACACAACTCTATCAACATAATATCTATTAAAGAAAACAGGTTAGGGCGTCAGGTAGTGTATTTAGTATATGCCCAGCTTAAAAACGAGTACTTTTGTAGCAAAAAAAAAAACCAACAGTGTTTAGACACCCCCCCCCCCCTCTAGTAAAGCTACTTTCCAGCTACAGACACTCAACGTAACATATCAGACAAGGGAATAATTTTCCATGGTTTTGCATGAGAGTATTCACACCTACAGACCTGGACCGTAACATGCAAGACATTAATCGTGTCAGATAAGTCAATGTGATTAACAGAGACGACCACTATTTTTTGAGGATGCGTTCTTGTCAGGGGTGAGGCTACTTAAAGGTATAAAAAGTTGCAGATGCTTTACGTGTTTGATACGTAGATGAGAAAGCAACATATCACACTTTGCATGCACTGAGTGCATTGGAAGTGTCTTCTTGTGTATGAGAATAAATAATAAATCTTAAGAAAAAAACCCAGAATTGTGATCATTCAACATTCAGTGTTATCGGCTAATCAGCATTTATCAAATCACCGTTACAATTTTTCCAATAATCTTGTTCTATCCTTTGGATTTACGATTTAGGTGGTAAAGGAGAAGAAGATGAGAAGAAAAAGAAAAGAAAAGTGAAGAAAAAGAAAAGAAAAGTGAAGAAAAAGAAAAGAAAAGTGAAGAAAAAGAAGAAGAAGGGGTAGAAGAAAAAGAAGAAGACTGAAAAAGAAAAACAGGAAGAAGATCCAGTCTGGTAGCAGGAGCAGCAGCAGCAGCAGCAGCAGAAATAGCAGGTGAGGTCAGGCTCCCCCCTTCTCCATCCTTATTTCTCTCTCTCTCTTTACTGGTCCAAGGAAGGAAGCACAATCAGAGAAGCAGGTCCAGGCCCAGGGGCAACCAACCAAGCATTTGGCAAAATGGGGCCACGACCCACATCGCCAGGGGGGCAGAACGGTGGAGGGGGGAGGGGTACCACAGCAGCGCAGTGAACCCCACAACCGCCGACCCACCACAAGGCCATCGTGTCCCTGATGGTGAATAGTATGAATGCACCGGTGCTACTGCAGCAAGGACAAAAGGTCACCACAGACCACCACAGTGCACTGAAAGTGGGGTTAGGTTGGATAGAAGACTGAGGACTAGGGCTTCAATCAAAAGGCGTTGCACATGAAGTTAGCTATGTACAGTACCTGTAGGTACTAATTATTATTTTCTTGTATTTCTTCTTCCATCAAGGCTGTGCGCAGGTTTTTTGTTGATCATGTTTTTCGACATTTCTTGTATTAAATATTAGTAGGGCTTCGAAATGTTATCTATTGCTAGAAGGGATTTTTTTTCTTAAATTATTTTGTAAAATATGGGGGTTCAAATCAGAAATTTTTCTGTTTTTAGATCAATTATGAGTGGTTTTAAATATTTGATACATTTTCTATAACTAAAAGACACTTGACTTATAAAATGACATATTTTCAATTACAATCTAACAAATAGTTTTCAAAATAATTTTTTGAAAAATTGAATTTTTAACAGGTTTTGAAAAATGTATTAAGAAAAACTAATTTCTTGATTGTAGTGAAAAAATATGTAATTTTATTCCTCGACGTGTCTTAGTTACAGAAAATTTATCAAAAGTTTAAAGCACTCATATAGGTGAGATCAATTGCCTCAAAAAACCGAAAAATTCCGATTTTGAACCCCCATATTAAACAAAATAATTGCAGAAATTTTTTTTCTCACAGCAATAAATAACATCAGTTTCAAAGCCAACATCCAATATAATAAACATTGGAAAATTATTAAACCTTAAGACTGCATGATTGTAGTAGTAAAACTCATGGAGGTATAAGCTTGGGATCTGACGCTATTCTTTTACAAGAATCCACTTTCATTACAGTTCAAACATTTCAACTACGCTTATCATCTGTGGAAAACGCTGCTTTTTTTGAAAACATTCATCACTAGTAATTGTGTGAACAGTAGACCTCACGCCCAAGAATAAGGGTACTTGCACAGAGGAACATACTCGAGATGTACTCAATGATAATCAACATTGCAAAATTTAAAACATAGTCATCGGACCTAACCCTTCATTCGATTTGCCTAGTACAAGTCAGTAAAAGTCACTTTGTATCACATCACCAAGGCTACAGTTCAATTTCCAAACAGATTATTATTTCTCATATATCAAATCAGATCAGATTTCACATGTCTAATGAATGAATTTATAGAACAATATTAATTAAATTTAATTGTCATTCACTTAGTAATCACACGTATAATCACTTGCTTACGTATAATACGTGCTTAATTCACATGAAGGCTCAACCATATTAATGAGAGGGCCCGAGGGCTGTCTTGAAATGTGATTCCAATTCTATATGATGGAGAAGCTAATTTTGCAAATCATATACTTTCTATAGATGAAGTTCTGTGTGCCTTCCTTTTTTTTTTTAAATATGCTTTAAATGCACGCAAATTTCGAAAATCCTTACACATACATCGCTGGGCATTCCTCGAAGGAAGATCCATGCCAAATTTCATAGAATTTGGTCCACACATTTAGCCGAAAATGCATTACAAACAGACAAATGCACTTGAAATGGAGACCTCTCTTCGTTCGGTCGATTATAACCCAAAGAAGGGTACTATATATACTGTACTATATCAAGCTTCTCTGCATTCTAGTTTGACAATTATATGACTGTCGAAACTATAGTATCTGGAATGTTATTTTATTGGTTATGTTGTGACAACATCAATATTCGTTGTCTAGTACCATAAGTTTTCCCTCCAGTATCTGCACTGCAATATTAGTGTACTTCGTTAATCTGCAGTGTGATGGAGAATAAAAGATTAATTAAAGATTTTAAAGATTTAATTTAAAGATTTCAGTAGAGTGATAGTAAACAACACAAAAACAGAAAAAATTGACAAAATGTTGAGTGCACAAAATAAGCAAAACTGAACGCTGATCTCGCTTTATGCTTGAGATACTGAAATAAAATAGTGAAGAGTTGAGAATAATGCTGTAGTTCTGAATAGTGAAATGCTCTCTCACTCACTCACTCTCTCTCTCTCTGTGATAACAAAGCTATCTCAGCTCGATTATCTTAGTTCAATTAGTAACGGTTGTTACATCTAATCTATGGCATAGTTTTCTCTCAATCTAGATTTGTGAATTCATTTTTTAGGCCACATTCAATTAGCCTACTGCCCGAATCCTGCATTTCTGTTTTATGCGACCAGATTAGTCTATTTAGTCTAATGTGTTCAACTTCTCGTGTGACATACTATCAAGAGTTGCGACAGGCGTAAATAGCAAAGCAGGCTTGTTGAGATGACGCAGGGTGATGTTTTGTAAAGCACAGAAATCAATAGGACTTTAGACTGTCTTCTAAACGCAGTCTAGTTGACATGACGCAGGGTGACATTTTGTGAAGTACAGAAATCAATAGACCTCAAACACAGGCTTCTAACGTTCCTTTACGCAGGGTTGTTGATGTGACGCGGGGTGACGTTTTCAAAGTAGAAATTTTTAGGGGTTTGTAGCAACTAATAATTAATTTAATAAATAATAATCAATTATTGATCTTTTTCAAGTCATTTTAAACTTTTGATAATTTTTTATAACTTGAAGACGCCTTGAGGAATAAAATGATCTATTTTCAACTCTAATAAAACATTTAGCTTTTTAACATAAACTAAAAAAAACACAAATATTTCAAGATTTTCAAAAATTTATTTTGAAAAAATTAAATGTTTGATTTAAATAGAGAATATGTCATTCTATTAGTATTTAAACGATATATTTTAGTTATAAGAAATCACCAAAAGTTTAAAACAACTTTTGGGGTAGATTGGTAGATCAATCGCCCCATAAAACCGAACAATTTAAACTTTGAGCGCCCCATATTTCACAAAATAATTGACGAAAATAAATTTTGAATGGCAAAGATATTTCAATATCTTAATAACATTCAATTCAAGAATCTTTAAACAAAATTTATTACCACACCTAGTACAACCACGTATTAAGCTGCTTTCACATACTTGCTTTAAAAAAAAACATTAATTTTTAAAAAAAGGAATAGACTTTTGAAAGTTTTACAGCACACTACCCCAGACAATAACTATCAGAGAACAGTAAACAAGTCTGTTTTATTACATGTCTGATGAGATACGAATAGTGTCTGGCAGACTACCTAGACGTCTGTAGGTGTGAATATACTCACCCATATCCATAGAAAATTATGCCCTTGTCTGTTACGTTACGTTGACTGTTTGCAGATGTGAAAGCAATGATAGGTTTAAAATTTTCAAGCATTATTACTGTTTCTACCATTGTAATTCCATATTACGCCTCTAGATCATTAATTACAATGCTGTAATCCTTTAGTGATTTTATTGCGGGGCTGTTTTGAATGATTTATGTTTTGAGTGTCACCTCACCTTTCTCTGCAGGCCTTTTGTCGCTCGAAAACAATTTAGCAAGTTGAAGTATATAAGCAGTGGAGTAATTATATATAGGTATACTGTGTGGGCAGTAGCTATGGTGTAAGATACATTCAAATAGCAGCATTACAGTCAGAGTTTTCTTTTGTGTTGCTTTCTTGTTCATCTGTTACGACAGCTTTCTTCTCTGACTAAGCGGTCTGTTTGGATCCGTGAGAAGCTGATCACAATTGAAGGTAGTGTTGCTAAATTCAATTAGATAATACTGTCTGTATAAAAGATCCCGAATATATTGTCATTCTGATATGTTATAAAATCATACATCGATAAGATATCATAATATTATTATTAGATGTTATATATTATTATTAATATTATTAGGGGTGAGCCCTTTCACTAACTAAATGTGTTAAAATATGTTTCCTTCGTACCATTTAGGAAGATTACCACGTATGGCTTTGAACTTTGGAAGTCTTATACAAAACTTTCTTCGTAGTGGTGAAGGTGATATTGTGGAAGATATCCATAATTAATGATAAGACTTGAAGTTATCACAACCACATCTATTGAAAACAATGAGATACTAGTTTCGGTTGTTACACCATTATCAATCTCAAACAAACTAAAACTAAAGTCCAGATAGCTTAATATATACTAAACACAGAATGATAATATTGGCTGAGGGTGAAAGTGCCTCTCATAGGCTAACCTTCATTGAAGGTCTGTGATTGGCTGAAGGCCCTAAAAAGTCACGCCCACTGGTGGGAGGAGCAAAAAGGAATAATCAGTGTCAAAATCAAGAACCAAAAAGTAACAAACACGAACAATATACAAGTAGGCTAGAATTAAATAATTAAAATGATAAAATAAAAAATTAAAGCTTAATAAAATGCAGTCAAGGTCAACCGAGAATAGCAAGAAAGTACCGTTATTAAATAATAGGCAAAAATTATGATTAAACCAAGTTAGTTGTATTGAATTAGTTGAAATAAATTTGATCATTTAAAATAGTATTTGAATCGTTTTTCACCAACCTAGTTATCTCCGAAGCTTCTAAAATGTTCAGTTGTGTGCCTTTGCAAACAAATTTTGCACACTTTGCCTTCTGCAATCAAATGCAGAAATTTAACATTTTCTTCAGCCTTGAACTTGTGTCCATTAGTATTGAGATGCTCTGCAAAATTTGAGTCTCCTTTTTGGGGTTTTCAATCTCAAATATGTTCATTTATTCTACATTTCAAACGTCTACCAGTCTGACCCACATAACAGCCATTACTATCACCGCAATTCAATTCATATTATTATTGTATTAATCAGTAAATTTTTATTTTGTTTTTACGTTTCTTTATAATTAAACAAATTCAATTAATATTTTTCTACGAATTCATTCATCAGATATGTGTAATCTGATCTGATTTGAGCAATTATCAGCTTTGAACAACAGGCAGGATGAAAAGAGAAACGCAGCCTTGGCGACTTGAAACAGAGTGACTTTTGTGGGAAACAAACGCGAAATAGATTACCCAAATTCAATCAAGGGGTAGGTATGATGTTTTTGTTTAATTTTGCGATGCTGATTATCATTGAGTTTATAAAGTATGTTCCACTGTGCAAGCACCCATATTCTTGGGCGTGATGTTAACTGATCACAGAACTACTAGTTATTTCCCCAGTCTCAATTCTACAGCATTTGTTTTATTTTACGATGGTGATTATCCTCGAGTCTTGGATGCTTATGAACCTATTCACAAATTAATCTTTCTTGGTCCATGTGTTACATTTCAATATGAAAGGCTACAACCCAAGAAACCAAAAAGTAATATATTTGACAAAAAGCGCAGTCTTGAATAAAAGAATAATAGAAATTGTTTGTAAGAGCCCTATTCTTTCATGGATATATTTTTTCTCGATCCATGTGTTACATTTTAACAAACATGTTTACAAACCCAAGGAACAAAAATAAAATATTGGGCTAAAATTGCACAGTCTTGAGTAGAAAACTGCCTGATAATAGAAACTGCTTGTAATTTTAGTAGGAACGTAGCCGATTCAATTAAGATACAACCGCCATTATCAAGGCCACAGACCAATTTGTGGGTGTTTTTATGTTTTTTTTTCTACGCCGCGCGTTGTATATGGAGATTCATTGCCGTCATTACTTGACCTTTAGGCAGACAAATGATGATACTGATAAGAGGCTTGCTTTGATTCTGTAATTGAACTCGGAATACGATCTGTATTCTCAATTTGAATACGGTACGGTTATCCCATTGTTTTTCATGTAATTCCCGCGTTTTTGTAAAATTCTTGTTGTAATTCCATCTTGACCATAGGTCGTTTCATGTTTAGTTGGCAGTATGGAAACTATGGATTGCAACGTTGCCACCTTGAACTACATTCAGTTTGAATTCGCGTCTTTTATTGTGCAAATGTGAAAGGTTAATTTGAAAATTATTCATTTTAAAATTTATCAATAGACGAATGCTCAGTTTGTTTTGGGCGACAACATAACCTACATTTGGACAATTTCATTTGAAAAATTCACTGTTAAAACGGATCACTATGTTCCCATAATGACTAAACAGCGAGGTGGAGACCAGTAAAGAGTCTTCCCACCGTAAAAAGCTGTACGCTATTGCCTCTTTTACATCTTTGGTTGTTTTTGTGACGGTTTCAGTTGAGAGTCTAATTTGTCTCACGTTTTATTGGCAGTGAAGAAGCTATGGAGTGCAACGTTGCCACGTTTTAAACGAAATTCAATTCAGTATCTACGACCTACTGCACTATCAACTGTCTTATTCTTTCAGCACTACAGAGCTCTGCAGTTAAAATATTAGTGGGTACCATAACATAAATGGTTAAGTATTAAACGTAATTTTCAAGTGAAAAGCGCATTGTATAAGTGCGCCATTAGTGGCTTCCAATGTAAAAGATCTGCGTTATTTATACCTGTATGTTATTCTGCCTAATAGTCTCTTAATTTCTCCTAAACGTGTAGCTGGACACAAAGGGCCCTGGGCACAAAATTTCGGATAGCATAAGGACAAATCCCAGAAGATTGAATAAGGGCTTCTTTGAGTGCAGAGTAAAAGACTCTCATTGGTTGAGTTCCAGGGAGATTTACCGGTAACTGGTAAATGTTACCGGTGGAATCACAGTGATCTACTCAAATTTATAATGTTAAAAAAATTTGCATTTTGGAATTTGACCAGATGTTACCGGTAAAGCTCCCAGAAACTCAACCATTGTTTGGGCTTCTGGTGGCGGTCACTTTGAATATTTAAGAAATCTTTCAATCGTTCAAAAAAATGTAAAATTTTCTTTTTTATATAGGTGATGCAATGTCCTATTTTGGTCAATCAGGTGAGTTAAACAAAATAATAACTCAACTGATTAGACGTACCAGATATATCTGATCGGAAAGCTGAACCAAATTTAATGTACAATAATCATTATTATTGTACATTAACTATCAACTGTCTTATTGATTCAGCACTACTACGGAGCTCTGCAGTTATAATATTAGTGGGTATCGTAACATAAATGGTAAAGTATTGAACGCAATTTTTAAGTGAAAAGCGCATTGTATAGATTTAAGAAATCTTTCAAAAATATTCAAAGTGACCGCCACCAGAAGCCCAAACAATGGTTGAGTTCCTGGGAGCTTTACCGGGTAACATCTAGTCAAATTTCAAAATGTCAAATTTGTTAACATTATAAATTTGAGTAGACCAATGTGATTCCACCGGTAAACTGTTAATATTAATATAAATAGTTTAATAATCATAGTATGATTACAATAATCATATGAATTTATCATATTATGATAATTATTTAATTTAAGAAGAAGAAAGTAATATTTCTGGTTTGACGAGCTTTCTTATAAACAGTTCAGTTCCTTTTTAGCTTGCATACAGAAATGTTAATTAGATAGAAAATAAAAGTCAATTTGAAATTGAGATGAATATCTTTTAATAATTGGATAATCCCTCTGAGACGTTACGGTGATCAAATAGTTTTGTAAGGATCTATGCTTTGTGATTATACCCCTTCAAAATTGAAACATTCCTTTGAAATCACTCAGTATATTTGAATGAATACTTTTTGCAGTATCAATGCCTCCTCAACAGTCCCAAGTGGACCTAGGCCTACCAGCAACCTTCCATCCAGCGCACTAGTGGCCTATTTATTTAATACGAGATGATAGAGTTTGGGAGCTATGGAAAGTGAATGAGTAACCACACCTTTCGCTGCCAAACTTGTGCATGATTTTTAAACAAGAGTGAACGAGATAGAGGGAGTGTGAGCGAGAAAGAAGTTTATTGTCGACAATGGAAGGTCAATCCACCAGAGACTGTACAGGTAAGCCGAATGAAGCAAGTCTCACCTCAACTAAGAACAATGCAACGTATAGTATGTATGGAATAGAGTGAGATGTTCGGTTCTCTCTCTTCTCTCTCCCTCCCCCGCCAACCACACATTCACGGGATTGCCATTGTCGTTGAGAGTATAAACAAGCCACATCCTACTTCATATAAATCTCTCTCCTACCACAGTACCTTTCCTATACTAAATACCTCTACAGCTCTTTACACTACCTTACCACTACAGTACTAGGCCTTCAGGAATGTTCAACTTGTATTTAGTGTGCTAGGATCCAACATTAGCACCAAGCTGAATGCTTAGTGAGTACAGTGACTGGTCCAAAGTGGTGGTCATGAAATCAGATGGGTGGATAGAAGTAAGGTGTAGACAGTTTTAGACGGTAGACTTTGCTGAAAGATGTGTAAAATTCACATTCATTCAACATTAGCAGTATGCTGAGTGCTTTAGTAACAACAACAACAACAACAACAACTGACCCAGTGTCGGTCATGAAATTAGATGGGTGACTAGAAGTATGGTGTAGTCAGTTTTAGACAGTAGACTTTGCTGAAAGATGTATAAAACTCGCATTAGTTTAATATTAGCAGTAAGCTGAGCACTTTAGTGGCAAGAAAGTGACTGATCCAAAGCAGCGGTCATGAAATACAGGTGATTAGAAGTATGGTGTTGTCAATTTTAGACAGTAGACTTTGCAAAGGGATGAGCAGAAATCACATTAATTCAACATTAGCAGTGTGCTGAGTGCTTTAGTGACAACAGTAACTGACCCAGAGTAGCGGTCATGAAATTAGACGGGTGCGTAGAAGTACGTTGGTACAATTATTTTATTCAATTTATTTTTTGATGGTGTATTATAGATCCTTGATCATTAAGATGTTCAGATGTTTAAATGTTGCCACAACCACATTAACAGCTTAACAGCTTAATACAGCTTAGAGAGCATCTACACCATACTTCTAATCACCTGTATTCATGACCGCTGCTTTGGGTCAGTCACTTTCTTGTCATTATCTATCTATCCCTTTTATTAAAATTGTTTTCAACTACAGTATTCAAAGCCCAAACTATTAATAAATTTCAAACACATTTCTTGTGTTCTTGTTCTTTTACTAGTAGTTCTGTGTGAACAGTAGACATCACGTCCAAGAATAAGGGTACTTGCACAAATGAGCATAACTCATGTACTCAATGATAATCAGAATCGAAAAATTAAACGCAATCATCAGACCTAACCCTTGATTCAAATCACGTGGTCTATTTCATGTCTGTTTTCCACAAAAAGTCACTCTGTATCACACCACCAAGACTGTGTTTCTATTTTCATCCAGCCTGTTGTTCCAGACAGCTGATTGCTCAGATTTTACAAGTCTGGTGAATTAATTTATAGAACAATATTAATGAAATATGTGTAATTATCATTTACTTGTTATTATACTTGATTCAAATATTAAAAATTACTTGTTTTGATTGAAATATTAAAAATTATTTGTTTCTCTCAAACAAAATGTTATTCTCACGAATGATAACTATATTCACATGAAGGGTCAACTGGATAAATAAGAGGGCGCGAGGGCTACCTAGAAATCTGATATGGAGAAGCTTATTAAAAAAAACATATATTTCTTATAGAAGAAGGCCTGCGGGGCTTTCCTTTTGCTACTTTAAAACTTCCTTCTTATTGCAAACAAATTTTGAAAATCCTTACCCATACATTCCTGAAAGGAAGACACATTCGTAAATTTCATAGAATTTGGGCCACACATTCAGCCGAAAATGCGTTACAGACAAATGCAAAGCGGTTGCCTTGAAACAGAAACCTCACTTCGTTTGGTCAATAACTTCTGTTTTTATTCGAACGTTGATACAAATTTTGAGTCTTGTGGTGATGAACCTGTTGTAATCTGATCTATGATAGTATTTTCATGCTCGAAATAAAACGATGCCAGCAGTTGAGTTGAGCAGTTTGAAGTCGGAATGCAGGCTTCGCCTCACAGGTGCACTGATGTCTCTCCACTTGCTTTACTCACTACACCTACACATTCTCACGTTGTACACATGACACACCCTCATGCATGGTCACGCATGCTTCCCTTTGGCGGTCACGGTTCGTCACGCTTGCCTTGACACACACACCACTCTTCTTCTTCTTCTTCTTCTTCTTCTTCTTCTTCTTCTTCTTCTTCAGTAAACCTTTGATCCGCTTCTGAGACCCCCGGAAAAAATCGTTCTACCCTATGCTGTGTGACCTAGTCAAATAGAGCAACCTGTCAGGAGCATTTCTGTTGGTAGAAAATGCGCCTCGTCAGTCCTCAGTGCTCTGAAATATGAGGTGTTTGAGATGTAAAAAGGGTTTTGAAAGATGTTTTTGAGTTGTAAAAATGGATCTGATAGATGTGCTGGGCTATGCCCGATTCCCTCCCAGGACCTCAGCCAGGTAAAAAGCATAGCCTGATTCCCTCACAGACGTGACCAGGTATATAAAAATCAACACGATTCCCTCCCGTTGGTGAAATAATTTAACACATATTCGGAGCGAAAATCTAGAATTTATTGTAAGTACTTCATTATTGACGCACATGTAAGATTTGAATACATTTGAAATACTGATGCAGCTTATAAACAGCAAAGACTGTATGGGATGTGAGTCAGTTCGCCTCCTCGAAAGTATTAATATTTCCTTTTTAATACTTTTTGGAAGGAAAACTTATAAATATTCATTAATAATAAATTGCTTCCTCATTCACTAGACATAACTTGACACTGGTGAGAAATGTTAACAGTATGAGAGGTTGTAATAATATTACAGGAGTGGGATATTACAGTGCCAATAGAGCAGTAGCTGGGAGGGAATCGGGCAATGTCCAAATTTCTACCTGGTGAAAACTGAGGGACAACCTTTTGCCTGGGAGGGAATCGGGCTGCACCCGATGTGTTTAGTATCTAAAAAGGACTATAAATAATAAGGTAATGAGTTGGACATAATGAGATGAATTAATAATAAATAAGACTTGATTTTGTTATAACCACATTCATTATGAAAAAATATATAATATAGTTTAGCCAGTAACGCAATTTTCTATCTCAATCAAATTTAAATACACAGAAGCTTCACAGGATTATGGAAACGTAAAAGAACCATGGTACCTGACTTCCTGTTTCTACCCCATAAAATCCATCGAACATTTTCTTATTTTCAATTTTTTCTGCTCCTACACATCCCATCTTTTTGTTGCCTAAAGCACATTTAGTTGTTGCAGAAGTGGTTCAGTCCAGTTGTAAGATTCTGTTTGGATCAGTTTGAGCACCATGGATTTTAATTTCGAGAGTAAAATTAAATAAATTGAAACATTTCATACCGAATAAATGTCTTGAAAACTATTTCAAGCGAGTAGAAGGTGGCAAAAAAAAGTCAGCGGATTGTTTCAAGTGTGAAGGCAGCACGCACAAGCTTATCTTTGCTGTAGCAGGAACTTTAATTTGTATTGTTGTTCTGATTTTTTTCTAGCCCATATGCTCTTTAATTTGGGACATTTTGGTATTCATGAGAAAATGAAATTGTAATTTTGTTTTTGTTAATGTGAAAATGAATTTCAATGTTCTACACCTCAAAAATTTCCGTTGCTCAGACAAAAGGCCTTTATCAATCTAAAGCGGCCATCAAAATGTTCACCTGTGACATCTGCAGCAATTTTATTGTGTAACAATGAGTGGCCCTTTTCCATAACCCGAAAAATGTGTTCAGTTAAAAAAAGGGATTTACAAGATGTTTTTGAGTTGTAAAATAAAAGGAATTTGAAAAATTTGTTCAGTATTTAAAAGTGCTGTGAATGATGCGGTAATTAGTAGAGATGAGGAGATAATGTAAGATGAGTTTATAATTAATAAGGCTTGATAGCGTTACAATCAAGTATTTAATCATGTATTTTTGTAAACTAAGAGATACTATAGTTTAAAATTAGAATTATAGTTTAAAATTAGTTTAGAGTTTAAAATTCTATTTAATTAGTCCGTGGTGTAATCGTTTGGGGCGATATCTCTGACAAAAATATGAGTGCTACTTCTGCGGCCACGGTTTCGATTCCGGTTCAGTCTGGCATATTTTGTGTAACCATTTAAACCTATTACTCAAGCAGAAGTCTCAGACTTATGTGGCATCATCAGGGGAAAAAATCTAAAATAAAGATACATCCGTTTTAGTAATATGAATATTTACACCTTAAAAAATTGTTACATCCCTCTATAGGACATAAAACATTTTGATGTAAAAGAAACGAAATCCCTCTGTAAGCAAAGTTTGTGTAGTGGATGTTTTAGTAAATTATATTTATTTTAATTCAGAAACAATTTCAAATTTTCTGCACTTGATTGAACATATTTATTTATTCATTCAACTAAATTACAAAAAATGTGAATACAACAGGCTATTACCCAAAACTGCTTTTCACAAAATTTTAAAGTAGAACCAAAATCTTATGTTAGGTCGCTGTTTCAATTGAAACTTCACCTTGAAGCAAATAATTATTTACAATCACAAGTCTTTTTCAGAATATTAATTTTTTCATTTCAAACTAAGCACTATCACACTCCGAAAAAATATGATATAATTTGGAATTTTGACATTTTTAAGCCAAAAATCTTCACTGATAGAAATCTTCACTATATTTGGGAATGAATCTTGGTTTCATGACGACCTCCTAAATGCACTTGTTTTACTTCTAAATGGAAGACAAGAAGCCCGATTTCGGCTCTAATTTTTTTCCAGCCCTGTTAGGGTCAGATAAGAGAGTGGGTGACTATCAGCACTCTAAATTTCCATCCACAGAGCACACACAAACTATCTTTAGACCAGACACTGACAGTCGAGCAGAAAGCAGGTTGGCCACAAAGTGTTTTCTAGGCCTAGCCACAAACTTAATTCAGTTCAAAATAATTTTTAGCTTATTCTCTCCGCTCTGATATAGAAGTCGGAGCACCCAAGGGTGTGCGCAGGGTTTTGGCCATAGTTTTTTCAAAGTTTCTTGTATTGGATGTTAATCCTACGAATCAAGCTGTTCAAATACAGTAAAGCACACCATACTCCATTTTGGAACCAAATAAACTGAAAACCATGTTGAACTTCAAAAAATTTAAAACAGTAGGCCTGCACTTTCGATTATTATTTATGTTCTCATGTGAGGTACAAATCAAAGCAATAACTGGATTAATAGAAGATAATAACCATATAAAATAAATGTGAAATATTAAAAAGAATATTTTCTTTGTAGTGGCGAAGGTGATATTGTGGAAGGTATCCATAATGAATAATAAAACGAAATTGTCACAACCACATTTATTTAAAAAAAATATTGAGAACCTAGTTTCGGTTGTTATACCATTATCAATCTCAAACAAACGTTTGTTTGTTTGTTTACCATTATCAATCTCAAACAAACGTTTGTTTGAGATTGATAATGGTATAACAACCGAAACTAGTTTCTCAATATTTTTTTAATAAATGTGGTTGTGACAATTTCTTCTTATTATTCATTAAAAAGAATATCATGCTCAATGCTTTATTAATTGAAGGCTGTGCGCAGGCCGGATTATCCACTTTCTTTTTTACAGTGCAAGCGCTGATGTTTCCTTTTTGATTGTGTTGAAATTTTTTCTTAAATTATTTTAAATCAACTTGAAAAAAACAAAAAATAAAATATTGAGTCATTATAATTATATTATGAGATCTGTTGAACAAGAAGAAGAAGAAACAAAACTCTTTTGTAAGAATTGGCTATGTGCATTTTTGTGAATCGGGAAGCATTATGATGTTTATAGAAATCAAAGAATTTGGATGGTATGCGAGTGCCTATCAGCACAACTAATAATATTTTTTTGTAAATTCGTTGGGTCATTGGATACTCCGTTCATTACAGACTTATCTCGTTATATATATATATATATATATATATATATATATATAAACACAACATTCAATGCCCTTATCTTTAAAAAAATAATTTGGAGTAGAATTTCGGCAATAACACGCCAGAAATTTCAGTTACAACATCGACATAACGTAAGCCACACAAAAACTTCAATAGCAACACGGAAGCCATTGCATTCGACGTAAATATGAGAAAGTCGAGCAAAGTGAAGAAAATGCAGGCCGTAAATCGAACAATAGGCAATTTAATTGTAGGAAAATCGTCGTTGTACTTTGTTGATACTTCAAAAAAGCAGCAACTTTCACTCGGAAAATACGACAGAGTCACAGAGCACATTGCGTAACTGAATCAAAACAATGTAGGATGGGACACTGTGTGTTTCACTAAAGTGATCACTATAACTATATGTTGGTTACTTCAACCCGCTTATTGAGAGAGATACAGATATATACAGAGGCGGAATTGTTGTGATGGTACACAATGGATACAGCAAGATGGAGGAGGATGGGGAGGAGGAGGTTTAGGTGATGAAGATGAATGAGTAGGAAGAAGAAGATGAAGAAGAGGAGGAGCAAGAGGAAATGTCCAGTGACCGCGATTAGGTGAATTATGGCTGATGGTTTGATAGTTTGCACAACATTAGAAAATTTCAATTATTCACTGGTACACAAGTGGGCGAGTATGAACTGTTCAATATTGTGTAATGTGATGTTTTGACATTACAAGCTACTAATTGACCAAACGAAGAGAGGTCTCACTTTCAAGTCGTCCATCCTGCATTTGCCTGTCTATAACACATTTTCGGCCAAACGAGTGGACCAAATTCGATGACATTTTGTATGGGTTTTGTTCAAGGAATGTGTACAGATTTTCAAAATTTTTAAAAGGATAAAAAACAAGGCACTTAGTCCTTTTTCTATACAAAACATAGGATTTTTCAAATAAGCTTCTCCATCATATATGGAATTGAAATGAGATTTCAATATAGCACCGGGTCTTCTTATTCATATGGATGAGCTTTCCAGTTATCGTTGATAAGGAAAACATATTTGTTTGAGAGAAACAAATCACTTCTAATATTTCAATAAAAACAAGAGATTAATAAGTAAATGATAAATTATACAAAATTAATATTGCTCTATAAATACATTCATGATATACATGTGAAATCTAATCTGATTTGAGCAATCAGCTGTATTGAAAAACACAAGTACAGGTGGATGAAAATAGAAATGAAGCTTTGGTGATGTGAGTGGGTGACTTTTTGTGGAAAACTGACATGTAATAGACTACACTAATTGAATCAAGGTTTAGATGTGATAATTGTTTAATTTTGCGATGGTGAATACCATTGAGTACATGGAGTATGTTCCTCTGTGCAAGCACCCTTATTCTTGGGCGTGAGGTCTACTGTTCACAGAAATACTAGTTACTTCATAACGTAGTCATAGATAAACGATTTTTTTATTTTATTGCCTTGTGCCAGTCAGAGCCACACTTCCACAACTGTGTTCAGTCACTTAATTTACTAATAGTACTCTAGCGTTGGATAAATATCTGAAATGCAGCGCTACAAGTGGAATTCCAATCTTTCCTTCTTCGGTCGTATATTTGTGGATTTGCTCTGTTGACATCGTCTTCTATTCCCGGGTAGTTCAACCTGTTCTTGAGTCAACTTAAGTGGTGGTATCTTGAAAAACCGCTTAGAATGTGGAGAAGAATATAATAAGACAAAGATGAAGAGTAAAACGAAGAAGTGGAATAAAGCCTGCCTTTTAAAGGTCACCCCACAAGTGCTGGTTCTCACTTCCAGAACACCAATACTAAATAAATACCCTGTATTATATAATGCAGTTATGCGATAACCTGAAGCATTATCTCAGCTTTCTATATTTGATTTCAATAAATTTTATGACTCTCAGTGTGTACACTATTGAGCAACTGCTAGGCTTTATTGACTAGATTGAATTCCTTGTAGTGACCTAACGCTGTGAAACGGCCTATTTGGAGAGAGGAATAAAAAGGATAAGTAAAAGGAGAGGATGGAGAAGTAGCAGTGGGAGAAGGAGAAGGAGAGGGAGGATAGAAAAAGAAGAAAAAAGAAGCAGAATGAGAGGGTGGGGAAGAAGAAGAAGAGAATCAGAAAATTAAACAGAAAAAGAAAATGAAGCAAAAGACGAAGAAGAAGAAGAACGAGCAGGAAAAGTAGTGTAAAAGAGGTGGAGGATGACGTGGAGTAGGAGGAAGAAGAAAAAGAAAATAAGGAGGAGTAGGAGGAAGAGGAGGAGCAGAAGGAGAAGAAAAGAAGAATTAGGAAGAAGTATTAATAGGGCCCGTACTTATGGCTTAAAGCTAGTTATTTTGAACTTTTGATAATTTTTAAAACTAAGACACAGCTCAGGGGACAAAACGATTTAGTGAAACCTCATAGCTCATGTCGAACTATATTTTATTACAATAATTGAAAAGTAGATATTACAAAATACAGAAAACAGATTTCTATTGAAATGAAAAATATGTCATTCTATTTACTATGATGTATTAGTTATAGAAAAATTATAGAATGGTTCAAAATTTTACAGTTATGAAAAAATAATACAAATTTCAAAATGAATCGCAGGGTAAATCAATTGCCTCCAAAAAACCGAAAAATTCAACTTTTAGCTCCCATGTTTCATAAATAATCGATGAAAAAATTTCCACAGCAAGAGATACATTATCTCTGTAATGTAACAGCATAATTCATTTATTTGTCATGAATTTTCACAAAGAAGGAGAGAGAATAGTTGAGTTCCTGGGAGCTTTACCGGTAACCGGTAGCGTCTAATTGGTCTATTACAATTCTTTAACATTGAATAGGCCTATATCACCTAACAGTTAGGCCTAACATTTACGATTTACCGGTAAGTAAGGCTCCTATGATCTCAACCATTGTTAGCTATAGAAAATAATAGCTATGTAGAGGTCAGTGAAAATCCAAGACAAGTAAAATTACGCTGAAAAAATGAGTGGTTCAGGGCAGTCTGTGTAGAGGACGGGAACTGGTTACATCTATGGCATCAGATGATAAGCCCCACTCTTTCCTTCTGAGCGAGAGACCGTTGTGAGTGATTGTTGTGAATAAGTGTTAATTTATAACTTCAAAAAAAAAAAAAAAAATTATGAGCAAAAACCTAGCACACAAACTTAATATCCGCATATCTTGAAAACTTGGAAAAAGTTATCAGTCGTTCAGCAAATCATTCAGTAGCTGCTGGTTCAATAGCGATCCAAGGTTTGTTTCACACAAACCCGGCAGTCACGTAACCGGTGTCGATCAACCGGCATAATTACATTGTACATACGATTTAAAAAAACGGATGAGTGTGAAGCGCTCTATATGATACAATGTCCCTACAGCTGGGTGAACAACCCAGCACAAATAGGTTTGAAACTTGTACGTAGGTAATAAGTTGGATGATGGTGATTGATGAGTTGAACCTACAGTTTTGGGTGGGTTCCGAACCACCGGGAATTAATATTACAGCAGATAACAACTATTGAATCGCGAAGTGATTGAGTGAATTTTCAAAAAATTTCAAATTATTTCGCAACCATCCCCCCCTTCTTCCCACTCGAGGATCCGCCCTATCGCACGATGTTGCTACAGTGACGATTCACCAATATTTCATGATAAACGTCTATTATCAAATTGTCCCAAGGGGGCGTGATCCCGAGCTTTCCCTAATGTGAAAAGTTGTGAGTAAGTTTGACGATGCACTATCTGGTTAGCACAGGGCCTCCTCCATTTTCTGTTGCGTGGTTGTAAATAAACAACAGATTAGTGGGCGGCAACTCAACTGATTGGATTGGATTGTTGTCGGTAGCCGGTGTCTAACGATCACCAAGTGATTTATTGGTTGCCCGCACACGGGGCAACTTGGTTGCCTCAACTACCAAGCCACCAAGCGACTACAGCTACCAAGTACCTAAGGCTACACTAGTAGTTCTGTGAACAATAGACCTCACGCCCAAGAATAAGGGTGCTTGCACAGAGGAACATACTCCATATACTCAATGGTGAACACCATAGAAACATAAACATCAGATCAAACCCTTGATTTAATTTTCGTAGTCTATTTTCCATAATGTCACTCTGAGTCACATCACCAAGGCTGTGTTACTATTATCAAGAAAATGATTGTCAAATCAGATCAGATTTCACAGGTCTGATGAATGAATTTATAGAATATTAATAATATTTGTATAATTATTATTTATTTAGTTATTACTCGTCATTAAACTTGACTAAAATATAAAAATTATTTGTTTCTCTCTCAAAAAAAAAAATGTTATTCTTATGAAGGCTCAATCGATCAATATCGATCAATTAAGAGGGACCGAGAGTTATCTTGAAATCTGATTCCGATCGCTTCCTACAGAAGAAGGCCTTTCTTTTTTCTTTCAAATTTTCTTTAAATGCAAGCAAATTTCGAAAATCCTTACACATACATCGCTGGGCATTCCTTCAAGGAAGATCTATGCAAAATTTCATCGAAATTGGACCACACGTTTAGCCGTAAATGCGTAACAAACAGACAGATAAATGCAAAACGGTAGACTTGAAACAAGAGTCCTCTCTTCGTTCGGTTAATTATAAAGTAGCAATAAGAGGTTGAAAAGCGATGTCAATGCATCTTACTGTACTTTATTTCATGGATTATCAAAGTAGTGTTATTATGAAGCTATTTTATTACTACTATCACCTTTTAGTATTTTAGGTTAGGTAGTATTTTAAACTCCTATTAGGAGTTTAGACCAATCAGAACTCAGGATTTCTTCGAAACTGTGTAGAAATGGATGTTATGCATTAGTCACATCAGCTGATTTAAACCATAGACCAACCATCAAGATTTATCCTTATTCTATGTTTGATTTATCCTTATTCTATGCTTGATTTATCCTTATTCTATGTTTGATATTTCCTTATTCTATGTTTAAACATTTTGAAATCAATTTTAATTTCAATTCAGAACCGAACAACAAGGAACACGCATCCTAGGTTAAGTTAGTGTGGTAAGTTATTCGATTGATTGGTAAGTTAAATTCACATCTACTACAGAATTTTGGGCAAGTTATCGGATTCATTGGTAAGTTAAATTTTACAGAACATATTGGTAATTGTAAATAAAATTTTGTTTGCAACGATTGTATTTTGCCTATAAGCTATTCGAGAAATGTGTAGGACACTCGTACTCTAACTTACATCACACTTGTGGCTTAAAAGCAGTCATGGTAAAATCCTTGCACAAACAAACCTTTTAATACCTTAATACCCCTATTTTTCATTTCACGTATGTGACAAAACATAGATATGTATTGTAAAAATTTAAATAATATTCATAAATTAGATTGAGTTAGATCTGTTGATTGTGTTTAATGTTGGATGGTGACTATCATTGAGTACATCGAGTATGTTCCTCTGTGCAAGCACCCTTATTCTTGGGCGTGAGGTCTACTGTTCAGTATTACGTTCCCATATCTACTAAGCTTAGCAATGTATTAGCATTAGAATACAATCGATAGGGATTACACACATCTAAGAATCACGGGGCTACGCCCTTCCGAAAAGAGAATAGTCTGAATTTGAAAGCCCTTAAAGATGGAAAGGGCTAGGCTACACTAGGCTTTCCTATCAGACCACCGCAATGTCATTAGATTGAGCTTTATCATGCAAGGTTCACTAAGTCACTCCCTCGTTCTATCTCACTCACTCTCTCTCCCCTGTAAACTGTACGTGTCTCTCTTTTTCCTCGACCATCCCTTTTGCCCTTGTGGAGATTTTTAGTGGTGGATGGGGGAGGGGTCTTAAAATCAAAATGAGCGTTGTTCTCGATGCTTTTAGGCAAATGGATTACTTTATGCGGCTGTTTCATTTCTTCCATATACTTTACGATGTCCTGTCTATCTATAATGTCTGAATTAGGCACAACATCTACATCAGCACGATACTGTATATAGCCGACTAGTTGCTGCCAATAGCTAGAAGAGCTTTAATATTGTTAGATTGTAATGTCAGATTTGACAGGTTTCCATTAGCCACGAATGAAGTCTGAGCGCGTGCGTGCGCCTATGCGGCTCTGCTTACCATATTTTTGAATTATTTATGGTGGGTGAATGCCAATGGTGTGCGTTAGAAAGAAAAAAATGAATTTCCCACTTTTCTAGACCTACGCCAATTGTAGTCAATTTCAAAATGGTGTTGAATATTGAAAAGTTAGCAATCATAGCTGTATAAGAAAGTGGAGGGAGCATAACGTATACCGCCAATGTTAAAAAGTTTCAACCTGAAATGGAAGCAAGCAAGGCCCTACTGCAAGGGATCTGACGCCATTCGCAGCTATTTCACAGTCAATTTCAAACTAAGTAGTTCACTTTTACAAGATTCCACTTTCATGTCAGTTTAAATGTTTGAACTACGCTTATCATCTGTGGAAATCTATTTATTCTGGTATAAGGTGGTAAAGGTGTTTAAAGTTGGACAAAACCCATTCAAACATCCCAACTGAGCACATTATACTTGAATGTATTATTTATGTAATAAGTAACAAAGTACACCGAATTTTTTCTAAATACTGCGTGAAAGAGCAAATAATTTTTCAAGGCAAATCTGAAAGGCAGGCCATAAAAGCAATATATTAGCGCTTATACACGATGATATGTTTATAATGTACCGTACAAATAAGAGGTAATCACTAATCATACTTGGGTTGTTTAAGGGAAGTGATAGCCGTGAGCCGTAGCAGGTATCTGTTCAATTAGATTATTAGATAAGCAACGCTCTCCAGGGCCCTCTCTGTAAAGGGTGACCAATTGAATTGGCCAGCTAAAAAGACTCTGTTCTCTGCTGTAAAATAACTTCCCGGTGGTTCGGAGCCCACCTAAAACTGTAGGTCCTAACTCATTACTCACGCACAAGTTTTCAGACCTGTGTAGGCTTGATCCTAAAAGATATATAATAAAAATTTATTAAATCCTCACACACAACAAAATTTGAGTAAATGAATGAAATCGAAATATCAGTTGTTATGAAGCCTGCAAATTGGTAGGGGGATATGATGGAGGTACAAAACGATTGTAAATATCGCGCATTTGATGGCTTTGATTGAGAGTTTTTGTTCGGATTTACGTCAAAAACAGAACAATGTCACCTGAGCTACGCCATTGGCTGGCTTTCACTGTACTGATAATAACAGAGCAAACTGATTGGAAAACTTGGCAGAGATTTGTAAAGAGAATAATAATTATTATGTATTGGGATTCATTGTTTAATTAAACGAACGTGTCAGCCGATGCTTTTATTATTTACTAGCATTTTACCCGTTCTCGCCCGGGAATCCAGTTTGGAGTTTTTATTTTCTGGTGGATAACTTACGGTAGCGGTCACAAAATTACAAATTGGAAAGGGTGAGTGAAATAACATATAGTGTTTGAAAAGAGAACTTCAAAAATCAACTGTTTTTTTGCACTGATGATGTGAATTTTTATAAGTAAACTACTTTTTTAGCAACTTTTCACAAGTTATCTTGTGCATAATTTCTGTTTAGTTCTTTAGATTAATGTATTCAGAAAAAGTTCAATAAACTAACCTTTTAGCAACTTTACATATGTAACCATGTGCATAGTTTTCTGTTTAGTTCTTTATTGATGTATTACAGGAAAATTTCAATACACACTAAGTAAGCTCGAATGACGCTAGGTAATTAGCAGCTGTAATATTGATAAATAACTAATCTGTTGCTTAGGCTTACGACCTATCGGCGTATCATCTTTATTATCACCATAGTGAAGTATTATATAATCAGTTGCTGTGAGAGTTCCGTACATCCCACATTTTACAAAAATAATGGAATTTAAACATTTGTGAAAATTTTTAAAAGAAATTAGAAATTGGTGTTCCAGGTGTACTGAATCGAGTTTAGAGGAAGATATGTGCCAAATTTAGTGTTCCAAGTCGCTGCCGTTTCTGTGAAATCCGTAAGACTGACATACCCCCCCCCCCCCCATACTCTCTCTTATTGATTAATTATTCACATTAAATGGAAACTACAGGTAAACACCCAAAACACCGAAACAAATAAATATTAAAACAAAGTATTCAATAATTCACAAAACAACTGTTTTTGTCTGTATAATTGTATTTGTGAAAAAAACTAAAAATTAAAACTAAGACAAAAATGAAAACCTCAACATTATTTTTTCACCTGAATAAAGACATCAATTCTCAAGCTGCGTTTTCCTAACTCCGCAATTATTGGGGTAACTCGTGAAAACCCTGACAGAGTGTTTGAGATCCAATAGCCGCGAGCCGTAGCAGGTATCTGTTCAATCAGAGAGATAAGCTGCGTTCTCGTAGGTCCCGTTTGTAACGGTGACCGATTAGATTGGCCAGCAAAAAAGACACTGTTCTCTGCTGTAAAATCACTTCCCGGTGGTTCGGAACCCACCTTAAACTGTAGGTCGAACTCATCAATCACCATCATCCAACCATTACCCACGCACAGGTCTCAGACCTATGTGGGCTTCATCCTCAAAAAAAAAAAAAAAAAAAAAAAAAGCTGTTCGGTGTATGGAAAGAGCCAATGAGTTAGATTCAAGTAGGCCGTTGTTCAAGAGACTTGGTCTCTGGACCTTGTTTATATGTGCGTGATGCTACTTTATAAGTTAAAATAGAGTGATATACCAAAATCTGGACGTAAATGATTAAAATGCTCGAGGTCAAGGAGATTATCACTTAATGAGTCACAATAGTAGTAATATTGGTAGGAAGTTCTATAACAAGCTATCACAATTTCTGAAGAGTTTTGAAAATATTGAAGTATTAAACAAATAATAGAATATTAATTATAGATTTTAATTATATATTAATAGATATTAATGATATATTATAGAATATAGACTTTCAAAGTGTACAAGAGTTCCCTTCAGAACACAAATGAGCCTCATCTCAACTAATTTAAATTTTAGTTGTGGTAACTAGTGAATAAGAATGGTAATATTGTACATAATTATTGATCTGACTTGACTTGAACTCCATAACCGGAGTCTTTAAGACGAAATCTTAAAAAAAAATGCGAAGTGCACTGCGCAGCAATATTGCCAGATAAATCTGAGGGATCGTGGAAAATTTGGCTCTAAATTACCGTACGTTTAATTGTTACGTACGATAATTTCGAGCCAGATCCCCAAACTTCTTCAGCATGCGTCTGGCAACACTAGTGCGCAGTGCGTTCCGCAAAAAGTGCGGAGCTGGAAAGACCCAGTTTTAGATTACTTGAAACGTACTTTTCCAATCACATCATTTATAATCCTGTTGAATACTATTATAATACTGTTAAAAATTCCTACCAATCTCCAAGTCAACTAAAGTAACGGCAGAAAGCTATTCGGTTGGCGCTTGACTTCTGCTACAAAGAACAGAGTGTCTGCAGACACAGCTACAACAATACAGCTGCTAATAATAATAGCAAACTACGGTGGTTAGAGGGGGAGGAACGGGAAGGGAAGAGGAATTGCAACCCGTTACCATTGAGTGATCTACAACAATACTATATTGTTCGTTACATTGATTAAGCTGAGTGTGCCGTTGTATGTAGTAGGCCTCTAACCTCGCGGTCACTTGTTCTCCTGCTCATGGATGGTGGATGATACACAAACGGAACACAAGGATATCCAACCAAAAGACTCCGACTACAAGGACGATAAGGATGTTTTTACGCAACTTGATTATTTTGGTAGAACTTAACTATTTTGGTAGACATTTTTATTAATAGAAAGTTTGGGGAAACGCCGCTAGCAAATCTCCAGGGTTTTTGGTCATAATCTTTTTTCGAAGTTTCTTGTTTGGATATTATTAAAATTAATGCATTAAAATATTATCTGTTGCCATGAGAAAAAAATTCATCAATTATTTTGTATAATATGGGGGTTCCAATTAGACATTTTTCGGTTTAAGCAGGTAATTGATCTCTAATTTTAATCTGCTATTACATGCATATCTATTCTTCCATAGATAATCTGCTTTCAATAATAGGTTAGAATTTCACATATAATATAATTAGAATTTATCAAGTGGATTAAAGATTATGTTATTTGGAAATTCTAACTTTTTAGTCTGTTCAAAATTAGTATTTACTTGTATTAAATCAATATATGGCACCTCCTGAAAAACCTACTGCTTTAGGAGGACCTTTGTTGTAATGATACTGTAAATAAATTGATTGATAAAATTGATAAATTGATTTCCAACAAGACACCATCTTGATCTGTCCAGCGAGTAGATGAGATATCGGGTTGATAACCTACAACACTACATCAGACACACCGTGCTTCAATATTACTTTATGTTATAAGCATTATTATCACTCGCCCGATGGTTCGGAATCCACCTAAGGTTCACCATGTTCCCCATAAAATGATTCAAACAGCGAGGTGAAGCACCAATAAAAACCATACGCTTATTTATTTTATTTACTGGACACACGCTCAAGATGAAAAGCTTTCATCTCCAGCGTGTTTCCACTTTCGTAGTGTTAATCGGTTATCAGCCTCGCGGGACAGATCAACAATCAATATGGCGTCTTGTTGGAAATTATATGTTAACTTCCAACTCATTATTAAGGCAAATTATTTATAATATTAAATAAATGAATGTAATAGCAGTATAATTAATCGAACATATTATCGAAAATTATATTTTAGAAAGAAATCGAGTTATATATTATTTATATTGTACTGAATGCGGCTCAGTCTGATTTCCATTTAGTCCAATTCCATTTAGTAAAACGCGGCTTAACCTTATCTGCCGTATGTCATCATGCAATGTATAGTGGTTCAACTTGAGCCGACGACATAAGCTAAACATTTTTGCAGACCCACGTTTTCATAGAAATCCATAAAGGGCAAGATGCTTCAAAAGTTTTAAAAATAAAGAGGGTCTGGGAATTTCAAGGAAGAAGGTGTTTTGATGAAGGACTGGCCAGACAAATTCAGAAATACGATTTCGTGCAGGTGTGCATTTGTATTGATGCTTTATTATTGTGATGTGGAACTGGCATCAAAAATAACTTTTTCCTGAAATCCCAATACAGCTGAGACTCCAAACAATAGACGTTACCTATAGTGGCCTAAAATGGAATTCCCATAACTGATTGAATGTCTTAGTACTAACTGCATGTATATATAGTTGAGTAGAGATAGATAATGTAGAACTAACCGTGTAATATAGATATAGTATTAACTTTACTAATATATAGATATGTTGGAATGTTGCATGCTTATTAATAATTAACCACTAATGATAAATCTAATAAAAAAAAGCGCTTATTGGCAAAGATTAAAGTTAAATTGAAATTTCAATTGGATAAATAAACTATAGAGATTTTCCAACCTGACACTTGATAAATTTATTGTATCCATATTCATAAATTTATATATATTTGTATTGATCAATTTTATTATTTTGGCATGTGATAGGTAATATAGGCATACCTAAGATTGATAAACTGTATCAAGTTTTCCTTAAAAAGGTGATCACCGAAAATTTCTGTTATATTATTCAAACAAATTAAATAATATTTCTGAAGCCATGAAGGAATTTTAAATATAATTAATGCCGGTTTTATTGAAATCTAGTCTCAATCATTAAAACTATTGAATATTTATTGTTCTAGATAATAATGCTCTTTTATGTATTTACTAATTTCTGTATGTACTAATTTCATATTTATAAATACCAACTTCAATATATTTCATGTAATTAAATTAAACACATAGATTTTAATATACAGATGAAAATGTGAGAATATGTTAAGATTCAAAGCTACTGTTATTATTATTAATTTTCATTTTATTATTCATTAGGTGTTAAATATTACTTGATCACTTCAAATTCTGATAAATATTTTCCAGAGGTATTTTTTTTATATTATTGATTGTTAATAAACTTAGCTATTGAAAGTCATTATTGATATTAATTGTACTTCAGATTTTTTCATGGGAGCCATAATTTTAAAATGTTGTAAATAAAAAAAAAAAAAAACACAAATACAAACAGAACAATGACTCAACAGTAATTTTAAATTAACAGTTAAATTCTATCCTCCATTATTATTTGTAAGCTGGACCTGACTGTGGGCGAGGCACAGGAGTGATGGTAGGGGGAGGTATGGTGGTGGCAAGAGTAATATATAAGAGGGAGCAACCCTTGGCTCGCTCTCTTTTTGGAATCGTGAGTGAGTAGTGACAAGGAGGTGAAGTGACACCAGAGGCACCATAATTCAATATCTCATAGGGAGTTGAATGGTAAAGCATATATCATAATTATTATTCTAACATATTATTTTCAACTTATAACAAATTTTTCTGCCACATCACCTCTATAGCCCCAAATAGCCATCAAATTTACAATCAGCTCAGTTTCCAGCCGTTTTTCTTTTATTTGCCAACAATTATTAATGTAGACACAGATTCAATTCTTTTTTTTTAAAGTTCTTCTATTCTGTTTTAAATACTATCTCTTCTATTAATTCCAAACACAAAACACATTTATTTTTGTGAGGCTACCCATTTTAATTTCCTGTAAGTTTATTTATAATTCAAAGATTCAAAGTAAAGCTTTATATCACTTTAATTTGTATAAAGTCGGTAGTAATTTTATTTCTAAGTATTAACTATTAATCTGATTATTTTTTCAAGATTTCAATTTATGTTCACATTTGCATTTTATTATTGTAAATAAATTTAAAGTTAAAAGGTCCTGTTTTCTTTCACTTATCTCCCCTATCTACGCCCCTGAGACCCCTGCTCTTTCTTTAAGTTTATTTATTTACCTTAATTGATTTATTTTTGTGAGACAGTGTGATTACTGGTTTGTGTTCAAGTGGACAAGAGGAGTTCTGAGCCTTTGCTAGCTTCTCCCCATTTGAATACAAAACAGTGTCATTACTGATAGTGTTTGGTTGCTGACACAGGTCGTTGCCAGTAACTGATCACTTAGGCTTAAGGTTTATTTTGTAGGTTATTATATTTATTATATGTGTTATAGTTGTATAATTATTCTTTTATCAATCTAAAAGATTGATTGGCGCCGGGCAAAACATAAAAAAAAATATATATATATATAGAGTAGGGAACTGGGAAAATCACCCAGTGCACATAAATAGCAACAAAGATAAAATAGGGAAATAGTTCAAAATGACGCCAGCAACGTGGAGCACTGATTCTTGATGTTAATCAGTAGGATTTGTTGAATTAAAACAGGATTCATTGTTGTGCTTATCATTCTTAAATTTAAAGTTTATTTCAGATTATAATCATTTTCTTTCAGCTGGTGTTATTTTTGTGATATTGTGTTGTGTCAGTGAAGATCCTGTATTACTGGTTTTTTTATATAGTAGGCCTATATATATATATAGTTAGGGTATGTCAGTTTACAGTTTAAGCAATTGCAGTATTGTCATTTTAGAAACAGAAATGGCTGATAGCGAGGGAGGTCTTAATGTACAGTATAGCGAGGGAAGTTTAGGTGAAAATAGTCACTTGGATTCAGATAGCATAGGCGATAGTTCTAGAGAATCAGATGCCCAAGTAGGGATTGGAGATGTTAGTGATTCACACACAACTCAACCCAGAACTTCAGCTATTGAGGGAAGTCATCAGAATGATTTAAGTCTTTTTTTACTAGAAATGAGGAAGATAGGTGCACAGTTAGAAGAAAATAGAAAAGAAATGAATGAGAAGTTTAGTGAAAACAGGAAAGAGATAGCTGAGAAGTTAGAAGAGAATTGCAGGGAAATCCAGGAAGTTTCCAAGGAAGTGAAAAGCTTAAAATCATTGAGAACCATGGTGGAAAATGTACAGAAAAATGTAGCTTCCCTAGAAAATAGATTGGAAAAGAAAATTGTAGAAAAAACTGAAGAGATTCGTAATGAAATTTCAAATAAAATTGCAGTGATTGATAAGAATGTTGAAAGAGTTGACTCAAAAATAACATCGGAGATCGCTTCAGTACGAAAAGAACTAGCTGAGAAAACAGTAGAGATCGACAGTGAGGCATTAAAAAGATTTGAGGAGCGACTTGAAGAGTTCCAGCAAGAGAAGACGAGAATGAGTGAAACGTTGGAGATTGTGAGGAATAGGCCCATCATTGTCAACACAAATTGCCGCGGCTCTGATGATATTCCCAAATTCGAAAAATATAGTGAGAATCCAATCCAATTTTTGATTAAACTGAAGGAGTATTTTCAGCGAAATGGACGTGAAAGTTGGTCGGAGCAGGCAAGCACAATTGAGAAAGCTTTTGACAATCAAGAGGCAGCATGGTGGATGATTGTGCAGGTGACTGTAAGTTCTTTTGAGATATTTGAGGAGAAGTTCCGTGCAAAATTTTGGAATGAAAGAATCCAGGATGTTGTAAGAGAGAGGATTAAGAGTGGAAAATTTGTGAGATCGCGGAGACTAAATGCTAATGAATATTTCATAAAACAAGTGTTGATTGCCCGTAATCTACAACCAGCTATGTCAGAGGAGGAAATTGTCACAAAGCTTGCAAAACATTATGGTGTAGGCTTAGAAAGTGCACGATTCAATCGAAATGTCAGGACGGTTGAAAGTATGGAGAGACTTTTGGAGGAATGGACCGAACAGAACATAGATTCGGAACAGAGCAAACCAAAAGAATTAGTGAAGAAAGAAAATAAGGTCACAAGTCAGAATAGCAGAAGTCCAAATATGGAGAGACGAAGATTTGAAAATCAGCAGCAAGTAAGAGGGCAAAATGAAAATCAATATCGCAACTGGTATGATAATGGTGGTAGACAAGAAGGAAGGTGGAATCCGAACCCAAACCATCAAGGAAGTTGGCGACGAAATGATCAGCAGGATTGGAGAAGAAATAATAATCAAAATAACTCATGGAATGAGAGAAATCATAGACAAGAAAATAGGCAGCCTGGAAATTCAGAAAAAGAAAAAGCAGCTGATAAAGCAGGAAATACAAAAAACTGAGTAATACGCTGTTGATGGCCCAATCGCGGTGTGATGGAAATATTCAAGGGCAGAAGGAAGAAAACGATTCTGTGGAAAATGCAACTCGTGATGAAATGAAAATGTTAAAAAATGCTTTTGTAAATAGTGTAGGAATTAAGAATAGTATTGATATTGAAAAGGAACTTTTAGATGAAGATTTGCCAAATAATAAGTTAATAGATGATAAGACGAGTAGAGCATTAATGTTGATTGTAAATATAGGAAATAAGGACATGAAAGTATTAATTGATACAGGATCAGCGGTATCAGTTATCACAAAAAATAAATTAGAAGAAATAGAAAAAGAAATAGGAGAAATAAAATATTTACCTGCAACTGGCATTTCTATAATTGGTGTGACAGGGATACGTGCAAAGAAAATAACAAAACAAGTTTTAATTGACGTTTTTGTAAATAATAAGTGTATGCCCACAAATTTCTTAGTTGTTGAAGCTCTAAATATGGACATAATTATTGGAATGGATACGCTACGAATGTACCGCGGATCAATAAACTTAGACAAGGGTGAAATAGAATTGTTTCTAGAAGATAATTGGGTCAGTGTAAAGACAGAACAGCTTACCGAAGAAGAAAAGATTATCGTCGCCAGCTGTCAACCCTACGCGGAAGCAGAAGAGTGTGACAATGAGAGGTGGGATGATTTTGTGGAGAAGCAGGTGGGAAAAGTTAAAGACAACTATCCCGAAATTGATCCCCAACCTTTGTTTAATATGTTAGAAAAACATAAACGACTGTTTCGAGAAGAAATAGGCTGCGTAAAAATTTTTGAATACAAACTAGAAATTAAAACTGATAAAACTTTTGTAAATAAATCGTATCCTGTACCACATGCAAAGAAGGGAGCAGTAAAAGCAGAACTTGCGAAAATGAAGGCTCAAAATATTATTAAAGAATGCACGTCAGAGTACATCAATCCATTAGTGATAGTTGATAAAAAGGACGGATCAATTAGGCCATGCATTGACGCTCGTAGTTTAAACAATATTTTAGTAAAGGATCACGCAACACCACACACAATAGATAATATACTACAGAGATTCCACAATAGGAAATATTTCAGCAGTATTGACCTTAAAAGCTCTTTTTGGCAAGTCACATTAAGCGAAGAATCACAGAAGTTGACGGCATTCCGGTTTGAAGGAAAGGTCTATTGTTTTCAACGTGTCCCTTTTGGCCTATCCGTATCCACTGCTGCACTGGTTCGAGCAATGCAACAGGTGTTAGGAGAGGAATTCTCTGATAAGGTTATTGTTTATGTTGACGATCTACTTATCATGACCAGCAATTATCAGGAACACGTGGAAATTCTAGACAAAGTATTGAAAAAATTAGAAAACAGTGGAATGACCATAAATATTGAAAAATCAAAAATATTGAGAAGAGAAGTACTTTTCTTAGGCCATATTATTTCTCGAGAAGGCATAAAAATGAACAACGAAAGAGTGGAGGCTATCCAAAATTTCAAGACCCCACGAAATAAAAAAGAACTTCAATCTTTTCTTGGCTTATGTAATTTTTATCGACGTTTCCAAAAGAACTATGCAGAGGCAACGGTGACATTTAAGCATAATTTAAGTAGCAAAAATAAGTGGAGATGGGGACCAGAAGAAGAACAAGCTTTTCAGGAGATTAAAGAAAAATTCTTGCAGAATGTCATGTTGGCACACCCGGATTTTAAGAAACCTTTCATTATAACATGTGATGCCAGTGGGTATGCGCTTGGAAGTGTATTGTCACAAATTAATGATGAAGGTGAAGATGAGGTGCTAAGTTTTGCTAGTAAGACTCTCAACAAACAAGAAGTTAATTACAGTACGACGGAAAAGGAACTACTCAGTGTTATTTTTTCATGCATAAAATTTCGTGAATATATACTTGGAAAGGAACTGATTGTGAGAACCGATCACAGAGCTATAACGTTTCTCAGGTCATGTAAATTGCCGGCTGGAAGATTGACACGTTGGTCATTATTATTAGCAGCCTATGATATAAAATGGGAATACATAAAAGGCACAGAGAACAAAGTGGCTGATTGCTTGTCAAGAGAAAATGCAGAAATTGCACAACAACTAGTAGAGCATAGAACCTATGAGGTATATCAGTTGAAATTTGACAATACAGACTTGAGAAAGAAACTAAAGAACATAAAAGAGTTTCAGTCCAACGATGAAATGTGCAAATCAATTATCCAATCCATTCAACAGGGAGAAGAGTCTGTTGGAAGACATCACACTCTTAATAACGGAATTTTGTTCAGCAGAATAGACTACAAACAAGAAAATTGGAAGTTATGTATTCCTGCTAGTCTAGAAGAAGAACTTATTATCGAATATCACAAGATGTTAGGACACACAGGTGTGAACAAAATTTATCAAGCATTAAAAGAGTCTTGTTACTTCAAGAAAATGTATAAAAAAATCTACACATTAGTAACAACATGTGATTTGTGTCAGAAGGCAAAACCTACAAATAAGAAAGAGGCTGGACTTATGAAGTGTATAATACCAGATAGAAAATTACATCAAGTGTTTGCCGACGTTTGTGGACCTTTACCAAAAGCAAGATTTGGAAATGAATATATATTCATTATGCATGATGCTTTCACCAAGTATACTAAGCTATACACAGTGAGACGATCTACAGCAAAGCAACTACTAGTTAAAGTACGACAATTTGTTGAAGACGTTGGTGTTCCAGAGTATCTGATCACTGATCATGGCACATATTTTGTGGGACGAGTGTGGACAGAAGAAATGAAACGTCTGAACATAAAAAATCGTTTAACTTCGGTGTGGCATCCAAAAAGTAATGTTAGCGAGAGAGGACTGAAAGAAATGGTGACGCTTCTCAGAATAATGTGTCATGAAAAACACAGCAGGTGGTATGATAATTTAAGTAGAGTAGAGGAGATCATGAACAAGATCTATCATGAGAGTATAGGAATGACTCCAATTGAAGCTATGTTTGGAAGGAAACCCGATCGTCCATTGGAAGAAATGATACAGTATCCAGAAAATGATTCAACAGAGACGTCAGAGTCGCAACGAACCGTCATTATAAGAAGTAGATTAGAAGAGATGGCACAAAAACGTAAGAGACGGCATGACAAGAACATAATCAAGCCAGTCGAATACCAAGAGGGAGACCTCGTCCTTCTAAAGAAGACAAATTTATCAAATAAGGAAGATAAAATAATTTCGAAATTATGTTTGAAATATGAGGGTCCGTATTGTGTAGCTTTCAAGAAAGCAGAAAACTGTTACACTATTCACACTAGAGCCGGCGAGTTAGTTGGATCTTATAATGTGGAGCGACTGAAACGGTACAAGGAGCGACCACCAGTCAATGAAATTCTGTGTAAATAGTGAGGATCATGTGTAGATTTAGTGTTGAGAGGGATTTGCACAAATGGTGGATTGAGTAGCTATTTGTGTATTGAACTTTTCAACACAACATAAAATATCATGTTAATAAAAAAAAAAAAAAAAAAAAAAAAAAAAAAAAAACATTAGGCTATTAGAAGACGTAGTCAAGCGGCTACCTCTATGACCTACATAAAGAAGGAGATGAAGGGGAAAGTTGTGTGAGGTCACTGGCTTCCCTGTAATATAAATGCTGTATAAATTATAATTATATATATATATATATATATATATTGTGGAACTTCGTTTGGGGGGGGGGGGGTGCGTCTTTGAAATTATAAATCTTGAATTTAATTTGTCCGGAAGCCGCAGTCGGTAGCAACGCTACACCTCGCATGGACGCCCCTCTCCCACTCAAAGTCGCACAAGAATATCTGTCTTTGCCGGGCTGAACTGTGGGTCTTGAATGGGACAGCCACTATTATCGGCCACACAATCCAGTCCACCAAAGAAAGACTTTTAAAAAATAAATAGAGAACAAGTGAAATTATTCTCAAAGAAACCGATCCACTCGAGAGCAAGACTCGGGCGCGGATCATGTAACTCTTGCTTGTTACACTCTCCCCCAAACTCCCACTACCGAGATGGATGGAACTAAAAATTTCTAGGACACACCTATATTATTTGCAAAAATGATCCCTTTGCCGATGTAAGCGTTTGATCACCTGAAATGGATTATTCTTATAATTTCCAATCAGAGCTGAGGGAAATATGAAATTAGAACAACTGGTAATGACTGTATTGAATTTAATTGAATCTCGAGTTTGAGATTTTTCTTCAAAGTTATTATTAAATGAATAAATTGACAAAAATATGTATTTATAATTCTTGAATAATTAATTGGACTGGCTTTAAATATATTTAATAATTTCGACGAGTGTTTGAGGCTTCGCCTAAGGGTGTTATAGTAATGTGAGAGTTGTTGAAGGCAATTTACAATTGACACACCAGTAATAGACATCAAAGCTCATAAATAAAATAAATAGCACATACCACTCGACTGGGCCCAATCTCACGCGCACAAGACTTCTTATTTTTCACTTTTTTCTTGGCTGCAGAAAGGAGTCATCAGGCGGACATCTTGAGTGAACCTCGTGGTCGGTCGAATTTGAATAATTTGATTCCTGAGCTGTTGACTTTGTTTTGATACGGTGATCGAATTATTGCTTTCAACAGATTTTTTGGGGGATGCAGAAATTCACTTTAACAGCACGGCTTGACATTTAACGTTAAAACATTAATACAAAAACAAATTGAGAGGGAGGTTTTTGCAACGGATCCTCTCCTCTGGGATGCCAAAAATCGTCTCCTTTCTCCTCTGTCGGAAGGACAAAATTACTGAGGAGAAAGTCTACGTCATGAGGTGATCCTCCAATTAGACATGAGAAATAATTTTTCCACCAATAGAAAAAGGACACTCGTCTTTAAAGTCAGTGTGCCAAATGCCGTGACAAATTTTAATGGTGGAAAAGAGAAAAAATTAAATTAATAAATTAAATAACTAATAGGGTATGACATAAGCAGATTTTTCTAAGTTGACCAGAAGACAGAAAAGACAAAGATAATTCGACAATAAATTCAAAAGTGGAAACAGTACGAATAAACAGCTGACTGATAAGCCGGCAGTATCAAGAATTTTTCGGCAGCTAACCCTTTCGTTTTGTAAACAATTGCACTTCATCCCGTTCAAGTACATTCAATGAACATTTAAATAGGCAAATATTTATGTAAATTATCTTCTTCTTAACTAATAAGTATTGAACAATAAATACACGTAAGTACAGGAATTATATTTTATTTTATTCCACACCTCGTATTTTTATAAATTGTTGAGTGATTGGGCCAGGCGTATTTTGCACCGTGACATGAAGCCCCCAAATTAGAAAGGGTTGAAACTCAATCATTTCTAATTTTCACCGTCTAAGGTGCAATAACAATACATGAACTTACAACTTCTACACTTAAGATCTACAACACACAAATATCACAACCAATAACAACAGTCTGCATTAGAAAATAACATGTATTAACACAAATTGCACAACTTTATTGCCGCAGCAGTGGTGTTGGCAACCACAACTAATAGTCCTGGGATCTTTGCCCAAATAGACTATGATGAGGATAAATAGTGCAGAGATGAGCCTCAGCTACATACACTAGACAGCCATGGGGATACTGTATAATCCTAATTCCCTACGATGACGGGATGGTAAGCGCACAAGCTTCCAGAGCCTCATCACAGACCTAATAGCAGATGTGTCTGGGTGAAGGTGCATGACCAATGCAAAGTGTTACAATATCACAAAAAATTGATGATCAACATCGAATATAAGTGTTGGCCTTGCAAATAACAATAATAGCAGCTATATAAAGCTCATCTATAAATATAATTTCTTTGGTTTGTTTCAAATTTGCCTGTGCGTAATGCATGTGTGTATCAGCATGCCTTCTTGATTTTCAAAATTCTCATGTTTCTGTCTCATTCTTGCTTTCAATAAATCTGTGGTCTTCTTAACTTGATTACCTATTTCTGCCTTGTTTTCTCTTTTATCGTTTCCTTTTAGTTACAGTTTCTTTAAAATACAATTGCCTGATTTTGCCAATTTATGTTAATATACGCATGAGTGCATGGGGCACTTACAACATTATGATAAGTTGTAGTTTGCCTACAACTTGAACAACAAAATAAACCTTTGAATGTAACAATCATGAATATTTTTAGAGATAATGCTAATAATACACCAATAAATATAAGATCTCTTTTCTAGTTAAGCGCAATATGATACTAATATGATACAATAATATGATATAATAAGATTTTTACAAATAACAATAAGGTATAAGATCGCCTTTCTTACAAGCTAGTATCACAGACTGTATTTTTTTTTATTTATTATTATTATTATTTTCTTTTTTAATCAGTGTTTTAAGTTTATTTTTTTTTATTATTTTTTTTAATATATATTTTTTTTTTAGATAAATACGAGTTCTCATTTTTGTTTGATTTATAATTGGTGCAATAATGATTTTTTTTTTTTCAAGTCTGTGAAACTTACTAAAATAATAAATTATATAATAATAAGATGGCTCAAAAATATTTATACAAGGTGGCATATTTATCCCTGAGGATGCCAATTGAGCCCTTGAATAAATGTTAAGTTGAAAATACAATGAGAAATTCAACAATGAACACTAAATACAATACAAAAATATAGCCGCGTTTCGTGTTGTGGGTGAGGCCAAAGATGAGGAGATCATCGCATGAAGATCCTGGATCCGGTGGTGCGCGGAGAAATGTCTCAATGCAGCAGAAACCGCCGATGATGCACAGAGATGACTTCGATGCTGGGGCTCCCTGACAACAACGAACTCCTACGGTGCTACTTGAAGGTTGAATGTGTTGAAGCGGTCATAGATTGATTTTGAAATTGAGCGCTGTTGGAATGACAAGCGTAGTGCTTTTTCTCTCTACTAGGTGGCAGCATGTCTTGGGCACTAGAATCGATCGAACAGCTGGGAATATTGATTCCAGTATGGATCGTCCAGTTGTTTTCTTTCTAACTGTCTTATGTGATTTTCCTTTTCTTTTATCGCATAAGACAGTCATTTACTATTGTCAACTATTTTTTCCTTGTCGGGAATTATTACCATTCCAATTGCCGGGACGAAAACTCCTTCTATTTCCTTGATCAGAATTGGTTTGTTGTTCCCTTGATGTGGAAAGCGGTACTGGTACAGATCTAGTTGGCATACGCTCACCAGTTGAACTGTTATTGTTTATGTTTATCAACTCGGGCTGCGCTGACGAGTGACTTGGCTTATTGGAAATAAATGAATTATTATCTTTACCTCCATTTCTAGAGTTAGTTTCTGTCTCTGTGTCTCGTAATTGGTGTTGGTTTTCGTGGTAATTTGTTTTATTGAATTGAGTGTTATTTCCTACTGTGTCCCGATCATTTCCTAACCTTTCTTCCTTCCTTTGCAACCAAACTTTTGTGTGATTTGGCCCAAACTGATCATCTATTACCTGAAGTCTATGTAAACAAGCTTCGAATTGATCATAAGATTCGAAATTCTGCGCACTCATGGCTGTCTGGATAGGACGAGGTAATTTGTGATTTAGTATCTCTATTAAATTACTTGTCTCAATAGGATTATCCATGAGGCTGTTTAAATATTTTATGTGTGCAGAAAAAGCAGTCATAGATAGACCGTGGCCTCTGTCATATCTGCATGTTATAAGGTGTGACAACAGCGCTCGTTGCTTACCTGACGACCAAAAATTGGCTAGGAAATTATCTATGAAATCCTTCAATGAATTAAATTCAGCTAACCTGCTTCTAAAGTGAATTAGCGGTTCTTTTTGCAAACTAATTAGAAGCTGCATTTTCCAAGACTGCCATGGAATATTAGACATTGAATTAATAGCTTCTAGGTGCTGTATGAAAGCGCGGGCCTGAATACCAGAGTCAGAATTATCAAATACTGGTAGGTTAGATAATAATTGACTAATATTGACACTATTGTTGTTACCAGCCGGACATATATTAGCCATATTATTTTTAATTTGTTGACATTCAGCCTTAGTCTGAGCTAATTGTAACTTTAATTCGTTAATAGCCTCAGATTGTATGCTCTCAGTCGATCTTTGGTTGACATCAACTTTCAACTGCCTAATTTCAGCGGTGTGAGAAGTCTGCTTTTTCTCTATTTCTTTTAATCTCACATCGGATTGTGACAGTTTTTCATTCACCTGTGTGATTTCTTTTTCCATCTCCTTATTTTTGGTAACAAATTCTTTACCTTGTGAGAGGAGTTTTTCATCAAATTCTGTTCTCACCGTTTGAATTTGTTCATTGGTATGCTTCACAATTTCGGTGTTTTTTACAGCTATTTCTTTTTGTAGATTTTCAACGTTTTGTTTTAATTGCTGTTGAAATTCTTGCTTCACCTCCTCTATTTTCTTATCCAGTCGGTTGCACTGCTGAACTATTTCAGTTTTTACTTCTTCATTGCCTGCTTGTAAATTTGAAGCTGTTTGTTCAATCCTTTGAACCAAGTCAACCTTTAATTCTTTATTGATCTCCTCCTGCCTTATATTCTGTTGTTCAGCTATCTTTTCAGCTAATGCCTTGCATTGTTGACTTTGTAGTTCAGCCTGGCGTCTGAAGGCTTCGAGGATGATATTCACTGATGCAACTGACAGGGGCTCATCACCTGATAACGGCTGGTTGACTTCCTCCGCCTTGCTGGCAACAACAGCGTCCGGTGCCGGTTGGAGTGAGGCAAGTAGCAGGTGGCTATCATCTAGCTGTGTGGATGACAGACGCTCGCGGATGCCTTGGTTAAAGTCGACCGAGGTGGTGCTCTCGACTGGTCTGGGAGGAAGTTCAGGCGAGGATGGAGTGTCCTCGGAAGGGGCACTGATGGTGGATTCGCTTTCAGCCATGATGGATTGTGGAAAGAGTCGGTGAAACAGTGTAGTGTAAAAGAAAATTGTGAAGTGTGAAGTGAAGTTCTTGAAATAATTTGGATGTCGAAATCAGGTCAGTCTGTTGTATTAGTAGCTCGTAGAATAAGCCCCCCACAACACAAAATAAAGACGAATATCGCGGTTACAAATAACATAAAAAGAGACTTTGGCAATGTATTGTGCATTAGCGCTATTACAAAAATAATATAACCATAAAATAGGGCTAAATAAAATTTTGTCAAGCCTTAAAGTGCATATAAGTGATGAATAATTCCCCAAATATATTTGGATAACGAATATATATTGGTCAACCTGGAAAAATCTGCTTATTTTTTAGTAATATTAAATTACTACTGCGTTCCCTGGTTCGACCTCAAACACTCACACAATATTCAACTCTGATTGGATTTTACTATCAACTAAATCAGATGAGTAGATGAATTCGGTGGTAGATTGAAGTTCGCCGGATACACAGTATAATTTCTGAAAATAAAAAGCTAATTATCTGCCTCCAGGTGACCGCAAATTTCCCTGTAAAGAAAGTAATTTCTGCACAAATTCCCCCACTCTATTACTGTCTTTCTGTTCCGGGCGCCAATTCTGTGGAACTTCGTTTGGGGGGGGGGGGGGTGCGTCTTTGAAATTATAAATCTTGAATTTAATTTGTCCGGAAGCCGCAGTCGGTAGCAACGCTACACCTCGCATGGACGCCCCTCTCCCACTCAAAGTCGCACAAGAATATCTGTCTTTGCCGGGCTGAACTGTGGGTCTTGAATGGGACAGCCACTATTATCGGCCACACAATCCAGTCCACCAAAGAAAGACTTTTAAAAAATAAATAGAGAACAAGTGAAATTATTCTCAAAGAAACCGATCCACTCGAGAGCAAGACTCGGGCGCGGATCATGTAACTCTTGCTTGTTACACTCTCCCCCAAACTCCCACTACCGAGATGGATGGAACTAAAAATTTCTAGGACACACCTATATTATTTGCAAAAATGATCCCTTTGCCGATGTAAGCGTTTGATCACCTGAAATGGATTATTCTTATAATTTCCAATCAGAGCTGAGGGAAATATGAAATTAGAACAACTGGTAATGACTGTATTGAATTTAATTGAATCTCGAGTTTGAGATTTTTCTTCAAAGTTATTATTAAATGAATAAATTGACAAAAATATGTATTTATAATTCTTGAATAATTAATTGGACTGGCTTTAAATATATTTAATAATTTCGACGAGTGTTTGAGGCTTCGCCTAAGGGTGTTATAGTAATGTGAGAGTTGTTGAAGGCAATTTACAATTGACACACCAGTAATAGACATCAAAGCTCATAAATAAAATAAATAGCACATACCACTCGACTGGGCCCAATCTCACGCGCACAAGACTTCTTATTTTTCACTTTTTTCTTGGCTGCAGAAAGGAGTCATCAGGCGGACATCTTGAGTGAACCTCGTGGTCGGTCGAATTTGAATAATTTGATTCCTGAGCTGTTGACTTTGTTTTGATACGGTGATCGAATTATTGCTTTCAACAGATTTTTTGGGGGATGCAGAAATTCACTTTAACAGCACGGCTTGACATTTAACGTTAAAACATTAATACAAAAACAAATTGAGAGGGAGGTTTTTGCAACGGATCCTCTCCTCTGGGATGCCAAAAATCGTCTCCTTTCTCCTCTGTCGGAAGGACAAAATTACTGAGGAGAAAGTCTACGTCATGAGGTGATCCTCCAATTAGACATGAGAAATAATTTTTCCACCAATAGAAAAAGGACACTCGTCTTTAAAGTCAGTGTGCCAAATGCCGTGACAAATTTTAATGGTGGAAAAGAGAAAAAATTAAATTAATAAATTAAATAACTAATAGGGTATGACATAAGCAGATTTTTCTAAGTTGACCAGAAGACAGAAAAGACAAAGATAATTCGACAATAAATTCAAAAGTGGAAACAGTACGAATAAACAGCTGACTGATAAGCCGGCAGTATCAAGAATTTTTCGGCAGCTAACCCTTTCGTTTTGTAAACAATTGCACTTCATCCCGTTCAAGTACATTCAATGAACATTTAAATAGGCAAATATTTATGTAAATTATCTTCTTCTTAACTAATAAGTATTGAACAATAAATACACGTAAGTACAGGAATTATATTTTATTTTATTCCACACCTCGTATTTTTATAAATTGTTGAGTGATTGGGCCAGGCGTATTTTGCACCGTGACAATATATATATATATATCAATGTAGCTAGGAATTCCATTAGAATAAGTTTCGATTTTAAGGGACTATCAAGGTTATTATTCACTGTAAACTCAAATGCAAAATCATACTCCAAATAATTTTATTATATTTCCTCACTTTTTAGGATATGCAGAGTGCCAACCTTTATTTTTTTGTATCGCAAAACTAAACTCATACTTCTTTTAGTATTTGCTCTTGAAGGGGGGGTTTTGAGCCGACGACATAAGCTAAACATTTTTGCAGACCCACGTTTTCATAGAAATCCATAAAGGGCAAGATGCTTCAAAAGTTTTAAAAATAAAGAGGGTCTGGGAATTTCAAGGAAGAAGGTGTTTTGATGAAGGACTGGCCAGACAAATTCAGAAATACGATTTCGTGCAGGTGTGCATTTGTATTGATGCTTTATTATTGTGATGTGGAACTGGCATCAAAAATAACTTTTTCCTGAAATCCCAATACAGCTGAGACTCCAAACAATAGACGTTACCTATAGTGGCCTAAAATGGAATTCCCATAACTGATTGAATGTCTTAGTACTAACTGCATGTATATATAGTTGAGTAGAGATAGATAATGTAGAACTAACCGTGTAATATAGATATAGTATTAACTTTACTAATATATAGATATGTTGGAATGTTGCATGCTTATTAATAATTAACCACTAATGATAAATCTAATAAAAAAAAGCGCTTATTGGCAAAGATTAAAGTTAAATTGAAATTTCAATTGGATAAATAAACTATAGAGATTTTCCAACCTGACACTTGATAAATTTATTGTATCCATATTCATAAATTTATATATATTTGTATTGATCAATTTTATTATTTTGGCATGTGATAGGTAATATAGGCATACCTAAGATTGATAAACTGTATCAAGTTTTCCTTAAAAAGGTGATCACCGAAAATTTCTGTTATATTATTCAAACAAATTAAATAATATTTCTGAAGCCATGAAGGAATTTTAAATATAATTAATGCCGGTTTTATTGAAATCTAGTCTCAATCATTAAAACTATTGAATATTTATTGTTCTAGATAATAATGCTCTTTTATGTATTTACTAATTTCTGTATGTACTAATTTCATATTTATAAATACCAACTTCAATATATTTCATGTAATTAAATTAAACACATAGATTTTAATATACAGATGAAAATGTGAGAATATGTTAAGATTCAAAGCTACTGTTATTATTATTAATTTTCATTTTATTATTCATTAGGTGTTAAATATTACTTGATCACTTCAAATTCTGATAAATATTTTCCAGAGGTATTTTTTTTATATTATTGATTGTTAATAAACTTAGCTATTGAAAGTCATTATTGATATTAATTGTACTTCAGATTTTTTCATGGGAGCCATAATTTTAAAATGTTGTAAATAAAAAAAAAAAAAAACACAAATACAAACAGAACAATGACTCAACAGTAATTTTAAATTAACAGTTAAATTCTATCCTCCATTATTATTTGTAAGCTGGACCTGACTGTGGGCGAGGCACAGGAGTGATGGTAGGGGGAGGTATGGTGGTGGCAAGAGTAATATATAAGAGGGAGCAACCCTTGGCTCGCTCTCTTTTTGGAATCGTGAGTGAGTAGTGACAAGGAGGTGAAGTGACACCAGAGGCACCATAATTCAATATCTCATAGGGAGTTGAATGGTAAAGCATATATCATAATTATTATTCTAACATATTATTTTCAACTTATAACAAATTTTTCTGCCACATCACCTCTATAGCCCCAAATAGCCATCAAATTTACAATCAGCTCAGTTTCCAGCCGTTTTTCTTTTATTTGCCAACAATTATTAATGTAGACACAGATTCAATTCTTTTTTTTTAAAGTTCTTCTATTCTGTTTTAAATACTATCTCTTCTATTAATTCCAAACACAAAACACATTTATTTTTGTGAGGCTACCCATTTTAATTTCCTGTAAGTTTATTTATAATTCAAAGATTCAAAGTAAAGCTTTATATCACTTTAATTTGTATAAAGTCGGTAGTAATTTTATTTCTAAGTATTAACTATTAATCTGATTATTTTTTCAAGATTTCAATTTATGTTCACATTTGCATTTTATTATTGTAAATAAATTTAAAGTTAAAAGGTCCTGTTTTCTTTCACTTATCTCCCCTATCTACGCCCCTGAGACCCCTGCTCTTTCTTTAAGTTTATTTATTTACCTTAATTGATTTATTTTTGTGAGACAGTGTGATTACTGGTTTGTGTTCAAGTGGACAAGAGGAGTTCTGAGCCTTTGCTAGCTTCTCCCCATTTGAATACAAAACAGTGTCATTACTGATAGTGTTTGGTTGCTGACACAGGTCGTTGCCAGTAACTGATCACTTAGGCTTAAGGTTTATTTTGTAGGTTATTATATTTATTATATGTGTTATAGTTGTATAATTATTCTTTTATCAATCTAAAAGATTGATTGGCGCCGGGCAAAACATAAAAAAAAATATATATATATATAGAGTAGGGAACTGGGAAAATCACCCAGTGCACATAAATAGCAACAAAGATAAAATAGGGAAATAGTTCAAACTCGTCATTGATAAATAAACTGCATTTCCATTAACAAAAATGATTATTGCTCTGAGCAAATCGGTTTTCAAAGTCGGTCACGCGACTATTAGCATTTTTTTTTTTTTTTGCTTGTGACGATGCACACATCAATTTATTGTTTGAAGGCTGACATTGAGATTAATTGCTGTAATTAATAGCAGAATAGCAAACATGGACCACGAAGCGCAATGACGATGGTGTGTTCACAGCCGAACACTTGCATTCATATACACTGAACTCGTTTAATGAAAAATATGTGCGACATGTTTTGAAAGGAAGTGTACTGGACAGCTAGACACGCGATTCTGAAGAACATGTAAGAGGAGAAAAAAGAGGAGGATGATGAAGAGAGAGGAAGGAGGAGGAGGATTATAAAGGGGTGGGGAGGTGGAGTAGAAGGATGAGGAGGAAAAGGAAGAGGAAGAGGAAGAAAAGGAAGAGAAGTAGGAGGAAATAAGGAGGAGGAAGAGGAAGGAAGAAATGAAATAGAAAAAGGATAGAAGAAAAAAATGATAAGAAGAGGAAAATAGAGGATGGAAAGCCGAAAAGTGTCAGAAGAAAATGAAGGACAAGGAAGTGATGAAGAATAAAAATAATAAAAAAGAGAACGAAGTGTTAAAGAAGGATGAAGAAAGTGGGAGAAAAACCAATGAAGAAGGAATTGTGTTGGAGGAGATGGAAGAAGAATGAGAAAGAAAGAAGGAAGTGTTGAAGGGGAAGAAAGACAAAAAAGTGGGAGATAAAACCAAAGAAGAAGAAGGAAGATGTTGAAGGAGAAGATTGAATAAAGTGAGGAAAATGAGCAGAAAAAGGAAATCAAAGCAAACAGAATAACTGCTTTTATTTTTACCTAAAAAAAGAAGAGAAGAATCTACAAGAGTGAAGCAATAAGAAAAATGAAAGTAAAACATATCGAAAGTTGATGAAGGAAATGACAGAAGATGAAGACGCTGCAAAGTAAGTAGGAGCAGGAGGAGGAAGAGAAATAGAAGTTGGAGGAGGAAATTACATGGAAAGAGAAGAACTTGAAACGAAGATAAATTAATGTGATGCGAAAAAAAAGACGAAATAGTAAAGAGAAAAATCGTAAGAAGTAAAAGTGAAGATAGGAAGAAGATGTAGGAGAGTGAAAAAGCAGACCCAAGATGAATAATGCTGTAGCTCATAAAAGTGTTATTAATATGCATGAATTTCCTAAGCGTGGCAGGCAGCCTGAAGCGGGTGGAAAAATCAACTGACTGTAGTTAGTTATCAGCGACGGGCGTAAGTGGGTCAAGACCACTAACCACACGACCGCCATTTTCGACCCCTGAAAATACGCGTGCGCGTGCTCACTTTCGCGTCCGCAAACGCGCTGGAAAACGCCTTCCGAACATGAGCGAAAATCAGGAAGGATCAGACATCACTCACAGAGGCGGTAATCTTAGGCCGGTTTTATGCAACGCGTTTTCTGTCGCGCGTTAATAAACGCGCTGACAATTTGGTAACGTGACAGAAGACGCGGGTCAGAGATGGTGAAATTCAGAGACCAATAAGTAAATGAAGTAAAAGGGTAGTTCCACCTTGCCGCTTAAGCCATGTTATTGGAAGCATGATTGATGGACCTATTACAGATGGGATCCGAACCACCGGGAAGTGATTTTACAGCAGATAACTGTCTTTTTGCTGGCCTATACAATCAGTCACCCTTACACAGAGGGCTCAGTAGAGCGTTGCTTATCTAATCTGAATGAATAGATACTTGCTCACGGCTATCACTTCCCTGAGACCCAAAACAAGGACCAATAAAAAGTGCAATTTTGCTCATTTTTGCGCCCAGCTACGGGTTTAGGTGAAACTAGGGGACTATAAGGTAGAATAACATGCATGTACTGCAGACCTTCCTAATTGCGAGCCACTAATGGTGCACATATACAATGCGCTTTATGTTTAAAACTACCTCACCATAATTTTAAGGGACCTCTAATACTATATTACTTTGTAGACAAAGTATTAGGTATTAAGCAATTTGTAGACAAAGTCTGTCAATTGTTAAAAGTCTAACTATTGTATGGCTATTGAGATATTCAGCGAATAAAACACGATTCTATGAATTTTTTCCAAATATTAGGTTATTTCACATTAAAAGGTAGAGAAAATGACAAAAGATTACATAAAGAGAGAATGAATTGAATTGAATTGAATTGAATTTATTGCCACATAAAAAAAAAACAGAAACATTACAAATGTCATTGTACAAAATAAAACTAAATAATAATACACTTCTACATTATATTAATCTACATAACTACAAGATCTTTTGTATTAGTGATTACAATGTAATTATATGTAAAATATTTGAATATAAATTATATGTAATTAATTAATTATCTGTATATCGTCTGTAGCCCTAGTACAGTAATGTGCTCAATTACTATTATTTAGTTTTTATAATTATTATGGCATCACCAGCAAAAGGAAAAACCTTGTGCGCTGGTGAGAGTCGCATTTATAGTTTAATAAGTTTATTTTTTTTTTTTTAATTTATTTAGTAGACAATATAGTCACTTGCATATAATTTTATTTATTGAATAAAATTTAAAGATGAGAAAAATTTTGATCTAATCCATGAATTAATGTTTCTGTTCATGTGAATTGTTTTATTATTAAGTCTGTTTCTCAGGTATTCGTTTTGTAGGATATTAATGTATTTACTGCTAATGTAGAGGAGCTGTCTTCTAAGTAGTGTTGAATTTGTGTAATAGACTTGATATTCGGTTGTTGAATAGGGTCTCAAATCATAATTTAATGTATCAGTTAACGAGAATTTATTTTTATATTTTAATAAAAAAATTATATTTTAATGAAAAAATCCTAAATTAGACTAGAGCTTCATAGTAGTACTGAAAGAATCATTATGACAGTTGATAGTGTAGTAGATCGTAGATACTCCACAGATATTGGAAGAGAACTGAGAATGTAGAACAGTAAATGCACCAATGAAATCTTTGGTAGTAGGTGGGGGTGGAAATACCCATTGCACGATCGAGTTACTGGTAGATGACATTACAAAAAAGAAGTTGTGATGGATAGAAATCGACTAGCGAAAAGACCTGTTAATGACATTAGAGGTAAAGGATCGAGGATCGGGCGCAAAAGGGCCACTTTTGAGAGCGCAACGATCCTGCATTCAAGGATACTCAATAATCGATTAGATCAAACTGTCATTCAGAAGTGGAGAACAGTAATTCAATTATTGACCGAACGAAGAGAGAACTCAGTTTCAAGTCGACCATTTTGCATTTCTCTGTACTTGTAACACATTTTTGGCTAAAAGCTTTGGACCAAATTCTATGGAATTTGCATGGATCTTCCTTCAAGGAATGTTCAGCGACAATGCATGTGTATGGATATTCAAAATTTGCATACATTTAAAAATATGATAAGAAAGGCACTCAGGCCTTCTATAGGAGTCATATTATTTTTAAAATGAGCTCCTCCATCACATGGAATTAGAATAAGATTTCAAAATAGCCCTCGGGCCCTCTTATTCATCTGGTTGAGTCTTCATATGAATCAAGTTATCATTCATAAAAATAGCATTTTTGATTATTGCTAATATTCCAATTAAGTATAATAACAAGTGATTACTATGTAAATGATAATAATTCAAATTTAATTTACATTGTCCTATAAATTCACTCATCAGACATGTGAAATCTGATCTGAGCAATAAGCTGTCTGGAATAACATAAGTACAGGCTGGATCAAAATAGAAATGCTAATTATAATAATTATAAAATTATGCATTAATATTCTACACTGAAGGGGAACATTACTTTTTCAACTTTTATTAGCCTAGTTACTTTTTATTATGTAAATCAGCTTAATGCAAGTATGTTATTTTTTTATATATATACTCAAATTCAACTATAATCTGTAACGATACTCATGTATTTTCAGCAATTTTAATAAAAAATTCTAATTCATCAAGAAAGCGTGAAATAATCATCACTTCGAGATTTCTGGAATCATCTCGATAGACTTGACAAATTACATTGAAGTGATCCATGACTTGACACTGATGTCACTGCAAGATGACATTTACACCGCTGATGATTAATAACTGAAGTTTCAAGAAAAACCAAAGACAACGCTATCCTACTACCATCATCATCATCAACATAGTTTGTCATGGCGGAAGTTTACAGCAACTAAACATCGGAATTATCGTTTGAGAATAATCTCAAACAACATTAATCACTCAGCAAATAGTGCTTTCAACATGGTTGGATCTGAAACGCTGATAGAAATCAGAATATCATGAAGAGCTGACACAAAAAAAGCTGAAATACTTGTAAACTAATTCCAAACTTATTCAATCTTGATAAAAAAAAAGTAAGTAGTAGACGTGATAAAGAGCTGACGCAAAAAAGCGTAAATACTTGAGAAATTTTTCTAAACGTATTCAATCTTGAGCAAAATATAAGTTGATGGCGGAAAAATAAGGAAATTCAAGACGACCACACGATAGATTATTTGATTTCGCAGTCATACTACAGGGTTCTGAAAAGTATTTTTTGCATTATTGCAGAAGATTTCCATAAAAGTTTGAAGCTTGTGCGTGATTAGTGAGGTGTAATGACATTCTTGCCTTGCCAGCAATGAAGCCCATGATCAATGGAATTGTCAGTTATACCTTTGTCAGTTGGCATATGCGCATGACATCAGTCTATAACAAAGATTGCGTGCATTACAATTGAATAGTATTGAACCCTTATTATACAGAGCCACTGGAGTCGCGGTTGCGCGCCACAATTTCAGGCTAAATAATACAAGCCAGGCAAATTTGATTAAAAATCAGCAGATAACTTTAAAGAAGTGCATGTCTTTGTGTATATTGAAATAGTTAAGCTAAGTTACACGGTCGGCTGGTGTAACTTAGCCTTAAATTTTGGCCCGCGACTGCATTGGCTCTTTATAATATCAAGGCTTTAATACTTGAATTGTGTTCGACTTATAAGCTGAATAGCTCAATATAAATTCAAATTTGATAAGCAAAGCCATTATTTGATCTAGGAAAGTTATTCAAGCATTTCAAATTTACAAACAAATATGAGATCGCAGAGTTAATACTTTATCATGTTAAATTGTTAAGACTTAACTGTATAGTTTAACAATGTTCAATCATAAAATATTAATATTAAGACACGATCACGCGAACGCAGAACTACTTCACCAAATGACACTTTGGCTCTCAATTTAGTTTTATGATAGAATGAATTTTATTAATAGCAAATTATTTAAAATTAGCTATAAAATACTAGACCAAATATTACTAATTCAACTTATTATACTTGAATTTTGAAAGTTTATGTGGATGTGGCATAATAAAAGCATAAGAAAATAAAGTGAAATTGTCAGCTCAAGTGATGCTTTTGTATTTAATTACAGAGATAGTGATGGGTTCATTATTTAGAGATTAAGAGGATTAAAATAGTTTATATTCAAACAGCTAGAAATCGAAAATCAGTGCCATATCATCACTATTCAAAAATAACGTTGAAATTAAGATAACTCTTCGTCATAAACATTGACATAACCTATAGACTTTTCAAATTCAGCCGACTCTAGGTTTAACGCTAGAAGTCTGAACAAAATTACAAAATTCAAAGTTTTTCAATCACACTAGTCAGTTTTAAAGAGCTGGAACGGAATGAAACAAGTTAGTAAATCATAAAATCGAAAACAAATTTGAATGTAACGTACTGAAGTTGGTCTACGGCAAGACAACAAAAGAACGTTGAACATACACATCATACGCATTAGCATAGCATACTAGAGAACAAAAACCTTGAAATGAGTATTCTTTTGTGACATTTGTTGGACAAACTAAACCATGCTAGTACTTACTTTGGAGAATATTATCCGTAATATAATGCTAGAAAACACTGAACAAACTTCACACACAAAAACCGCATCGAAAACGCACAAACATAACCAATTTAACGAATTAAATCACGGAGCGCTATGAAAACATGTTTCCTTTCACGCGGACGAACAACTACTTAACGGAAGTTTATGTTTACGAACGGTTGCAACGGCAGCGCTAGTGTAGTTCCTCAACTGACGCACCTGCCATTACTGAGCGCCAGGTTTGAAATACTCCGATAACGAGAACTTCATCTTCTGTCAGACAATTGAAGCTTTTAGCTGTATGATTTATTTAAAATGAAGTGATTTGTTAGTTTCCATTGAGTGAATAACAACATACAGTCATAATATTAATATATATTGTAGTAGTATTTAATATTAATAATATTGTAGTTTTCTGTTAGAGTTGGTAGGTAGGCAATACGTGTAAAACGTTAATGCTTGATTTACTGGGACCCTAGCTGGGAGCTTTAAATGTTACCGATGGCGTCTGATTCATAGACGTTGACAATTTACCTGTTACCGGTAAAGTTCCAGAAACTCAAGCAATGTTTAATGCATCCACCAGCTTCTAACCCATGAATGTTGCCTTTTTTAAAACCATAATTAAATCTGTGATGTTTTCCATTACGAAATACTTAATGAACAATCTAATATTAAAACTGACACTGTATTTCACTTTTAAATAATGTTTTACTCACATATATTGGAGATGCTTGAGGAATGCATTTCACTTCTGAAAAGAAGAGGCTGACGAAGCTTCTTTTCAGAAGTGAAATATGCATTCCTCAAGCATCTCCAATATATGTGAGTAAAACATTATTTGAAAGTGAAATACAGTGTCAGTTTTAATATTAGATTGTTCATAATTAAATCAGTAAATAAACAGTTTTTATTAAGGGCAGACTTAGAACTCAAGCCCTCTCTTCCACTCAACACACAACTTAAAATGATCACTCTCTGTGATGTTTCATATTACGAAATACTTTATTAACAATCTAATATCAAAACTAACACCGTATTTCTATTTAAATAAATTGTGATTTTTACTCACTTAAACTGAAGGAAAGAAAAATTATCACTGTTATGAATCATATAACTTAACGAAAAGTAAAACTCACCCAAGAAAACAATTTCTGATAAAACTAATGACAATATATATTACATTAAATTTGTTAAATGGTTAGATCGTTTTAAACTGTTAAAGCCAGCAGGTTCTCCACCCGTGAAACTTATTGCCATTCTGAAAACCGTGAACCACTAAATGATGATTAAAACTCTGCTCTGAACAAAACTTTCTAAGAATTGTAATCAGAGGATTCTTATATGCATCGGTGTTAACTCTTTCTCATATATGGGTTGAATGGAAGAGAAGGCCTTGAATCCTAACTCCACCTTTATAATGAATACAATAAATTTATGCATCTACCTCACCTCAATAAAGAGATGGTTCAAAGATGAAGTTAACGATGGTATTGCTTAAATTCAAATACATCAATGATAAGACTATGCACCTGCATCCTTTCAGTACTGTTTCAAATTCATTAGCTACGAATCATGCTTTTTCAAAACTGAGCCAGTAGATGGTTATGAGTATTTTATAATGAGTAAATAAAAGTATTATATTTGTGCTAAATCTTTATGAGCTGAATAAAGATACTTAAATAATATGCAAAATATAACTTTGTATTAGAGTAAATTAAAAACAGTTTTGATCACTCATCTTTTCCATAAAAGTTTACTCATCTGCTGATCATTATGTAGGGTGATTAAAAAAAAACGCCGGTTTTGATAGTATCAAATCAAGAACTATTTTAACAAAAATCGCAAGTACAATACATGGACACATCTAATCCTTCAATTTTATGTATGAAGAATACTTTTGGACAAATCATCTCCACTAGTTTGCCACCATAAATAAAATATGATAAGGACTGTATCCAAATAACTCTATCAGAAGTCCACTCAGGTGATACCTGTTCAACCTGAAGTTCAACCTTCAATTACGCAGTATCGAGTTTCCTTCTTCAAATAATGGATTTTTAGGAGCGAATTGGTCCATTTTAAATAATCGTGTCTTTGGCGAATGCTAACAAACCCAATGGGGCAACTTGACGATATTTTTTGCGAAAAGGATGTGGAAACTTGCAATCATAATGCATCACCTGGATAGAGTTCTTATATGACAACAGATTTGGGGAGATGATTTGTATAGTATCAATTTTCATACATAAAAACGGAAGATTAGATAAACGTGTTTATGAACATTTCTGAGATTCTTGTAAAAATACAGCTCTAAATTTTATATATAAAAACCGGCTTTCTTTTTTAACTACTCTATTAGTTATGAACTTCAGGATATCTCTACTTATATTAGGCAGAACAGGGAGTGAGTGAAAGTAACAAGAAGCTCAAAGAGTCCTTACCTAAATCATTTATGTCCTTGTCAATCTCTAGCATTAGAAGCGGATAATCTAGCATTAAAAAATGAAATATTCACACATACGAATGAAACTGATAGATGGAAATCACTTTAGCACGGGTGTGTTCTGAGTCCATAGAGTGTAGTCCTTTTCCTATTGAAGTAAGCAAATGTGTCAACATTGGTTTTAATGTTAAAATTTGAAAGATGCATTTATTTCCCAAATCTGATTCAAGGGATATTTTTAGTATATTATTTTCTTTTGAAACACGTACCTTAGTGACATTGATGAAGCATATGATGTTGGTACGTAAGGTGAAAAGTATAGCAATGCCAGAGATGAATTCTTTGACATGAGATGAATGTCTTTGACATTGAGATGCACATAACATTTTTGTTTCTGATAAAATTAATTTATTGTCAAGTTAAAATGGAGTCGGCAAATTGATTAGCAGTGAGTTGGTGTATTGTGTTGGTGGATGCAAGATGGAACAGGAGCTCCATCTTGCATGGTACGGTATCCCGCCGTCCCAAAAAGGTAAGGCCTTGGTTAATCTTACAAAATTTGATCTGTGAGCTAAGAATAGGCTGACCCCACAACCAATCATCTCTTGCTCTAATGTTTGAAAATATTCAGATATGCCAAGCGAGTTGCCAACCACCTATTTCGAATAAATTATTAGTTTGTGTAAGTCAGTCCAATAAATATTTATATTTCGGTTTGAGATAAAAGTTAGAAGCAGAGTTGACAAATTATTATGTTTAAATATAATATATACGTATGCTATCGTAGTGTGGTGTAATTCATCAAAACAAGCCCTTGATAGGGTGTTTAAGATCCAAAAGAAAGCTGTTAGGGGTACAGAAAGTGAATAAGATATATTCATGTAGGCCGTTGTTCAACAGACTTGGTCTCCTGACTGTACCCTGCTTATATGTGTATGAAGCTACTTTGTATATAAAAAAAGAGTGATATTAAACAAAATCTTGACTTACACGTCAAAAAATAAAAAAAATGAATGATAGAGTATCATAAATATATGCAGCTGCATCAGCCTGGTTCACATTTAAGTGTAAAGCTAGTTCGTTTCCTAAGTGTGTTCTGTGTAACTTGGTGCTGAATGAGATGGAAAAGACGGCGGTCTCCTGACCTGACTTTGTTGCCAAACGATTAATAATAACCTGGTTCACTAAATGGCCTATTTGAAAAGCAATAGATCAGTTTTTGGTCAATAACTTATTGAAAATGAGCCATAAGCATCAATTTTTTCAAAATCATGGACCAGTAAAGGTCTGAGATCAGAGTATTTTGTCTTGTGCATCTGTGATATTGTTTCTGAACTGAATGTAAAATGCTTAAATAATAAAAATATACTTACTTTGTTCATAATATTACTTTGAAATAAAAAAAAATAACTGTATGAAACTGCATGACCGCATCTACCAACAAACAATCCATGTTCAATACCTATGAAACTTGCCTTTTTCAAAATCATAAACCAGTAAATATTCTGAGGATGGGGAGGCGATTGGTCACGCAGTGAGCGTGATGTTTATGCGATCTTGATGTTCAGTCACAAAGTTTCGTAATACTGCGCTTGGATTGGAGACCGTGCTTCAATGACTTGATGTTCAGTCACGAGCTCTCAAGACTGCGCTGGGATTGGAGACAGTGTTTCAATGACTTGATGCAGTGACGTAGCCAAGATTTTGAAATATGGGGGAAAATTACTTCCCCGGAAATTTTTTGAAAAAATAGAGGCCGTAGAACAGTCTTTTTTAGCTCTCCTGAGGGCATTGAAAATTAACACCAACATCAGTGCTTTGTCTTATTTTACGTTTAATTTAATGGAAAATTATTTAAAATTTAGGACCGGAAGGGGGGGGTCCGGACCCCCAGGACCCCCCCCTGGCTACGTCACTGCTTGATGTTATAAGCATTATTATCACTCACCCGGTGGTTCTAAACACAGATAAAATTTTGGGTTCTATGTTCTCTATGTTCCCCATAACACGCCTCAAACGGCGAGGTGGAACTACCCGTCAAGGGTCTCTCCACCAATAAAAGCCATAAGCTTATTATTATTATCAGGATTTTCTAAAGCCTCGGCTTCCTAGAATGGATTTGGACTGAATGAATAGCGGACAGGGTGCATGTATACCACATCATTTCCGACATCACACCATCACTTTCATCTAATTAAATAAATAAATAAATCTTGTTCGGTCCAGCGAGTTGGTGAGACATTGGGATGGTAACCTACAACACTACAACAGTGAACACACGCTCAAAATGAAAAGCTTCACCATCTTCAGCATGATTCCACTTTCGTAGTGATAATAAGTTATCAGCCTGACATCTCGCGGGACAGATATCAAGATGGCGTGTAGTTGGAAGTTATAAGCTACCTTCCAACTTATTGTTGAAAGCAGATTATGTCCTTCATTCACCTCATTACCCCCAAAAAGGTACATATTCATGTCGGCCTACCCAAGAAAATAATTGAAGGAACAGTGGGTTGTGATATTATACAAAGTACTTTTCTAAGTTTTCGAACACAAAACTTTTTAATTACAAGTTACAAATTATTACTTATATAAAATGCAGAATTTTGTCTATTTGCACCCAGAATGCGTGCAAATTTCGCGGAACTTGGAAATGCATCACTTAGTCCTCCTTAATATTAATAATTCTTTGTATGTCATCTACTGCTAGATGATGGAGCATCTGTCTTCAACTCATAGATCTGAAAAAAATGTTTACTTCATAGAGAGGTTGCGAAAATCTATGCGAAAAACTATTATAATCAATTTGAAGCCATTTGTACACTGATGTGCGAAAACTCATTGGTTGAGTTCATGGGAGCCCTACCGGTGACCCGTAAATGTTACCGGTGGCGTCTGGTTGGTCTATTTAAATTCATAGACGATAAAATATTTGAATAGACCAATCAGACGCCACTGGTAGCAGTTACTGATTACCGGTAAAGCTCCAAGGAACTCAACCAATGAGGTAAAATTGTACAACAAAGATGTTAGAATGATTAAAATCTTACCAAATTTAGAGGGATATGCAATGCCGTATGTAAAGTTTCAGAGATGATGCAGTTAATTTAATAAATTTCAATGATGAAGAATAACTATAAAAAATTATATTTAGTCCAACATCTTTAGAAGAAAGTTTTTCTTTGTAATGGTTAAGTTCATGGGAGCCATCTTTATTACTGGTAAATGTAACTGGTAGCGACTGATTGGTCTATTTAAATTCATAGACGATAAAATATTTGAATAGACCAATCAGACGCCACTGGTAGCAGTTACTGATTACCGGTAAAGCTCCCATGAACTCAACCAATGTGGTACAATTGTACAACAAAGAGTTTAGAATCTTACCAAATTCGGAGAGATATGTAATAATGTACACAAAGGTTAAAAACTGATGCAGTTAATTTAATAAATAAATTAAATAATAAGAATAACTATAAAAAATTATATTTTAGTGCAACATCTTTAGAAGAAATTTTCCATTTGCAATGGTCAAGTTCATGGGAGCCTTCTTATTTACCGGTAAATGCTACCGGTGGCAGCTGATTAGTCTATTCAAATTCATAGACATTAAAAAATTTGAATAGAGCAATCAGATGCCACTGGTAGCATTTACTGGTAAATGAGAAGGCTTCCATGAACGCAACCTATATCTTTGATTGCCGGTTTGGCCATTATATCTAAGGTGCAAAATATAATTACACTGTAACAACAACCTAACAAGGTAGCTTCGTGATGTATTTAATTCAACTATGAATATTGCTCAAATCTGGAATTACAATTTTCTTGGGCGTGAGGTATACTGTTCACAGAACTACTAAGTACTAATCCAACTTACCTGAATATAAGCTTCCGTTAAAGTGATCATTTGGGGTAGAATATCAGTTACATGCAAGTCTTGCATCTCATACCATTTTCCAGTTCCCTACAACACAGAAAAATAATTAGTGGAAACCCAATCGAATCAAATAAACTACTTCTGCTGTAAAACCACTTCCTGGTGGTTCGTAACCCACCTAAAACTGTAGGTACAACTCATCAATCATCATCATCATCATCAACTCAGACCGCATACCTAATAGGTCTCAGATCTATGTAGGCTCATCCTCAAAAAATATTGGTCACAAGTAAGATTTTTTAGTTTTATAAAAAATGGCTGGCAAAATTACATTGTGCGATTGAAAGAGTACCCAACTTTGGTAATGAAGTAAATTTAATAATTTAATATTGCCCAATTGTGTGCTGATAGGCCTATGCACAGGGGCGGATTTACAATTTCTTCGCCGAGGGGCTGACAGCAATTTGCAGCATTGGAAAAACAGGACGGGGGGGTGGGGGTGTTTAGTCTGCTACTACTCTAACAATTTATGGAGATAATATAGCCACTCTAAAACCACGTTTTCAATGATTTTGAACATAAATTGATCAATTTTAGCCCACATTATGTGTCAAAGTAAGTTTTATATAGTTCTTTCATTTATTTAGCATATGGTTTAGTACAGTATAACATGCATTATAACAAGATACTTAGTCTCTTGTCAATTTCATATAAAATCTAGAATAGATATTCTAGTCATTCCATTCATAATACCAGATTGACTTTATTATTTTAGTTCTCTCATGATTGTCAATGGGAAATCCAGCTCCTTATTGATTTAGTAAAACAAATGAAGCAGGCCTACTTGAAACTATCTTCAAGCCCCCACCTCACCTGATTAGGGTACCATAATAGAAAAAATTCTGAGATTATCACTCGGTGAGTCACAATAAATTGAGGGAAGTGATAGCCGCGAGCCGTAGCAGGTATCTGTTCAATCAGATAGATAAGCTGCGTTCTCGTAGGTCCTGTTTGTAACGGTGACCGATTAGATTGGCCAGCAAAAAAGACACTGTTCTCTGCTGAAAATTACTTCCCGGTGGTTCGGAACCCACCTAAAACTGTAGGTCCAACTCATAAATCACAATCATCCAACTCATTACCCACGCACAGGTCTCAGACCTATGTGGGCTTCATCCTCAAATAAAAAAAAAAAAAAAAAAAAAAAAAATAGTAGCTTATTCAAACAAAAGCCTAGTTATATTGGTAGGAAAGTCTACAACAAGCAGCCACAGTTTTTAAAGAGTTTGAAAATACATCTTGTTTGACTCTTTTGTCAAAAACTGTATCTTAATTTAGGCTCCAATACCAAAATTTCATTTTCTCTGGGGGAGGGGATCTATCCTCCCTGATCGCCTCCATTGCTAAAGCACTGCGTAGAATAGTTTACACACACCATGCTGTTGTGATATGCTTTTTCAAAGCATATCCTTGAAATTCCCCACTAATGTATTATGTTGATTTATTTACAGTGTGATTCACTTATTACCTCTACTTATTTAGTCTGAAACAAAAAAACTTTCAAGGAATAATGCATGAACGAGAGAAAAAATAGTTTTCTTTCGAGTTTGGTCACACTTAGAAAAGGTGAGCTACCATAAAACTACATTAACAACGGTTGTACGGAGCTATATTTGTTGCGCTTGCAATTACATAGCCGCACTGTGGAGGACAGTAATAACTGAAAGTGACCTGTTACTAAAAAAAAAATAAATAAAAATAATACTGAGTGCATGCACAGATTTTTTAACTTTCTTCAATATTAATTCTTTTCATTCAAACTATTTTTTTAAATATTTGTAACAGAAAATTTTATTCCAAAAGCCGTCGCCCTGAGGCCGCCACTGTCAATGCATCATTAAACTTCTATGATTTCTAAAATTCTTATTAAATTTCTGATTCACAAATGTGCACATTACAATAAACTTATATATTTTTCTCAATGGTAAGCTCTTGAGTGATAAGCTGTCAATTTATAAGTAGTGATCACTCAATGCCATTACTATTTCCACTCATAATTTGCTTGATTAGATCAGTTCTACAAAGAAGATCTGTAAATCAAGCGGAGGTCCATAGCACAGATGAAGAAATAGTGATCAGAATAACAAACATAAAGATTAGCGGAACGGTATGCTAAAGCTCCAAAATAACTGGACCACTCACCTTATGCAATACGTGCACTCTGTAGGTGCCTTTTGTAGGCTCCCCATCATGAACAATATTAGCCACCAAGTCGTAAACTGTATTTTTATGCTTCGCCTTTATTTCGGGAGTTAGAATATCGCCGAAATCAATATTTCTGAAAAATAGATACTGTTAATTATTCTCAATCAGTTGACTTGTTCATTTCAAATCAATAGAAGCATGTGACCAAATAAGGCACTGAATCCTTGGTTCTAAATAATTAGAAGACATCTTCCCAGTTAAAATGGCAATGGCAAGTAAAAATAGTATTCCTGATTGTGGCCAAGAATTAAATTATGTATAAAAGCCATATCTGAAAGTAGGCTGAAATTGAAACAGTAAGGCTTATTTATTGGGATTGTTTAGGCTACAAACTTCATATTTGAGTTTTAGAAGTAAGTCCTTGATAGAACTTCAGTAATTCCAGAAATCAAACACCTTAGTAATCAAAGTACGTTTCATTCAAAATATATAGTGGTATAAGGGCATTAATATAATATATAATATGATATATAGTGGGGCATTTGGCAAGGTATTAGTAGTTAATAGGTCTGGGACATGAATCATAAAAAATTATATAAGGTATAATTATCTACAGGTTACCAACCCCTCGTGGACTTGTTGTACTCACCAAAATAATGAAAAAAGTTCATATAAACATGGGTCCGCTAATGCTTGGTTACAGTTAAAAGTGGTGGAAATTAGCAGCTAGATCCATCAAAATAGGGCCCACTTTGTAAGGGTGGCAGATTAGTTTGCCCAGCCAGCAAAATAGACTGTTCTCTACTGTATAATCACTTCCCGGTGGTTCGGAACCAACATAAATCTTTAGGTCTAACTCATCAATCACCATTATCCAACTCATTTCCCACGCTCAGACCTATGTGGGCTTCATCCTCCGAAAAAAAGGTCCCAATACTGAGAGGGCTTGTAAAACAACAAAATAATGAAAAACGTTCATATAAACATATGTCTGGAAATGCTTGTTTACAAAGTTAAAAATGTTAGAAATGTCTAAATTTTAGTTACTATCAATTTACTGATTCGCAAATTAGTGATGTCTTAGTTTTAGATGAAGCTACTCTTTAGAAGTGAATCGCATTTTTCATATCTCCCGTATAAGTGAGTAAAAATCATATTTAAAATAGAAATACAGTGTTAATTTGATATTAGATTCTTCATTTTATTTGTACTTTGGTCAGGTACCATGTAAAACTAGCTTAAAATCGAATAAACAAGTTAGAAGAATGTAACTACATTAATATTTGAGATATTCGAGAAAATATGCTAAAATGAAACGTTTAACCTTAAGTATCCAAAAAATAAATAAAAATAAGTTAATAATTATGGAGCAAAAATACTTACTTGACTGGGAAATTGACAATAGTTGGATTTTTCTCAATAAAAAACGTATTTTTTGTAAATCTCTGAAAAGGAAAGTTTTAAATGTGAATAACACAATAATGAGCATCAAATTCACAAATCAAACTTTATAACAAAGACAGAAAACATAAATTCAGATTTTGATCAGGCTGAAAGAGTCTTGCATCTAAAATAAAAAATAATTATTTTTATTATTTGAATTAAATAAATTCATTACTTATTGCTCTTTCACAATAACTATTATTTTTATTGTACTATTGATCCGGTTACTTTTCATGGCAATTGCATCCGTACTTTTCTTTTGAAAATAAATCGCAATGTAAGATTTCTGTTTTGTTTCTTATGACAAGAGAATAAAAAGTTGTTAAAGATAATAATTTATATTAAGACTTTGACTTACCTTGATGTAAAGTATTAGATACGGTGGTAATTTTGTGATTTCGAATCTTTTCAGGAAGTTCTCCTTATAAGTCTTGTACTCTTTTTCAGACTCATTATTGAACTTTGTTAAAAGCGTATACAAGTTCACCTAAAATTGAAAAAAAACATTATATTTATCAAATTGCTATTTTTTCTCATAAAATAAAACACACTACGTAGTTTTTGTTGTTATAATAGTCAGTTTAATATTTAGATATAGTTGAAAAAGGAATGATATTTGACCCCCGGAAGCAGAAACTCTCTACTTTAATGGCGGTTCATTATCTGTACTATTAGATTAGATATTAGCCAAAAAGCATAGATTATACCTACATACATGCTAGCATCTGTATGAGCTATATATCTTCAATCGTAGAACAGATACCAGCGTATAAAATGTATAAAGATGGTTCCTTCATTCACGCACATGCGTCATGTCGTTATAACTTGACTTGTTAAAACCTAAAACATGCTTAATATTAATGACCAAAACTAGCCAGTAATACATGTATTATATAAAATTCAAAAAGCTAATTTAATCTACGAAATATAAATATTATGATTTATTCACATTTTCAATGTATATCGAATTATTTAACTAATTTATATACTATATTTCAAGCTCAGCTGATTCAGAATTTGAAAAACTTAGATGGCTCTGTTGTAATCTAGAAAGCATTGCCCGAATAACAGTACAATTTTAAACTGAATGATGTGATGGTATAAAAGTATCATTAGATTAGTGCGTTTCTGCAGTCGGAGGTGAGTGTAATATGGAATGTATGTCAACTAATCCGATCTGGTAATTGCTCAATTTCAATTTAAAACAATATCGTTTAATATAATTATCACTAGTATAACATTTTTTGGATGAAATAAATGAACACAGATATTGAATATTATCCCCTGATTAAATATTCTGAATATTGCTTGATTCTTGAGAGGTAAATGGAATGTGGCCTCATTCAAGCTAATAACTGAATTCTATTTTTAACAGTTCTATCCATCATTTCAGTGCTGATGCAATGAATTTTGGTGTAGAAGAAGAAGTAAAAATGCTTAGCAATCCTATGAATATTTACTGGATTGTTGAAAAAGGAATGCTAATTGAGTATTGTATGAAATGTCACTGATTGTAACGTAATGCTTGCATAAGGCGGGCCGTTTAGCGCAGTTGGTTGGGGCGTCGCAACTTCAGCTTTCTGTCGTTTAAGCGGTCGTGGGTTCGAGTCCCGCTCCTCCGTCTGGCATCCATGTGTAATCATTTACATCATTACCCACGCACAAGTCTCGGACTTATGTAGGCATCATCAAAAATAAAATTAAAAAAATCCATTTTAGACAAGATTATCATTTATGAATAGAACAACAAATTCCGGTTAGAATGAAGGAGTATAGATATCAACTAGCAACATCTGATAATTCGATTGCTAATAATACTGATAAATTAAGGAGAGGTGAACAGGCCGTGGCTTGATTCAAGCTAATAACTGATTTACTTAAATTACAAACAATTGTATCCATTATTTAAGAACTGGCACCATAAATTTAATTGAAAAAAAAAGATACAAAAATTCATATAAATGTTCTATTATTGGTGAATGATGTAAAAAGTATGATAATTTAGTGTTGTATCGAATGCCAACTAATCTAATCCAATGATGGTTTATTCCAATTTTAGAAACATATTATTTATTATATATTATTTTAGAGATCATACTATGACTAAAAATGCATATTCTGGTGAGACTGAATAAGCACAGATATCAACCAGCTTCCCTTGATTCATGAGAGGTGGAAGGACTGTAGCTCTATTCAAGCTAATGACTGAATTATTTAAATTTGTATCAATTCTTTCAATTACTATCTCAGCCAACCCCAACCTGTCACTGTTGGGGTGCCCCAGGGATCCGTTTCCTCGGCGATTCTTTTTATATCTTTATTAATGACTTGCTTGAGAAAAACTTTAATGGTCACATTCAAGCTTTTGCCGATGCTATTGCCTTCATATAGAAATAAGGAAACTATAAAAAATAATATATTATATGACTTGAATATTCTACAGGATTGGTGTTTCAAAAACAAGGTTTATCAATTTTGACTTCAGGGCATTTTATTTTTCTACCCCAATCGTATATCATGATCAAGACTGCCAGCGTGAAAATTGTGATTGAAACATAATTAAAAAAGTAAACTCATTTAAATACTTAGGATTAACATTCGATGAAAAAATGTGGTGGGGAAAACATATTCAAAACATACACGGAAATATTACAAGTTTAATTAGAAAATTGTATTACCTCAAGAACATAAATATGTGAAGTGTCGTTGATGAAACTCTGTACTATGTTTTAATTCATTCAATATTGCAGTATGGGCTGGTATGGTGGGACCTTCAAAACTCTTATAAAAAGAATGCGTGTATCACAAAACTACTTTCTAAGAATAATATTGTGCAAAAAACCGTAGAGATAGCTCTTTTCCTATATATTGCCAATTGAAGACATGGCCAATTCAAAATTTGCTTGTTTTCAATTATTTTACCTGAAAACTAGGGACATTGGAACAGAAAATCTCTATTATAGTTCGAGAAGTACAAACAGACTGCTGTGAAGGACCCCTAAAGGTAACACAGAGATTTTTAGACACTCATTTTTGTTTCTGAGGCCTTATATTTTTAATAAAGTGCCAATTGACTTGAGGAGATGTGCTTCTCACACTCTTTTCTGTAAAAAACTTAAGAAATGGTTATAAGAATTGAGCGACACTTTACTTGTGAAAGATATGTTAAGAAAAAAAAAATGTAATATTTGGCTAGAAAAGGTCTGCAATCAAAATCAATAGTCCACTATTTAAAAAAAAATGAAATTGTAATGTTGAGGTTTATAGTAAATTAACTGTAGCTGTTGCAAAAAATTGATTGCTCGTATAAATTCTATGTTGAAAAATGAATATGACAAGAGCTGGAAATGAATTTACTCTGTTGAGCTGCAGGCAGTACTGAAACTATATATTATGCAGACTAGACTCAAACCTTTTTGTATACGTTCTAAGCTTAGTTGCACACTGGCCACATGTACTGGAGGTAGTGCCCAGTTAATTTCCTGGATATTGTTTTCGAAATTTGTATTATTTGTTTTTCTTGGTTGGAAATAAAATTAATTATTCATTATTCCATCTATTATTTCAGTACTGGTACAATAAATTTAGGTGTGAAAGAAGATTTAGAAATGCATACAAGAGCCCTCTGTCATCTGAATTTTAACTGAGTAATGTGTGGGATGAATGCCACCTATAGCATCCAAATGTTTGCATTATTTCAATTATAAACAATATTATTCGTTATTTTATGACTATTACAACTATTCTGGTTAGACTGAATAAGTACAGATGGCAACAAGCATCTCTTGCTTATTCACTTGTCAATTATTTCAAGAAATGCTTGATTCATGAGAGGTGGAAGGACTGCGGCTTAATTCAAACTATTAAGTGATTTATTTAAATTTTAAACTATTCTACCTATCACTTCAGAACTGCAAAATACTTACCATGATCCTCTCAATATAGACTTGTTGATAGTTTCTAAAAAAAACCCTGTATTTTATGGAATGAATTTCACCTACTATGTTTGCATTATTTCAATTTTAAACAATTTTATTTACCATTTTATCACTAGTACAACATATTCTGGTTAGACTAAATATGCACAGCTCAGCATCCCTTACTCATTCACTTGTTAATTATTTGAAGAAATGCTTGATTCATAAGAGTTGGAAAGACTGTGGCCTAACAAACACAATTTAATAACTTATTTATTTAATGTTAAAAAATTATATCTATTATTTTAGTACTGGTGCAATAAAGTAAGGAGTAAAAGAAGCTGTACAAATGCATAGAAGATACCTCTGGTCAGTTATGCGTGAATATTGTTGTGAAAAGTTTGATAATTTATAGATATTTCATTCATTAATTGAATTAACTGCATCATTTCAGAACCTTTATATATATACTGTAGTTGAATTCGGTAAGAAACCAATCAATTCAATCATTCTCAAATCTTTGTGTATGATTGTACCACATTCTCGAATGTAAATGAACAAGTGGCTTATGACTGACTATCGTCGATTTTTGCAACCTCTCTAATATCTTAAAACAACAAGCAAAACACCCTACAGTGTGACCCCGATAGAACGATGTGATACCTGAGGAATGATGTTCTCCATGATTTCGTCCTTGAAGAGGGGCGGAGGGGGCAGATCACAAGTGAGGTAGAGGAAGGGGGAGGTGGTGGTGGTTCGGGCGTACTCGTCAGTCTTCTGCAGGGCTGCGCGCTGACCGTCCTCCAGTTCGACGGGCGGAATCTTGCGACTGTGGATGCGCATCGAGCCGAGGAACGTTTTGTAGATGATGGACGAATCAGCCTTCTTGGTGCCATTGAGCGCCAAGTGCAGTGCGTTCAGAAACCACGACAGAAAGTCAATTGGGTCACCTGGACAGTGCAAAATATACTAATAAAATATCCTGAGGATGGGGTGGTGATTGGTCACGCGGTGAGCGTGATGTTTATGCGATCTTTATGTTCAGTCACGAGCGCTCAAGACTGTGCTTGGGTGGGAGACCGTGCTTAAATTACTTTGTATTATAAGCTTTATTATCATTCAACCGGTGTTTATGCGATCTTTATGTTCAGTCACGAGCGCTCAAGACTGTGCTTGGGTGGGAGACCGTGCTTAAATTACTTGGTATTATAAGCTTTATTATCACTCAACCGGTGGTTCGGAACCCACCTTCAATAGTGGGTTGTCCATGTTTACCATAACATGGCTCAAACGGCGAGGTGGAACTACCCGTTAAGGGTCTCTCCACCAATAAAACCATACGCTTATTATTATTATCATCATCAGAATTTTCTAAATTTTTGAATCTAAAGCATCGGCTTCCTAGAACGTGGATTTGGACTATATGGAAAGCGGACACGGCTGGAAAATACCACAATATAGAATATCAGGGTGCCGGCTTCGCTCCGAGGTTACTTGGTTTACTTGGCATTTGCTCAATCTATTCTCCAATACGGTATTAGTGCTTGGGGGAAGGGGGGGGGGGTACTATGGATAAGCATTTCAATAAAATCTTTGTCATCCAAAAACATATCTCAAGTGCAGCCTTGGGTAAACCAAGGCTCTATCCGAGCTCAAATTTATTCAGGGAGCTTGAAGTACTCACACTCAGGCTATTATATGTAAAAAATGATTATTATTTATAAATGAAAATAACAATAGTTTCCTTCCGCATCTACCAATTTATAATTCACGTCGCTCTGGCACAAACTTCTACCAAGTATCCAGAACTGATTTAAGTGTTTGTAGGAGACAGTTTGATTATATCTGTGATAAATTAATCAACATACTGCAAAATAAATTTTTACAAGAAAAGATAACTCCAAAATTGTTAATGATGTGGATGCATGGGTGAAAAGAAATAAATTCTCAGTAACTATTTTTCACTAAAAAATAAGTTGTACTATGAAATCGCTACATATAGTGTTTATTATTTCCTAAGTGCTGACTTAAGTGTTATCTAAAAATCCAACTCTTGATTTTGCAGACAATTTCTTTCTTCTTATCTTTTCAATTTTACAGTGTAGTATACAGATCTTTGATAAGGTTTATTTAAATTATTTTTTCTGTATATTAATTATTGTGCACCTAATAAATATAAAATTTTTGATATTGTACACTAGTAATAAGTTATTTGATATAATGTGATGAAACTTGTTTCGTTTTGTCTGTATAAAATGAAATGAAAATGTAATGTTTAGTATGCCTGAAAGCTTTTTTAAAAAATACTCGAGCTGTCGACCTTTTTTATTATGAAGGGGATAGCATTAACTATTTTTATAGTATGTTCAGCTTTGTAATAATGTCAGTCTATGTGTTGGGAGGTAATAATGAACTTGGCATTAAGCGGATGCCTCAAACGAGTTTGTTCAAAAATATATTTGTTTTAAATACAAACAGAAGAGTTATTTCAAGAATATAGATGGCTGGTACTGTTAATAGTCCTTGCTCTTTATAGGCTTGCATGAACACCATCTATTGATCATGTAAAGCAGTCTATAGGCCTTTTTTGCAATAAGAAAATGTCTTTCTTATGCATCCATGATTTAAAATCCAGTTTGATTTCAAAGTGTTTAAATCAGCTGATTTGACTATTGCATAATATTCATTTCGACACTGTTTTGAAGAAATCCTGAGTTCTGATTTGTATAGAATTCGGTACCAAACAGTGACAGGAGTGTTGAATTTATTATGGTACTAATTTGATAAAAAATGTTGAATAAAGAAGCTGTAATAACACCACTTTCAGACCTCTTTTATCTACTTTATAACGTATCGAATCAAATCCATTTATTGCCGAATACAAGAATTAACATTTGTAAAGGCCACGTCACACTAATACAAAGTTGAAGAAACATCAACGCATCAATAATATTGTTAAAAATTCTCTATACCGGTACTAAAGCACAAGTACTCATTGATATACAATTTCTAATTAATTATAAGTCCTTAATTCTAAGTTATATCCTGTCAGGTAAGACTCTTATAAATGGCGGCTCTGGTAGCGCAGTTGGTTGGAGCGCTTGTCTGTGATAAGATACGGCTCTGGCTGGTTTCGTTTCCTGCAGCCTTGGCTTAAAATCTCATTCAGCCATGGATGTTTCTCATCATTCACCCATCCACCTCATTACCCACGCACAAGTCTCCAGACGCATGTGGGCATCATCCACAATAATTTTTTTTTTGTAATTATTGGTAACTTGTTATAACATTTAATGGCACTAGCCCTAAAACTCACATAACTATACTTGTAATAGTAGCATTCATTTCTAAGGTTGAACTTGTTTCATGAATTATGTGTATGAATATTGGAATGACTAGAATATAGAAATATTTGACATTTTTTACGCTTTTACTTATTGACAATTTACCTGTTGTGATCTAACAACTGATATGGATTAGGATTAAAAATATATTGATATGTCATACACTGTAAGAGCTGTGCTCATGAAAATAACACAGTTTCACATGACGAAATACAATAATAATAATAATAATAGTAGTAAAAATTAAAAGATTTCTTTCAAGTCTCACCTTGTTCTGTGAACTGGAACTTCTTCTTGCTCCACAGCACAACAGCCTGTAGCATTTCATGTGGCGATACGTGCGCTTTGAAGTTTCTCGGATTGCACAGTTTGCGCATGAGCTCGCCGAATCTCTGCACCAGCAGGAAACTGCTGTCACCCGGCGGCCGCTTAACTCTGGCATAGTTGATCTCGCGCAAGAAGAAGTCTCGCAGCGGCGTCACATGTGACAACGCCTTAAAGAAAAATAAACCAATACAACGGAGTATACAAGGACTCGACGAATTAAATAATAACTATTACAATTAACACTTGATTCAGAAATGTTGTGAAAATTCTCCATATTAAGGTGAATGAATAAAACAGGAATGAATAAAATGGAATTGACAACATCTGTCTTATTCATTCACTCACCTTAATAACTATTACTATCAATTATTGTGCTGATAGGCATGTGCACCATTCAACCAAGGTGCATACTAACTCTCTCTACTAACCTTGCCATTCAACTGCTTTGGTTTCTATAAACATCATATGCTTCCCAATTCATAAAAAATGCACTTTGACTATTCTTGAAAAATAGTTTTTTCCCTCTGCTTCTTTTTCTTCTTCTCGTTCAATACTTCTCATAATATATCATGCATCAATATTTTGTCTCTGTTTTTTCAATTTGACAATTTAAAATAATTGAACGAACAAAGACAGGTCTCTGTTTCAAGTCGACCAGTTTGCATTTGTCTGTCTGTAACGAATTTACGGCTCCATGCGTACACCAAATTCTTTGCATGAGTCTTCCTTCAAGGAATGCCCAGCGATGTATGTGTAAGGGGATTTTCAAAATTTTCTTGCATTTGAAGCAAATTTAATGGAGAAAAAGGAAAGACACTCAGACCTTCTTCTATAGGAAACATATGATTTTTAAAATGAGCATCAAATAGATTTCAAGATAGCCCTCGGGCCCTATTTATTCATCTATGAGCCTTCATATGAAATAAATTATCATTCATAAGAATAACATATTTGTTTGAGAGAAACAAATCATTTCTAATATTTAAATTACGTTGTGTTTACCAAGTGGATGATATTTAAGCAAAATTAATTAATATTGTTCTATAAATTCATTCATCATACAAGTGAAATCTGATTTGAGCAATCAGCTGTTTGGAACAGCATAGCAACAGATGATTGATTGGGTGAAAATAGAACCGCAGCCATGGCGATAAATGATACAGAATGACTTTTTGTGGAAATCAGACATGAAATAGATGACGCAAATTGAGTCAAGGTTTAGGTCTGATGATTATGTTTAATTTTTCGATGGTGATTATCATTGAGGACATTCCTCTGTGCAAACACCCTTATTCTTGGGCGTGAGGTCTATTATTCACAGAACTACTAGTTTCTTATCAATAGAATTTCCACTATTAGGGGAAAATTTATCACAATTCAGTAGGCTAAATTTGATCTTCAAAAAATATGATTATTGTTCTTTGTTCGTGATACTTTCTAGGGAATTTCATCCAAATAAGTATCTTCAAAAGGGCCGTTGTTTTGCTACCACCTACTCTTAGGATAAACTAGAAAGAAGTTGCCCTTCCGCCCTTTCCAAAATTATATATAAGTTAGTTAATTTATGTTTATAAAAGCTATTCATTTACCTGTAGCACAACATTGCAATAGTCATTAGCTTTGATATTATTGAGCCCAACAATTCCAGGCAAATACAATGTACCATCAATTGCTCTTGACTGTTTATTGCTCGAATCCAACTGTCTGATATGATCCGACGTGAATGTAGGATTGAGCACGTATTTGATATCATCTAGAGACGAATCTGAAAACATATCAAACAAAAATTATATAATTTTCCATTATTACAAAAATATATAATCAAAGCTCATTTACTCAAAAACAGATTTCATCCTAGCAGCACTCTTTTCTATGATTTCAAAGTATTGACAATAGAGCAGTGAAATAGCTATTTGTGTAACTAGAGTGCAAAATAGCGTTTTTCTGCATCGAGAGAAACAGTTTTTTTCACGAGCCAAAGGCGAGTGAAAAAAGTTTCTCGAGTGCAGAAACAATACTTTGCACTCGTATTACACATTAAATTTTTCCTACAGTAATGTATAAAGTAATTCAAACAGAACAAAACAGGGCATACATAACCTGAAAATTCCTCACATAACCTATCTTCGAATCAAATCGATTTCATCAACAACAACTACAACAACTATTCACAGCTGAAGCAGAGTAGCCAACCTATTTTTGAATGCAGAATAGGGAACCTGCGTATTACATGCTCACTATTTTGTGTTGTTAGGTTGCAAATTTGGAGTGCGGAAAAGTACATTCCCGCACTGCAATTTACTTTCCCGCACTGGTGCAGGAATAAACTATTTTGCGTGCTTCAGTTAGTGCAAAAATAGGCACTTTTTCGGGTCACTGTAGGAAAAATCTATTTTACTATTCATCAATGGAATGGGAAAAAATATGTTCATCCCTTGAGAAATAGTTCATAGCATCAGTCATACAGTCTTTGAGGCTATAAATAGCAATCTAACCGTTTGCAGAAGACAATTTATGTTCACATAAATTAGTATTTAAATTAATTTAATCACATAAATTTAATGTAATACTTATACATTTTAAAGATGCACCGATGACAATTATATTTAGAAGTATATTCGATAAATGGATCCGATCAAACAATAACTTACAAATATTTTCACTTTGCATTTCCTACCTCATCTTCTTAGGTTTTTCTGTCAGTTTGAATTATTTGTTAGATTTTGTAATTTGTTTTAGTGTGCACTATATCTTATTTGGGTTTTGGTATGTATAAGGAACCCACTGCTGGCGCTCAGGTATCACCTGCTGGCCTTACAGTGTCTTCAAATGTAATTTGAAATATTTTAGAAAGGAAATACTATTTAAATGTTATTATATATATTTTGTTATTTAAACAAAACAATTTGCTGTAACTTTAATTATTATACATTTGGAGAAAAAATTAATTTGTTATCAAGTCACAAGCGCTCAAGATTGTGCTTGCATGGGTTACCGAGCTGCTTTGATTCGATGTTATCAGCTTTAATATCACTTACGCCGTGGGTTCACAACCCACCTGAAATCATTTTAGGTATATTGTAGATCCACCATGTTTCCCATAATATGGTTCAAATGCAAGGTGGAATTACCGACCCGTAAGGGCCCTGAAGGGTAATTTAATCTCTCAGTTTGAGACCTATTATGGTAAAGTGGAGGATAGCCGCTCAAAATGGCGTCGGTTACACTTTTCTGACGTTTTGCTCCCTCCACTTCTCATACGCTAACTATGGCTTTAAACTACAACACAGTATCAATCTATAAAGATAGCAATGGTAGAGTTCATAGATCAATATACAACAACTACAACAACATTGATAGTGGAGCATAGCGGCCGAAAGTCGCTCAAGATGGCATCGGTTCCACTTTTCTGTCTTTATTACACCACTGCTCAAATGGAATCTTTGGAACAATGATTACTTGAGTTCATGGGAGCCTTACCGTTTACCGGTAAATAAACTTTTACCAAAAACTGAGACGTCTGATTGGTCTATTTAAACTTTTAAACATCTATGAATTCGAACAGACCAATCAGACGCCTTGGTTTCCGGTAAAATTCCATTTACCGGTAAACGGTGAGGCTTCCTTGAACTCGAACATTCAAGCTAACAATTCATTTTATAATAACCCAAGAAGCTTATGATTGTAAGTAAATGGATCAAACTTTAATAAGAGCGACTACACAAGCGAGGGGTGTGAATTCTATTGTTTACTCACCAACAATTTCATAGTTATCCGGCAAGCAATAGAATTTCAATGTTAGGAGATTTAAAAATACATGATGGCTTTCGGCTACACTGTGTGTGTAGGCATGCGTATTCATACCTCTACCTGTAAAACAGATTATAACAATAATTTGAAAATAAAATCAAAATTATGTGGATGTTTTGTTAATCTATCAATACCTCGTGGGCTTGCTGTACTCACTAAAATAATATTTTTTTAAATCATATAAACATAGGTCCAAAAATGCTTCGTTACGGAATTAAAAATGGTGGAAGTTAGTAGTTGGCCCTATTAATTCACTCATACAGAAACCTGTAGTGCCTTCATTTTACTTGTAAGTTGGTAAGGTTCTATGAAGAAGAGCTGAAAATCGAATAAAACAAGTCAGAAGTCGGTAACTATAGTAATTGACCGAACGAAGAGAGGTTTCCGATTCAAGTTGACCGTTTTGAATTTGTTTGTAAATCATTTTAGGCTAAACGCTTGGACATTATTCTATGAAATATTGCATGGATCTTCCTTTAAGGAATGCCCAGCGATGTATTTGTAAGATTTTTAAAATTTGCTTCCATTTGAAGGATATTTAAAAGGGAAAATGGAAAACCACTCAGGCCTTCCTCTATTATAGGAAACATATGATTTTTAAAATGAGCTTCCCCATCATATGCAGCTGGAATCAGATTCCAAGGAAGCCCTCGGGCCCTCTTATTCGTATGGTTGAGCCTTCCTATGAATTGAGTTATCACTCATAAGAAGAACATACCGGTACCTATTTGAGAAGATCATTTATAATATTTCAATTGAGTATTGAGTGTAATAAGTGTTTTTAAGGGGGTGATAATTATAAAAAATGTAATCATTATTGTTTCAAAAATTCATTCATCAGAATAATAGATTAATTTCGAGAGAAACACATAATTTGTAGTATTCCAATTCAATACAATAACTAGTGATTACTAAGAAAATGATAGTTGTACAAATGTAATTAATATTGTTCCACAAATTCATTCCTCGGACAGGAAAAATCTGATCTGATTTAAGCAATCAGCTATATTGAACAACACAAGTACAGGCTGGATGAAAATAGACATGCAGCCTTGGTGATGTGATAGTGAGTGACTTTGTGGAAAACAGACATGAAATAGACTATACAAATTGAATCATAAGTCTGATGTTTGTGCTTGATTTTGCGAGGGTTATTAGCATCGAGTATCTTTGTGCAAGCACCTCTGTGCAGGCACCCTCTATTTTGGGCGTGAAGTCTATTAATATTTCAACAGAACTACTAGTTGGACCTAAATTAATTGACTAATTTATTTACATAAAACTACACGGATCATTAATGAATATAAACTACACATTTAATACAGCTTACTGACCTTGAAAATATTTGCCGCATACCAGACACGCATACACATTGATCCTTGATAACGATACTGAACATAGTTTTTCAAAGTCAAAGTCCAACACATGTCTGTTTATTGTGTCCAGATACGGACAAAGACGGTGAGTTTTCACTTTCCCAATTCTCGGAACTGAAACATAAAAGCTACGTGTTACTTAAATATTGTAAAACTGTCCTGAGACAGGTATCAAAACAAACCTCTCCACTTTTCACGATCCTGGGTAATTCCTTTCATACGATTTTCCCCACAATTTTTCCTGTCAACATTCCAATCTCCTTCTGCCTCTGCCCCTCCCTCCCTCAATTATTCTTCTCTGAATTCCCTCCACTATGTGCCCAAACCATTTCGCTTTCCCTTTTGAATGAATTTTAGTAGACACTTTTTCTCTCCAACTCTTCTCAATACTTCCCCATTCGTAACCCTATCCGACCACTTGATACTTTCCATTCTTCTCCATAGCCACATTTCCAAACTCTCCAAATATATTTCTTCCTGCCTTCTCAAGGCCCATGTTTCAGACCCATATAACAAACACAACATTCCAGGTATAAAATTTTGCAAAACGTTTCCCCAGCTTCATTGGTATGCTTCTTGTTGGGTAAATTTTTCACCTCCACAAACCCTGCTTATTCCCTTTATCCCCTCAGTACAGCAACCACTCGCAGTCACCAGCCCATCCAAATACTTGAATCTCTTCAACTGTTTCAACTCTTTCCCCTTCAGTCTCAGTATTACTCTACCCTCCACTCTTCCAATCGTCATAACTTTGGTCTTCTGAATATTAATGCTCATTTCATATCTTCTACCTCAATCATACATGTCTGTCACCATTCTTTGAAACTATCAAGGAATGCCTGGTCATCCGCATATTTGATGTTTTTACGATGCTGAACCCCAATCATGTGCATCCTTCAATGCCTCTTCCACAAGTTTTTCAGCATACAGGTTGAAAGGGGCTGGTGACATACAACAACCTTGCCTCACTCCTTTTCCGTCTCCTCGCCATCCACTCTCACAGCCACTTTATGTCCATTGTACAATTCTTTTATCAGTTTTCTGTCTTTCCAGATAAGCTTAACATCACCTAGAATTCTCATCATATAGTATTCACATTAGGGTATTCGCAACACATTCCGGAATTTAAATTAAAGAGGAGGTTATCCTTCTCAGCATGCCTCCGTATCAACAGAGGCGACGCGACTTTGTTTACATTAGATAACTACGTAAGCAGTTTAGAAGCTTTCTGCTCTCCTCTTAGCCCCCTCGCTCTCGCGTTAAATGTGAATCTAAATAACTGCACTTTATTCTAGTTTGTTCTGGATTCTACTGCATCAACAAAGGTGACTACAACGATGGCACTGGAATGCTTTAATAAAAATGCTTACGTATAAATACAAGGATACTCATTAGTAGTCAGTGTCAAGTCGAAATTGGAATAACTAAGAAGAGACTTGTTTCTCCACCAGTAAATCCATACACTTATTATTTAATAAGAAAATCATCATAGACGTTTGGTCGTTCGTTTCCAAGCCAAGTAACTTACTATTTACTATCGAAAGCAGGTTAGTTTCATGTAGTGTGCATTCGGCTTGAAAACTAAACAAAGTAACTCTGAAGCACAAAACTCATCCACCACTCCCTTTGAATAATTAAAATGCTCAAATCCATTCGAAATGTTTGAGATAAAATTTCACCTATTATAAACAACTGCGCCGCTCAGAGGTTAGGTTACGACGGCTTTACGAGAAGCAGATTTCATGCGTGTACTATGTACTGTGTGAATGAACGGAAACAGCACTTCTACTTCATTAAAACCGCAGACATTATCGAGGAATAATCACAAATTAAAAACATATTGAACAAACAAAAAACTGAGAATACGAATTGAAACGACATAACCTATAATTCCACTACTTACCAAATGTTTCGCTGTCATCATCACTTTCTGTAACAGGATCTATATCAAATAAATCTTCTGCTTTACGTTTGACACCTATTTTGACTTTTTCCATTTTTATTTAACATTAAATGTAAAGATTTAAAAATTGTGTGATAAAGTAGAAAAGCTCACACAACCACAACCACAACAAATCAGACAGACAAACCCAGAGTTACCAACCTTCCATTCTACGATAATCGTATACATAACGTCCAGGGCCAGACTTAATATTAATTAACTTTTACATAAAGTGTGATTCAATTTTTGCATAGAATAATTTTACTCAGTACTTAATTTACTCGATATTACTTCATTTTTACATTACAGCCCAGTCAAATTAGGCCAATCACGCAGCGGATAATCGTCCCGGGGGATATTCGCATCACTCAGATGAAGCTCCGAAGCTCGCCGATATTGGATGCCGCCCGCCAGCGATCTAGCGATACGATTATATAAAAAATCAAAATCATTTATTTATCCTTTTCACAAAAAAGAAACATAAGAATATATATGAAATACATCTGAATATACAATTTAAATATAAAAAGCACTAAATTAAAAATATAATAAGGAAGGTCCCTGCAAGGTTAAAACCTGTGCGCAGGGGCCGAGTGTTATACAATTATAATTTCTGAAAAGAATTTAAGGAAACGTTTAAACTAAGGTAAAGTTTGATATATATTTAGCCATTACAATTAATTATAGGACAGAAGGATTGAAAAACCTGAAGCAATAAAACAAACTAAGGAAACAGGGAAGGGGAAAGGGAGTACGTAAAAGAAAGGAATATGGAAAGGCGAGACAAAAATGTAAAGAGACCGCAATAAATTAACAGTCCAAAAATAAGTCAACACTAAAACTTCTACACCAAACTAAGGAGAAGTTCTGTCGAAAATCAATAATTAGAATACAATAGGATTATTTAAAACTATCCATACATTTAACTCCATAACAAGCTTTTTACTGAACTTACTTGAAATAAATTGATTTGGAATATTGTTTATGAGTTCAGATGCAATGTACAAAAACTGTCTTCTACAAATAGATAAATTAGTATCTGCAACTTGAAAAGTAATGGAAGAGAGTCGAAGGTTATATGCTGATTCACGCAAGTTAAACAGATTTTTATTTTTATTTATGTATATGATTAAATTCTTAATGTATAGCTGTCGGACAGTTAGGACCTTCAGTTCACAAAACAGATTTACACTTGGATAACGTCTAGGTTTTCCCAATATAGCTCTAATCAGGTGTTTCTGAATGACAAAAATCTTTTCCATGTGGTTAGAATAAGTCCCACCAGTGGCGTAACGTACACCCCCGCAGACCCCGCGGCGCGGGGGGGCCCGGGCTATAAGGGGGCCCGGAATGAAAATATATTTTTTCAAGAAATGGCCCGTGCCCAGACTGAAATAAAAAAATTTTTCCAAAAGAAATAAAACTGAAACACTGAAGGAAGAAAGAAAGAATGAATTGGCTAAATATTGTCAGGCCAATGTTTATTGTTTACTTTATTAATTAATTCCCAGATAGCAGATAATTCGCAGATAGTGAAGGAATTCAGAAGCAGGATGTTGTGACTTCGGGAATGGAGACATACCGAGGACAAAACACTCTTCAAACAAACTTATCTAGACTGTTATAAATCATGACGGCTATGTCTCCACAGTGCAAATATTAGAGGAAATTAATATTATTTTCCCACCGAATTCCTCAATGTATATTAGCATATACGAAGTAATGGAAAGTGGGGGGTTGTGTAGAAATTAAAGTCAATATTTTTCTTCATACAGTATTTTGAATTCAGTCTCTTTTGAATCGTCCTGTTGGATACACGTGTCTGGTAAATTGGCCTAGAGTAAACCGTATGTTTATTCATTATTGAGTTCGTGATCGTGGATTTTATTATTTGGAGTGCCATTTTTTTTTTTTTTTCTATTCTATTTTTCAACATGCTGCGTTTATGGTATTGTGATGTTGTACGGTCATGCTTTAGTTATTTATATTTTTTATCGACTAGTACATTTTTAAACACTATGCTCAGAAGGAATATTTATACCCTTGATATATCAGATAAATGATAAATTACATGATTATTGTATAAGTATATAAATAATAGTTTTGGAACAATTGTCAGTTCTCCCAACGCAGTTGATTTTTTTTCTTATTATAGGATCAAGTACTGCATAAGTACAAGTTTTTTGTAGTTTACGTTTTCTATCTTGTGTCTCTTAAGAATAAATTTCTTAATTTTTTTCTCTTTTCCTGACTTAGTAATTTCGCGGTAATTTAGATAAAATGCCTTTTTATTAAAAATTGAACCTGTGTCCGTGTCTGCAAATGAGGCGAATTCTGAGAGAACACAATTTCTGGGAAAAGGAGCGAAGGTGCTAACAAGGAGGATGTGAATGTGGATCCTATGGAAGACATCAGTTTCAAGGTTTCTAGGTTTCAAGATTAATTATTTATAATATAATCAACTCTCAACTATTTCCATCTTTCAGAAGCCCACACGCTACTGCCCAAATCATTAGACTTGCCCCCCTTGAAACATGATTGAATTTTAAAATTTAATTTATAAAAAGGTATTTAGTTCTTACATAATTATAACTGCCCACAAAATAATTATGCAAGTTTTTCAGGGAGGGGTGGGGGTGGCAAGGGTGAGGGGGGATATTTATATGATTTTGAGGGGCCCGAAAAATCGGTTGCGGGGGGGCCCAACTGGAAAACGTTACGCCACTGAGTCCCACCCCAAATTTTTATTCCATATTGCAGGAAGGATTGGATGTAGGCAAAATATATTAGTCTTGAGACCTCTTTGTCACTCAATTGGCTTATATTATGGAATTTACTAATCCAATGTTTGAGTTTATTACAAGTATAGTTTATGTGTACATCCCATCGTAAATGTTGATCAACCATTATGCCTAGATATTTAATTACGATTATAAAAGATAAATCGATAGTAGATAATCCATATTATTAAATATTTCAATCGATAAATATTATAATCGATTATAGATAATCGATATTTCATTCTCTTAGCATGTGTAAAGCTAGAGACACACATATCCGCACCGCGTCCGCACAGTGCCACGGCCGTGTGTAGGTCTAGGTCATCGCACGGCCTGGGATTTGAACAAAGCAGTTGAACCCATTGATATATACTACTAGATGCGTAAGGGTGTATACCAACTGGACTACGACAAACTGGACTACATTCTAAAAAAAAAATCAGCTGTTGACCAACTCGCCACTAATGGAATGCGGAATTCACCGATTCATAAGAAATAGAATGAGGAATGCACCAACCTATAAGAGCATAAAATCCCTCTCAGTGATATTTATCAAATAATAATTCTACTGTTACTAATCAATATTGAATGATAGCATTTTTTTTAGATTTGTGAGCTGAAACTCATTGATTGTTCACACAAAATCATTAATTCATTTGACTTTCTGAGACTTATTTCATAATTGCAATAATGTATCAGCAGAATTTTAATATATCGATCTATCTAGCATATTATAAATTGAGAGTACATTCGCATTACTTTGTTTTACTCGAAATGGATGAAATTCATTATAATTATCATTTTTAAAATAAATAAAAGATAATTTGTGAGCTCTAGAGCTGTTTGAACGGTTTTAGCCTATGGTTGAACAATTAACCGAAATGATTGATACGTTGGCACACTGAGCTGTGTGAACTGGCAAATTTGAAACTCAATTTTCAATGGTAATTTAAAACTATTACAGTATTAAAATTGAGTGGGACAATTTGCATTATTTGAATCATGAAATATGAAGCATTATGTTGTAACCACTCACTTTATAACCAGTTTGCATGATATTGAATCGTGCTTAAAATACTTGATGTTACTCGATAAACCAGCAATATTTTATAATTTGTACGATCCATCTCTTATAACTACAAATCTTGTAGTTAACTTATTTCAACGTACTTGGATAACAATCTATGGTCCGGTACCATATCTATAGCTGCACATTGTACGTACTGTAATCTTTCAAGAATAATACATATTTCCAGTACATTTATAAGTAGTGTCTGATTCAGAACTAGAGAGTGAATAAAAAATAAAACCGTGTACAAACTAGAGTGAATAAAAAACTAGCAAAGCATTGTATATACATACTTGTATATGTGAGTTTATTGAAAAGACGATTGCAAACAATGTTTTACAACGCATGAATAAGCATTGAATAAATTTCAACATGAGTACATAAAACTTTATGCTCCTCATCTTGATAACATGTTTTTGTTCCAACCTAAGCCTTTACTGGACTAGCTGCAATACTTCCACACCAGCTCACATAATCACAACAAAGCAGACGGTGTTCATTGGTGGCCATCTCAAATTCCAGCTCCTTTACAAACTGTTTTTACAAAAATAGGAGTGCTATTTCGGTTTTTTCTACAACTGTATACTCTTTCACTAATACTAGTCTCAAGGAAGTTGTTTATTAGGAATTAGAAAGATTAAACTGTCAGTTGTAGTAAATGAAACCGTTTGAAATTATTGTATTCGTCTCAGAGTGAATTTGTTGAATACAGCAATATTGATTTGTTATTTTTCATCTTCCTATAGAATGCGCCCAATAATTTTTGCTCACTCTTTAGATCAGAACAGTTATTCACACGCGCAGGTTATATCAGTATTAGCGAGTGGAAGTGTAGATGCTACACAAAACTCTTGATTGTTATTGCAAGTAGGATTTATCAGTTCAATAGTCAAAATAGCTCCAACATCTGTTTAAAGGTACGCGCGCGTAACAATCACAATATTGAAAAAAGTAATAACTTGGCTGAAAACGTTATCAAAAAATCCAATCACAGTTATTTATTTGATCAACAAATCAATCAATCATGATTGTAAATTAGTGATGGTACAAATGTGGAATCACAGCTACTTCCATAGTTAAATTATATTCCTGGATTTCTTGTTCCATGACGAACTGCGTTGTTAATATTAACTTTTCATGTGAAATTTAACGACTTGCAGTCAAATATTTGTCAAGAATAAGTATAATAACTCACTTAATCTGGCCGAGTACTTTCGAATCTATGAGATCCATCGGCCTCTGAAGATGGATCTCATAGATTCGAAAGTACTCGGCCAGATTAAGTGAGTTATTATACTTATTCTTAACAAATATTTGACTGCAAGTCGTTAAATTTCACATGAAAAGTTAATAAATTATATTATTAGCATTCCATTAATGCAATAAAAAGTAATTGAATGATACCAAAGCATATTAATTTTATTGGAAGAGTTTTTGTAGCCAGGAATGGATAATTTAAGTAACAAATGTACTCGTTGCTGATATAATCTGGACACCACTTGCTGCTATTTTCAATAAATGTTATGAGCAAGGATATTTTCCCAAACATTTTAAATCGGTTAAGATAAAACCACTGTTTAAATAAAGAGATCCCTCTAATCCAAACAATTACAGACCAATCAGTCTCATTATTAATTTTGCTAAAATTATGGGGGAAATAGTCAAGAAAACAGTATTATAATATTCTAGTAAATATGAAATAATAAACAGAAACTAATTCGGCTTTCAAATCAATAAGAATACAGAAGAAACCATAATAAAATTCACAAAAATACTGTTTCTCTGAACCTAAACTCCAACATGAAATTTTTTTTGTATTTCTCCATAATATAATAACAGAAAAGCTTTTGATACTATTCTTCATGATTCCTTCTTTAAAAAAAAGGGAAAAAACTAGAGACAGACGGCTTTATAGGAGTATTATTCCTGACCTCATTAAGAGCTATTCCTACAGGATAGAACACAATCACTTTCACAGAAAATGAATTTTTTTCATTTCAACTTGCTAATAGGCTACTTCTGTAATCTGAGCTTTTTCTGTTCAAGAATCACCTCATCTTCTGAGTCCCAGTATTTTCAATATCTCTGCAGAAATAATGTTTAAATCGAACTCTAAGGCCATATATCTGACGTGAAGGGTATTCAACAGCTCACGCCTGAACTTCGTTGATAATTTATTTAACATACATGCTTAATCATGTTTCTTTTCAGGAAATTCCAATAAGAATGACTTGAAGACAGCTATTAAACCTAATGACAATTTTGAGTTTATCAATTGATAGTGTTTCTTTCCTAACATCTCTGTCAATGGGTTCCAGCGTCACATATTGCCAATTGCAACAACATTTATGCCAAGTTTAGATGACGTCTGTCATGTACATCATTATTGGAAACCGACGCTTTGTATAAAAGCGGTCTAATGAATTAAGCTGCATACACACAGAAGTTCACAGCTTTGAGCAGGTCTTCAATTAAAAAAAGTAACTTTTTGCAAACTGGTTGAGTTTCAAACAAAATTCTCGTGTTGCAAACTGATGAGTTTCGTGTGTAACTGCAGGTACGTCCTCCACTCTCCACAAATTTAATATCACTAGCCATTCAAATAAAAAGTTTCAAACACTTTTTAAGCTCAAACTTGAGCTAGTTTGCATTTCTGTTTCAGAATAAAAAGCTGCAAACATTTCTGTAGCAAACAGCGACTTGTAAACTAGGCGACATGTTACAAAATACTATTGTCAATTCGTGTATTGAGGATGGTAATTCTCTACTATCAGCTGCTGGCATCGTCTCGTATCAGGAAACATCGCAATATTTCATAGCAACCTAATTTGGGGGCGTGAACTATATACATGAGGCCCCCATTGCACAGACGCGAGCAACAATTTAAGATAAATTACATCAGCTGAGTGTCTGATCGAGCTCAACTATGACATAGAACACAAAAGCACTAACATGTTTGGATAGCCATCAGCTGAATTTTTAATCAAATTTAACCGACTGATGTAATTTAGCCATAAAGGTCGCGCGCCGTTATAGAAAAATGATTTGCTAATAAAAATAATTCATGACGACTGAACGCAAATAGCTAATTGAACACTGCTTTCTAGCTGATGCAGTACCATTACATAATATTGAATTAGAATATGAGTATGATGTAGAAGACCACAACAGTAAATTGATGTATTTATTCCTAATTATCAAATACACACATACATATATATACTGTGCGAAACTAAGCTCCGTGTCCCTGACGGCTGAAGAGGAGAGACGAAGAATACTATACTGGGCAGCGCGGAAGCACGCACAGAGACGCACAATTGCATTGCTTTTGCGATGACATTGTGCATTCCTCCGAGGGATACGGAGCTCAGTCCTCGCACTGTATATATATCAAATAATTATATATATATATATATATTGTGGGGTCGCATTTTTATGAAATGCTATATGGGCACTAAGTTAATTATTAACAAAAAAAAAAAGTAAAGATTTATGCTAGATGTAGCAGCCTAGTCATACGACTATTTCACCAAGAAATAAAAAGGAATAGATTAAAAATAAATTTGAATAGATTATTAATAAAATAAATCATAATACAAACCTAACTTACTGTACAATAAGTATTTATTCAATCATCCATAGACTAGTAACAATTAACCAAAACTTTATTCGATTCATTGTTTTCCTTACCGTCCTTATCAGTAATCTGTCAGCTGTAAATGAACCGGCTTTCGGACAAGTTTTTTCAACCAAATTATGTTCAAATTATTTTATTTTCTAAAACTATATTGTAAACGCTAAGGACCGATCATTATTTTCCCCATCCATAAAAAATGGATTTGTTATAAATTTCTCATTGTTTTATTTGTTTAGTCCGTGACATGCAGAATTCCAAAGAGGTTTCAACCCCTGTAATTGTGGATGTCACGTGACTTTTTCTATGTGAAAATTTTTTATTCAAAGGCTTCAAGAGTCCTTGCCATATTTGTCCAGAGGGAGTAGCCCAATAATTTGTGTGGCTAAATTAAGTGTTAAATGTAAATTACTCTGGCAGGACCACAAGTAGCCTACTTAATGTAGAGTTCCAAATGACGACTGATGTCTATTTTTTAAATTAATTTAAACATTGTGAAACTCCCAACTACGACTTACGTCCAGCTGAATCGTGAGGTACACGATGACCACCAAATGAAGGGACAGCAATATTCCACATCGACCTCATGCATCAAAGTGGTGAATATAATTCATATAAATTAATGGAATTCCATTTGTGCGCGTAGTAAAAGTGTCATCGAAAAGTATCCATACTGGACGACTCCTAATTTAAATTATCACTGTACAGGCACAAATCGTCATCCTCGTGGTCAAAAAACACCCTTAGTGAGGTGAAATCACGCAATCTTCATTAAATTTCAAACATCCCATTATGAACAATATTTCTTAAAAAACTTAATAACCATAGATTCATCTCAATTCACTTTTAATAAGTTTCATTACTAATTTTAATTTTCTGTTCCATGCTTGGAACATATTCTCTTTTTTGTGCCAATAAATTTCTCAAGTATTATTTCTTACATTATTCTGTTTTACACCCTGTTTGACGATTGCTCTGGTCCAACTATATTACATCACTCATTTGTGAGTCAGGAGTTCAATTGTTGAATTCACCTGTTCAAGATTGAGCAAGGGTAGAGACAGTATTCGGTCCCTAGTGGATCTGAATGTGTATCACATAAAGTGGCGTTATCCAAATAATAGCGGCCACTTCACAGGTGATACTGAATTTATTGGTTACATTTTTTTTTCTTTCTACTAGCATAAGATTTAGGTACGACCGGAAATCTGCAATTAATCAGTAATATGTCCTTCCAAGGCCTATGAGAAATAATTATAAGGATTACTTGAGGGGCATATTGCTTTTCTTGTAAGGTTTGATTCGAATCTGCCAAGTTTTTTCGCCTTGATCAAATCTTAAGCTCTACCGCATCTACAGCATTTCCAAGGAGGAAATACTTATTTCAAATATTATTTTTAATTATCGAGGGCAGAGGAGAAACCAGCCTGATAAGATGGCGCCCGAAGCAAGGTGACCGTTTGGGAGACGAGAAAATAATAGGAGTTCCATTAATAAATTTATTTTCAGAATTCATGCACCAGTCGGGAAGCGGAAATAGCAGTGGAATATTAATCTTGTTCTATTTCAGTAATTCAATCAACAAGAAAGGGACCAATACCATACTGGAGCAGTCGAAATTTACCAACCTTAATTATATTAATATAGACTCAGAGCAGAGTAATTGTCAAACAGGTCTTATAAAGTTGCGTGATTTCGCTGAACTGGGGTTAGGTAAATTGAACACTCCCATTAATGAGCGATCCTTAATAGACGTAGGAAATTTTTCATGTTATACTCATAATCGTTTGGAACCTACAATATTTACAACTAGCCACAGCTGACTAGTTTGTACTATATATCAGTATAGTTGACAGAAATATAATTCTGTATAATCTACTTCCTGCCCACTATTGCACATGGCAATTTGGACACATTTGATATTATGTATTGTTGCATTGTTTTTTATGTTTGTTCATCATAATAAAAAGCTTACCTTGAGTAATTGGTTATCCAAAATTTTAACACACATTGCACTATTAGCACTTGATATTTTCACTGTACTGACTCAATCACATATCAACATGGCTAACGACGGTTCAGCAGCCAACTTCACCGTGGACTTGGACGACTCCACATTAGTATGTGAACTCAGGCCAGTTGATAGCGCGACGTCTGTTGGATTCAACCAAGAAGTCAGAGAATTACTATCATCCACACATACTGAGTGTGATAATACTTCTTTAGAGACGGCCGCGCCGAGCCCAGATGTCAGCGCCCAAACCGCAGTAGCTGACAACAAACCAGCACCCACTGAACCATTGCCGATCAGTACGATGACGATGTTAATGGAGTTCATGAAGGAGCAAGCACGTCAGCAAGCTGAATCACAAAAACTGCAAGCCGAAACACAAAGCCAACAAATATTAACTGAGATAGATGGTAAGCTGGAACAACAATCTACAAAAGTATGTCAGAGATTCGATGAAAAGTTGGACCAATTGTCTGTTCGCCTAGATGCCACAGCCCAAGAACTTGACAGTAAAATCGATACAGTGAACAAAAAATTAGACAGTAAAGTGGAAGAGTTGGAAGCGAGTTTTCAACAACATCTTAAAGAAAATTCGGAAAATTTAAATGAAAGCATAGCTGCACATCACCAGCAGGCCATACAACACACAGATAATCAAATTCAATTGATGCGCACCGCGATTACTGAACAAGGAGATGCTGAAAAAGAGTCGCTGCTCACACAGACTAAACATGTGGAGAGCAAACTAACAAATGAAATGAACGGCAAATTCAAACAGACTGAGGAAAAAATCAGCCAGATTGAGTCTCAACAGCAAACTGCCACAACAAAAATAACACAAATAGAAACTGAATTGGGCAGTATTCGTTCAAGTGACATAAATTCAGAAGTCAGCAGCGAGTTGAGGTCGCAAATTATGCAATCTCAAAACGACATTGCTAAATTGAAGCAGGACATGATGAACACAGGTACCGGTAGAGAATATAACCTTACCCACCTATTTACCTCCTTGCCGAAATTCGACAATACTCGCGACACCGTACAACCAATGGCATTTATTAAGCAAATACAAACCATAGATTCCATGGCTACAATTAGCTGGCCTATGTGGCGCATACAATTAATGTGTTGTTTGCAAGGTGAACCACTCATATTTTTCAGGAGTCGAATAACTGAATTTAATAGCCTGAAAGAATTTAATGATAAATTTTTGTCTACATTTTGGCCACCAGCACGACAACAAGCTCTGCTATCACACTTGATAACCTGCCGTTATGTTCAGAGATTCGATTTATCATTCACAGCATTTGCATCACAAATAAAATATCAAAATGAACTTCTAGATCATCCACTGGAAATAACAAATTTAATACACATCATTATTCAAAAATTACCTAAAAGTGTACAGTTGGCACTTAGCTCCCAACAATTTGACAATTTCGAAGTATTTGAACAGTGTCTACATCGCGTTACCTCTGTTCATGATTATTTCCAAAGAAGTTATAATAATATTCACGATAATAATATTACTTCGATGACATCTATAATCAGAAAAATGAATCGCAACATGAAAGAGAGGAACATCAGGAAGTAGGAGATAATTTTAATAAAAATAGAAAAAATTACAACAGTTATAATAGAGATAGAAATAACAACTATCACGGAAATAATAGTCGAGAATCAACATGGTTTAATAAGAAACAACGGGTGTACACCAACTGGACTACGATCTAAAAACAAATCAGCTGTTGACCAACTCGCCACTAATGGTATGCGGGATTCAACGATTCATAAGAAATAGAATGAGGAATGCACCAACCTATAAGAGCATAAAATCCCTCTCAGTGATATTTATCAAATAATAATTCTACTGTTACTAATCAATATTGAATGATAGCATTTTTTTTAGATTTGTGAGCTGAAACTCATTGATTGTTCACACAAAATCATTAATTCATTTGACTTTCTGAGACTTATTTCATAATTGCAATAATGTATCAGCAGAATTTTAATATATCGATCTATCTAGCATATTATAAATTGAGAGTACATTCGCATTACTTTGTTTTACTCGAAATGGATGAAATTCATTATAATTATCATTTTTAAAATAAATAAAAGATAATTTGTGAGCTCTAGAGCTGTTTGAACGGTTTTAGCCTATGGTTGAACAATTAACCGAAATGATTGATACGTTGGCACACTGAGCTGTGTGAACTGGCAAATTTGAAACTCAATTTTCAATGGTAATTTAAAACTATTACAGTATTAAAATTGAGTGGGACAATTTGCATTATTTGAATCATGAAATATGAAGCATTATGTTGTAACCACTCACTTTATAACCAGTTTGCATGATATTGAATCGTGCTTAAAATACTTGATGTTACTCGATAAACCAGCAATATTTTATAATTTGTACGATCCATCTCTTATAACTACAAATCTTGTAGTTAACTTATTTCAACGTACTTGGATAACAATCTATGGTCCGGTACCATATCTATAGCTGCACATTGTACGTACTGTAATCTTTCAAGAATAATACATATTTCCAGTACATTTATAAGTAGTGTCTGATTCAGAACTAGAGAGTGAATAAAAAATAAAACCGTGTACAAACTAGAGTGAATAAAAAACTAGCAAAGCATTGTATATACATACTTGTATATGTGAGTTTATTGAAAAGACGATTGCAAACAATGTTTTACAACGCATGAATAAGCATTGAATAAATTTCAACATGAGTACATAAAACTTTATGCTCCTCATCTTGATAACATGTTTTTGTTCCAACCTAAGCCTTTACTGGACTAGCTGCAATACTTCCACACCAGCTCACATAATCACAACAAAGCAGACGGTGTTCATTGGTGGCCATCTCAAATTCCAGCTCCTTTACAAACTGTTTTTACAAAAATAGGAGTGCTATTTCGGTTTTTTCTACAACTGTATACTCTTTCACTAATACTAGTCTCAAGGAAGTTGTTTATTAGGAATTAGAAAGATTAAACTGTCAGTTGTAGTAAATGAAACCGTTTGAAATTATTGTATTCGTCTCAGAGTGAATTTGTTGAATACAGCAATATTGATTTGTTATTTTTCATCTTCCTATAGAATGCGCCCAATAATTTTTGCTCACTCTTTAGATCAGAACAGTTATTCACACGCGCAGGTTATATCAGTATTAGCGAGTGGAAGTGTAGATGCTACACAAAACTCTTGATTGTTATTGCAAGTAGGATTTATCAGTTCAATAGTCAAAATAGCTCCAACATCTGTTTAATGGTATGCGTAACAATCACAATATTGAAAAAAGTAATAACTTGGCTGAAAACGTTATCAAAAAATCCAATCACAGTTATTTATTTGATCAACAAATCAATCAATCATGATTGTAAATTAGTGATGTTACAAAAGTGGAATCACAGCTACTTCCATAGTTAAATTATAGGCTATTATTAGCATTCCATGAATGCAATAAAAAGTAATTGAATGATATACCAAAGCATATTAATTTTAAACAGAATTTATTAATTTCGAATTCCTTTAATTGCTATTAGTATATTTGTCAGTTTATTCAATTATTGGCAGTCACTTCAAACTAACTTATATTAATTTTATTGGAAGAGTTTGTAGCCAGGAATGGATAATTTAAGTAACAGATGTACTTGATTTCGTTGCCGACTCTGGACACCACTTGCTGCTATTTTCAATAAATGTTATGAGCAAGGATATTTTCCCAAACATTTTAAATCGGTTAAGATAAAACCACTGTTTAAATAAAGAGATCCCTCTAATCCAAACAATTACAGTCCAATCAGTCTCATTATTAATTTTGCTAAAATTATGGGGGAAATAGTCAAGAAAACAGTATTATAATATTCTAGTAAATATGAAATAATAAACAGAAACTAATTCGGCTTTCAAATCAATAAGAATACAGAAGAAACCATAATAAAATTCACAAAAATACTGTTTCTCTGAACCTAAACTCCAACATGAAATTTTTTTTGTATTTCTCCATAATATAATAACAGAAAAGCTTTTGATACTATTCTTCATGATTCCTTCTTTAAAAAAAAGGGAAAAAAACTAGAGCCAGACGGCTTTAGAGGAGTATTATTCTTGACCTCATTAAGAGCTATTCCTACAGGATAGAACACAATCACTTTCACAGAAAATGACATTTTTCATTTCAACTTGCTAATAGGCTACTTCTATAATCTGAGCTTTTTCTGTTCAAGAATCACCTCATCTTTTAGTCTCAATATTCAATATCTCTGAAGAATAATGTTTAATTCGAACTTCAAGGCCATATATCTGACATGAAGGGTATTCAACAGCTCATGCCTGAACTTCGTTGATAATTTATTTAACATACATGCTTAATCATGTTTCTTTTCAGGAAATTCCAATAAGAATGACTTGAAGACAGCTATTAAACCTAATGACAATTTAGAGTTTATCAATAATTGATAGTGTTTCTTTCCTAACGTCTCTGTCAATGGGTTCCAGCGTCACATAATGCCAAATTGCAACAAAATTTATGCCAAGTTTAGACGACGTCTGTCATGTACCTCATTATTGGAAACCTACGCTTTGTATAAAAGCGGTCTAATAAATTAAGCTGCATACACACAGAAGTTCACAGCTTTCAGCAAGTCTGCAATTAAAAAAAGTAACTTTTTGCAAACTGGTTGAGTTTTAAACAAAATTCTCGTGTTGCAAACTGATGAGTTTCGTGTGTAACTGCAGGTACGTCCTCCACTCTCCACAAATTTAATAACACTAGCCATCCAAATAAAAAGTTTCAAACACTTTTTAAGCTCAAACTTGAGCTAGTTTGCATTTCTCTGTTTCAAACATTTCTGTAGAAAACAGGGACTGGGAAACTAGGTGACATGGTACGAATACTGTTGTCAATTTGTGTATTGAGGATGGCAATTCTCTACTTTCTAGCTGATGCAGTACCGTGCCATTACATAATATTGAATTAGAATATGAGTATGATGTAGACCACAACAGTAAATTGATGTATTTATGTAATTATCAAATACACACACATACCTATATATATATCTCAAATAATTATATATATATATATGTATAAAATGTGTATGTGCCTTTGAGCGCATTATCTCACTTCCCAAGGAACGGATTACTTGAAAATTAAAAACTAGAGTCCAAGTTTTTAAATGCTAAGAATTTTGACAACACTTCAAAGTTGTTGCATAACATTTTTCAGGTCTGTTTATCTTCAAAAAAATTAGCTCTGCGCATGCATAGACATGAGGAGTGATTGAATGTATTATTAGTTATCTGTGATGTTCTCCATGACGAAATGCTTGATGAACTATCTAATATCAAAACTGATACTGTATTTCTATTTAGTTATCACTAACTTAAACTCCCAAATCATTCAGGTCGGCGCCGCTGATACACATTATTATTATTGTCATAATCATCATCAGATAATTACATAATTTACACATTATATATAATTATAACAAGTAAGGAGCCGTCACCCTTCTTCTTCCACTCCATACCTCCGCTCACTCTGCTGCTTTAGCCTGCGCATGCAAAGAAACCATTTCATTAAGTTTGAGGAAATTTAGCATTGACGTCAATTTCACGCAACCTGTCAATTGTGATGAGAAATATAATGTGTTATATTTTTTCTGAATAAAAACAATAGAACTGATACATTTCAATAAGAGATTTATTCCAATAACGTATACATGTTATTCAACAAAACAAAATACATCATATAAGATTATATTGAATTATGACAAATTTGTAACTTATAAATCGTAGTTAGTTAGTCATGTTGAATCAACTTTCACAAACTAATATACTATATAATGATAATAATGGCCTTATAATTGACAAAATAGTATAAATATAATAATACATTTGTTATAATAATATATAATAAAATGATAATATTAATAATAACCGATTTCATTTTTTCTAAAATAAGAATTTGTTGTTGGTAATAATAAAACATTTCAAACTTTTTATTAAGATATAAGTCAAGGTTTGCTTATTTTATGCAAAGCAACGATGTCGGGGTGTCCATACAGTTTAAGATGAGTTATCAGGTCTGAAAAAATAATAAAAAAAATTAGAAACAAATTAACATTGTTTACAAGCAGAGCTGGCTCAAGGGTAAATTACTACCTGTGCGAATCATGGCTGGCACGCCCTTACTAGGGTGTTAGAAGAATCATTTGTAATTTATGGTATTTTTTGTAGTTTCATGTCAAAGTTCTTATGAGAAAGTTTTTCTCTTAAATCAAAGAGTTGGAGTTTTATGGACATCTCACTAATTGTGGGTGTGGGGAATGACATGTCCCATACAGTCAATGACTGTCACATTGTTGAAATGCTGGATAAATGTTGGAGAAAATCGTAACTGAGTTAGCTGTTTGACAATGCTATGCCAGAAGAAAGGGTGGATTTCATTCCCAGAATTCATGTATCCTCAATAAAAAATTCACCCCTTCTATGTCTAATTAGGCTAGAGGAGCCGGCAATACCATGGAGTGATCTGCGGCAACAGACAGTCATGAAAAAGATCATGATTTTTAGAACGAATCAAATTTTATAACAACAAGCAATGCACAGAAAAATGATAAAAGGTGTAATTTGAAATAGTTCATAAAAAATTAGTTTGGGGACAAAAAATTCAAAACTTTAAGATTATAATCGATCAATCCTACTTTGCAATATTGATAACTTCCAAGCATGTGCACCTCAAAAACTAAGAAATTATTATGATATCTTCAAGAATTTTTGTTCAAGTTAATGAACAGTGATTGTGATTAGCAAAATATAAATCAAGTAGTTAAAAATAAGAGTACAACATAATATACAAGCACTTCCAAAATCCTAACCTGGAATTTGGTTATGTGAGTCCTTATTGGATATTACTCATGACAGATAAGCAAATATAGCCTACAGAAACTAGATGAGTCAATGGCTTTCAGGTCTCATTTTATAATTTCCTTTTATAATTTTTATTAAAACAATAATTTCTCAAATTAATTATTTTGAAGCTGAAATACGTAGTCTTAGCTGCTATTATCTTATTATTGTTTATTATTTGTATGGTCGCTATCTCAATATGTTACATTGACAGTAGTTCGGAACCCACCTAAAATAGTAGGTCCACCATGTTCCCCATAACATGGCACAAACGGCGAGGTAATAAAATAATAATATCGTGTGACCTGGCTGGCTCAGGTCTGGTGTCAGAGTTATCAGGTCGCACCTGAATAAGTTCAGGGCCTCTGACGTGACTTAACGACTGTTTTTTAGGCAGCCGGGACTGACAGCTTAACGTGTCCTCCGAAACACGGGAGTGGCCTGAGGTAAAAACTTTCGATCAGAACTGGGATCGAACCCGAGACCTTTGGGCTAGGAAACCAGCACTTAACCCACTCGGCTACGGCCACTCCAAACGGCGAGGTGGAACTACCCGTAAGGGTCTCCCCACCATTAAAAGCCATACGCTTATTATTATTATTATTATTAGCCTACAGTAGTTAGCTGATAGTATGACATTTATTATTTCATAACCTAGTAATTGCAGGCTTTATTTAAATTGATTTTTCAATAGTATTTCTCAAAAGATACAGGTAATAATTTTCAATTTATGAACATAATTGTGTCTTACACTGACTCACAAGTTTGAAGTTCAACTCAAGATGTCATATAATAGAGTCAAATTTAAACAAAGTTTGATGGTTGATGTTAGAATTGATAGGACACAGTGTAGTGAAAAAATGAATCTTCTATATATATATCACTTATTAAATCTACTGCATTATTTCTGAACCTTTATGTATGGTATTACATATTCTTCTGGATTTGGTAAGAATGCAATCAATTGGAGCATTCTAACCTCTTGGTTGTACCACATTCTCATGCCTGAGAACACAAGTGGCTGGAAACTAATTATCACAGTTTTTAGTTTTTGTGCAACCTCAAATGCAAGAACCAATTAGAAGCAATTTTTGTACCTTTGAAATATATTAGGTTCATATTTGACAAGAGAGCTCACCTGATACTTCATAGATTGTTCACAAGCTGTGAATGATGCTTGAATTATAAATAAACATTAATCCACTTGCAATAACATTCAGTAACTAGTTCAGAAATGACAGTTCAGCCATCAGGTGTTATTCTCTGAAAAAAATAAAATTAAAATGAATAATGTATTCTATTGTAGACCTGTTCAAATTATAAACACATGGAACATACACAATTATGTATATAATTATGACAGATACTATGGAACGGTGCCATCATCCATTTACCAAATTGAGTCAGTTAATAAATAAAAAAATCGAACTAGTGTGAGTGAAATTTACAACTGATGATACTAAAGCTTGATTCATCCATGACAAAACACAATCAAGTAAAGATATAACAGGCATAGGCTAAGGTGCAGTGGCGTAACTAGAGTCGACTTATGGGGGGGGGGTTTACCCCCCCCCCCCGGTCAACCACTCTTACTCTCATCAAAAAAATCTCAGAATATAGATATAATATATATTATACAATAATCATGTAGGGTAAAGGAACCAGAAGCTGACGACCCCCCCCCCCCCCCGCCCAGCTGACATATCTTCATATTTTTTCTTATTAAGGCCATAGTGGGTAGTTTTGAAATTCAAACCATTGAGAATTAAACTGGTATTTTGTGCATAAACTGGTACCATTGAATCATGTGCTAGGCATCATTTTTGACGGGGAAAAATACTTTGAGTATAAGCTGTCAGACAAGAATCCTTTATTTCTAGGTGGAATTCTTTAGGAAATATCGAAGTAAGAGTGTTTGAAAATCTCAAAGTACTGTCAAAATAATCATTATTTAAAATTAACTAATGCTTAGAATGCTAGAGCTTGAATATATGTTGATTATACCCTGAGTTCACCTATTAGGGGATGATTTTCATATTTTATGTTAATTGGGGGGATGTCAACGTATTAAGTATATTTTCAACACATACACAAGTAGCTGACATGGTATGTCAGCCACTAGGTACCATGTCTGAATTTTTTTTAAAATTATTGTTGATATCTTATGTTTTATATGTATGATTACCATTTGATATATATGAAATCAAATTAGCTCATTCCTTACCTGATACGTATATCAGCTACTGGAGGTGACAAAAATAGGGGTGTCAGCTATTGGTATAGATGTCAAGTGATTTTAAAATCAAATCAAAATTAAATTTGTATCGAAATTTATTCCAGTTGCAATTAGTCATGAAAATGACTTGAATGAATTTTTTTCAAATTCAAATACTTTATTCACTTGAATAAAAATATTAAAAACATATAATACCGTACAATTAAATTTTTAAGTGTATTCCTCATTAGGCTATAGCCTGTGTGGAGGAATGGTTTGTCTCTCAACATTAGAAATTATACAGTAAATAAGAAAAGACAATAACAATATATTATAAAATAGAACAAAAATACTGCTGCTATGAACTAATGACAGTTATATATACTATGCAAAAATATAATTATGAAGAAAAAAGGGATAAAAAATATGTATTCTGAAAATGTTTGTATTAATCCAGACAATAGTTCCAAAGTTAATAGATAATATTCATGAATTTATTTAGTAAGGAGGTGTCAGCTACAGGTTCCTTTACATTGGCTTCAAATTAAATAAATAACCTTTCTAATTTTTACTTTTTCCAATTGTTTTTTAACATTTTTTTTTAATTTCTTCCAAGCAATGGGGGGGGGTTACGACCCCCAAAACCCCCCCCTCGTTACGCCTATGCTAAGGTGACCAGACGTCCCGTTTTCAACAGGACAGTCCTGTTTTTGAGAGGCATGTTTTGTTGTCCCCACCATACTTGGTTGAGTGGTAGAGGGGACTCTCAAGTCCCAACTCCGCCTAATAAAGCATATTTTCATTTCATTTCATTTTCATACTTGTCAGGACACCCATTTGTCTCGTTTTGAAAAATAATAAAAATTATTATTGCTCTAAATAATCTAAAAGCTAAACTTAAGTTCTAATTACAATAAATTGAACCTTAGCTCCAAAATCCCTCAATATTATGAACGGACTTTATTATTCTTCGGTCATCTTTAAATGGTGAACATTGATGGCATGACATTACAAACTACGGTCTCGTTTTAATGTAAGATGTGTGAGAATGACTACAAAAATATCTCTGTATAGAAAAGAAATAGAGTTTTCCCCTATTTTCTGATCAACTTTTAAACACCCCCCCCCCCCCGCCAATATGTTCAGTTGTCCTGTTTTGGGGTTTCAAAATCTGGTCACCTTGGACATAGCCCACTACTGCTTTCTTTACAAATATTTAAATGAAAAAATAAATTTTTATGTCAAATGTCATAAAAGGTTGTCACATAATCGCCTTATTCATTGAAAGTAGCTACTTGAACATGTGTGAATCAACCTGCAGTTTTTCAGCTGTGAGGCCTGTTTTATACAGACAGAAAAACGCAGCAGGAACACGAAAAAAATTTGATTATGCTCTGCCTATGTTGTTATTCTCATGGTACGGTGACATCAACAATGATTGCCATTACATTGGAATAACTATTACGGTATCTCTAATGTAGCCTACAATAATTTGGAGGGTCAATTATCATTATCAATTCCAAGGGGTGAGCACACCTAGGTGTACCCACACAAGGGCATTCAAGGTATAGTAGAAACAATTAGTCTGGGCGCGCGGCCTTTTGGTAGTCAGCAAAGGCGCGGGGTGGAGAGGTGAGTGTTTATCGCTCATTTCTAAAAACATTTGTGTCTTCAAGGTCACCATTTCAGCCGTTAGTGGAGCGGTAGAAAGGAGTGGAGTGAGCGAACCAACTTTTACAGGACGGCCAGTAGTGACAGAGTGTAGTGTGAGAGCCATGCGCCCAGAGTAATTGTTTCCACTGTAGATTGAGGAGCGCCAGTATGGCAGAACAAAAAGCTTTTGATGAAACACACATAATGTACCAGCATAAACTGAAAAAATTATAGCTTTGTAATTAACGATCTTAAAAACATTTTTCACTCCAACTCATGATTGAAACCAAGGTACTCAAAAGACAAGGTAGTGTTCAACAGCATGATGCGCAGTAGCAAGTTACAGCCAGCTGATGCAGTGACATCATGCAGGTCTCTTTTCATGATTTCGCCTATCTTTTACAACAGGACAGTCCTGTTTTTGAGAGGCATGTTTTGTTGTCCCCACCATACTTGTCAGGACACCCATTTGTCTCGCCATGCCTCTCTCAATCATTTGAAAAGTAATTAGGCTACTGTAATCACAATTATCTTTAGTGAACAGCATAGTCAAGTTTAATTGACATGAAAGAACTATTCAACTCCGTTTGCCTACTCATTTATAATATACCTCCAAACATCTACACAATATAGGTACTGTGTTTCCAGTAAGGTAAACGTACTAATTATTAGCCACCTACCCAATATTGACCACTTTCACTTTCAACTTCGAAAATCGAGGTTGCACTTCCGTATTTAGTCTAGTGACATAATCGGCTGATAATCGATAAGGTAACTTAGTCGATATATTCCAAATTTAAACCTAACCGCGATCGACTCTTAGTCAATTATTTCGGTGGATCAGATACGGAAATGCAGCCCCAGAGCCGTCTAAGCTAAGCATCGCCGACACTATCAGCGACAAAAATACTTTGCAAAAAATGCCACCACCAATATAAAGGTAGATAGATAATCTATCAGATGATTTACTTTAGATTAATAACTGTAACTTATGCAATGAACTCAGGTATGAAAGTTGTTGACGAGCAATTTAATGAATGATTTGCATTTGACTCTACTTACCGTAGTTTAAAAGTGATGTAAAACAGCTCTAGATAACATTTCAACAATTAGAGCGGTCGGGTTATTTCACTAGATAGAAATTCAAATTACTATAGGTGGATCGGCCATAAGAATACATGTAAGCTGATGCCATTCTCGTGGCGATCCACCGATATTTATTTAATCTACGTTATTAGATTGATAATTTCATAACTTGAACATTAACTTAACCAATAAAACTAAACCGTTATGAAGGTCAGTAGATAGAAAAACAAAATTACGCACTGATGGTGATGCTACCAACGTATAAAGCATAATATCTCTGGTAGATTCCAACACAGATTTTGCAGACAGTTCCGAGTTCAAACGCATTCCAACTTCGTTAATTCCGCATTCCATTAGTGGCGAGTTGGTCAACAGCTGACTTTTTTCCACTGTTTTTGTCAGTAGTCCAGTTGGTCGTAGTCCAGTTGGTACTCCCCCGATGCGTAACTCTAACGTTGAAGGCTATGGCATAGTGAAGCCACTTTTTTCTGGCGGGAAAGGCCAAATCGGGCAAAAGTTCAAATTTAACACAGGCTCTTATGGGAAAAAGTCAATTTTCATTTGAAGATTTCTCGCAACTCCCTTGATGGATTTCAATAATTCTTTTTTTGAAAGATAGCCCATGATTTTGTCTTACATATAGTAGTAATAATTTAACATTCCAGATTTTTTCTGGCTCAAGCCAATTTCAAACTCAGAGCAGTGCATAAGCAGTATCATAAGTATGTGATTTCAGGAAAAACATACAGTAATTTTTTTCTCAGCGTATTCCTATGTACTTTGACGTACTGAATCCGAATCTGAACTCTCGCACCTCAAAAAACGCTCGCTTCACGAAATATTTCCAAGATGGCGGCCAAAATTTCATAAGCTAATTTTCTCAATATTTATGAAGAAAAAATTCTAGAGTAATATTATTTGTGGTCTGTGATTCCCTGATTTCGAATACATGATTTTTATTCTGAGAAAATTCGGGAATAAAAGATATTTTAATAGAGCAAACATCAAAGTCTAGCTTTTTCAAATTATGACTAAAATAACAATAATAGGCTATTTTGTGGAGCAGACATACTGAATTATAAAAAACATCATAAACTTGATTCAGCAGTAGGCCTCCAGTTGTGTCTGAGGTAGCATTACAACAATGCGAAATTGCCGTCACACAAATATGTAAATGTTAAACTCTTTAGTGAAGATTTTACTTTATTTCATTAACGTTTAAATATCAAGTGAGAAAGTAATATTATGGAACTGCAACACCAAAGGAAATATAAATTTACTGTATGAATAAATAAATATAAATATATATATATTTTTAGATACCGCATGCTTCAAAATTCAGTAGGCTCATATATAAATTCATATTGAGAATCCCAAGAATGCTCACCAATGCCATTGCAGTTCAAGCAAAATCGCTTGATTAAAAGAGTTATTTAATAAATTACTGTATGGTATATCACGAGTAATTAATGCTTAAAAGAACAAGATTGAATTGGTGAATATGGTAGTACATTATTTTTAATTAAATAAAAAAAAAACATAAAAGAGAGGAAGCAGAAAACAATCATCTTGTAAAGCTACGCTCGCACATAGACAATAAAAAGATGAAATTACTTGTTTGAAAATAAATATTTTCCACTAGACTTGCACTGATTGGTACATCCATAATCACTACATGAAATGATCATGTTAAAAATCATTTAACATCATAAAACAAGTCATTTGAGCACTGACAAAATACGGGGGTTTTTCCATTACCGCTATACAAATTTTCGTGGTTTTGCCTGATTTAGAAGCGGGCGATGCTAGCGCTGTGACTTCACAGCGGATCCCGGAGTTACGCATCTAGTAATATATATCAATGGTTGAACCTGATAGTCCCTCCCCACTACTCCGCACCGTCAGCGCAACTACATCACCGCACCGAGCCCGACTAAGTTCAAACTACTTTTTGACGGGCACGGTGCGGTGTTGGTGACAATTTAACCTAAAAGGTTTCTAGCCAGGTTCTAATCTCTTTCCACATGGATATAGAGAAGTTGATTGAATCAGTACGTAACTTTCCTGTGATAGTGATGATAAGGACCGCAGTGGCGGATCTACGGGGGGGGGGGGGGGGAGGGGGGGGGGCTATGTGCCTTGACAAACTGCTGAACACACCAGATTCAGCCATAATTCAACCAAAGTTTTCCTTTTCATTTAAAATCAATTTTATCGCTGATACGGTTCAAAGCACTATTCAATTTAATTTATTTAACACACTAAAAACGTACACAAAAATAACAAAAACAGACAATTACAAATAAGTGACTCCATTTTGGTGTGTGTGGGAAAACGAAACTTATCCAACATATGGCAAAGCCATGTATTAGGATAAGTGAAATAGGAGATGAAAAGGAAGGGGTAGTTTGAAAAAGGAGAAAGAAATTCGTATGAGGAAGCAATTTTAATTTCAACTATTATATTATTTATTGTTATATTAATTTCATTTTTATTACAAAAAATAAGTTTCAGATAAAAATAAAACTTCACCATTTAAGTGTTGTTTTTCAAATTTTCCATCACCCCAAATATCATTTTCCATCCACTCTTTCTTAATTGTTATTATTTTCCTAATATTTGATGATGAATTAAGTTTAATACTTCCGATTATTATTTCAATAAATTTAATAGAATTAATTACTAATTTCAAGATTTTTAATTTCATTAATTATTACCTACAGACTTTACCATGAATGAATAAAATGGAGTAATCGAATGATCTAAGTGATTAGGAGAACAGTTAGCTATAACATTCAAATTGCAATTAAAAAGTACATCATGTTTCTCTTTTAAATTTATTAGTAAAGAAACTTTACCAGTCCACGAAACTGTACCAACTACACAAAATGATAGTAAAACTCCACAAAAATGATCTATTGCAATCGCTTCAGTGCATACTGAACTGAACAGTATGCATCACGGCCGATGCACGGTAGTGTTTTGGAGATTTGGAGATGTGTGGTTCGGCATCACCTTCACCGACACTCGGGCCAACATACGGTGCGTTTGCGGTGCTGGCGCGGTGCGGATATGTGTGTCTCTAGCTTAACGGTACGTTCTTGATTGCTACTGCGCTGTTAAAAATATCTGAAAGTTTTTTAAACAAACAGCCCCTTTCAGGTTAGGTTGAAGGAAAAGGATAACATTACTGCTTTGATATTACATCCATATTGTTACATCCTTACTGTTTTATTACATCCATAACTACTACATGAAACAACCATGTTAAAAAATCATTTCACATCACAAAACAAGTCATTTAGCACTGATAAATACAGAGTTTTCCCATTACTGCTGCACAAATTTCCCCGATGTTGCCAGATTTAAAAGCGACGCAGGTCACATTTGGCTTGGATCCTATGTAATGCAGACAGGACAAGTATTGTGTTCTTATCAACATTAATTCAGGTAATTGAAAGCATTTCAAGGCTCACTTCATCTTTATATTGATTGGAAAACGAATTATTAAATAAGAAGCTTCTCACCCATATTATATATCATACAGCTAGTATGTATACATGAAAATGCTGTTTAATCCTATCTAATGCACTCAAGAAGTATTGTATTTTTACCTTCATTTTATTGCATAATTGAGAATAGGCCTAATCCAAGGCCCACTGTACCTTCAAAATATTCTTAGAATGAGTTTTTAAATGAATAGCATCTCCCTACAATACTCATACAGTACCGTAGCCATAATGCACATGTTAACTCAGCTTAAATTTAAATCCTATTTATTTTTTTTTCCCACATAGGTCTGAGACCTGTGCGTGGGTAATGAAATGGATGATGGTGATTGATGAGTTAGACCTACAGTTTTAGGTGGGTTCCGAACCACCGGGAAGTGGTTTTACAGCAGAGAACAGTGTTTTTCTTGCTGGCCATCTAATTTGTCACCGTTACGAACAGGACCTACGAGAATGCAGCTTATCTCTCTGATTGAACAGATACCTGCTACGGCTCGCGGCTATCACTTCCTCACATTTTTCCTGCACATTTAGTGCAGACTTGAGAAGTTTTGTATTTTTATCAGCATTTTTTGGTTAAATGAGACTTTTTCAAGGCTCACCCCAGCCAGCACACAATATCTCTGGGATATCCAGTGCATATCCCACTTGTCCAAATATGTCCTTAGACATTGTGGATATACCCTGGATATCTGAGGGATATTTGCCATGGAGATTTGTATAGATGTCCTGTGCATATCCACTAACATCCACTGATATCTTCAAAAATTAGGGTTTTCCAAATTCTTATTCTGATAGGCTAATCATTAAAGGACTTGAAACGCATCAAAAGTTCAAGAGGAACATTTTTGTCAAATGTTAATTAGTGGGTAAAAATAATGAGACAACATTTCTAATAATGATATTAACATAAAATATGAAAATTTAGCTTTCCCATGTTGTAGTTCTATATTTGAATTCCCACTTTCTAATAAGTCATTATTACTAACTGAGAAATTCATTTTAACAAAGGTATTACATTTTTAATAAGTTGTTGCAAGGGAAAAAATCTATTAAAATATATCTTGTATTTGATGATTTTCAGGAAGTTATCAATATTTTTACTGTTTATATTCCATTCTTTCATCAGTTCGCAGTTTGTTGAGTTCAGTTACAATTACTTTGTTGAATTTTAATTTTGATGCAACCAATCCAGCTCTGCTCATCAAAGATGAAGCAATCAAGTATCAAATAAGTATTTCATTAAATGACAAGACAATAATAACATGACAAAACGTAAAGGCTTGTTTAAAAGTAAAAAAGGTGGTCCAAGAAGGAAAAAGGATACAACTCCACTAAAAGTTGCAACTCAAACCCTTACTGATGCTCATGTTTTGAACACTGATCATTAAATTTGAACTTCTCAATTCCTAGTACATCATCATCAAAGAAACTTTACGAAGTATTACCAATAAAATTTTCGATGATAATGGTATAAATTTAACAGTAGGAAATATTATTGTTAACATTGAATTACTCAGTGACTTGATTATCAGTATTGCTAAATGTAAGTTTTGTGACATTGTAAAAGTTTTTATTTTTTGAGCACACAAGTAAGAGGTTAGGACTGTCATCTAAATTACATTTGAAATGTAGAATATATGATACTAACAAGAAGACCCTGACAACCCTGCATATGGAGCAGGAATGCACTAAACTCCAGAAAGAGGAGGAAAATCCTTGAAGCCCCAGATATGAAGCGAGAATGCACTGAACTGTAAGTGGAATTTTCATTTTGCTATTACCAAAAAAAAGTTGTTGTCAGAAATTACTTTTTTCTCTGGAACCATTCATAGTAGAGGAATGAATTTTTTACTACAAATTACCTAAATACAGATCTGTTGACTGACATTTTTGGAGTTTCTAAATGGAAAACCAAAAATAATAAAAAATGCTTTGAAAAGTTAATTAACTTTTTTTAATGCGATGTGCAAATATTTAAAAAAATGTCTGTGTTCAAAATACACTGATGTAAATGTGTATGGTATTTGAAAGCTGACAGGAATTTGAAGTGTGACAGGAATTGAGAAAATGGGCGATGAATTGAGGCAATTCAACATTACTAGTATACAAGGCACAAGGTGCCCTTAAAGGTCCTAAGACTACAAACAGACTGATTATTCAATTTTTTTTATTTTGAATAAATTATTGTCGATTTTTTTACTAGTTCAACACACTTTGATTAGATAGTCATTAGAAATTAAGAGTAAGATCATCACATTATTCATTGGTTCAAGTTTATGGAAAAGGCAAATATGATAGGTAATGTAGGTGGTGAATGGGCCTGTGCTTACATGCAAATAGATTATTCTATTATTTGAATTTTGATTGCAATTATTGTCAATTTTTTCCCTAGCACAACACAAATTGATTGGATAGAGTCAGAACTACCAATGGGATATCCAATTTCTAGTATCCTAGCAGAAATAATTTTACAGTGCATAGATGGCCGGTTGCATGAATCATGAATGTCAATGAAATAAGGAGTTTAATGTCAGTTAACTAACTGTCATAAGTGTAACAGGTTTATTTCTGATTTCTGTTGCACAAAGATCCATTAGTTAATTTCCGTTGAACAAATGGTAGCCACAAGCTGGCTACACTGTAATTTGATCATCAGCTGATTCTGAAGTTGAGAAAAAGATGAATTAGAATCATTTCATTGAGAATTATTTGAATAGTTATTCAACTATCTCAATACTATTATATTCTTAATAGATTTTATTCATTTTGAAAGAGTTTTTAACACCTACTACCTAATTTGCAGTTCCATGTTCTGGTACAATAATCATAACCTATAAAATGTAGCTTAATGGGAATTAGTGAGATTTAATCATCAGTGATTGGGTGGTTAAAAATCTTTTATGCCAGTTAACCTAATCTTGTAATTGTCCTTTGTGCAACTATATTCTCTCCATTAAGTTTAATTTCTGTAGAATGATGTCATTGTTTATGTCATTTTATAATTTGTCTATGGGGATTACATTTAATTGGCTTTCATGCAACTGGCCAAGAGTGTAAAAAAATACTGGATACCCAAAATATTTTATAAACAAAATCATTTACTGGTACTGCTACATTGATGACATTATTGTACTCTACAATGGGAACCAAATGCAATGTAAACAACTCCTAACACAACTGAGCAAAACCCAAAGAAACTTACAATTAACAGCAGAATTTAAAATAGACTACACCCTAAATTTCTTACATCACAAAACTAAAAACATGCACAAATTCAAAATCTACAGGAAACCAAAACTCTCTCAGATAGGCTACACTCATTTACAACCAACTCATCCACATAAACACAAACTTGCTGCTTTCAACTCCATGCGATCCATAGACTGTTGAATGTTCCACTATCACAAGATGGCCACCAAGATGAAATTAATACAATCTTAGCACAAGAAACGGATAAAAAGCAAATTTAATACACAGAATCCCGAATAAAATGAAAAACAAAACCTGCAAACCAAAACAGATTTGTCACACTCACATAATTATTTCAACAAAAATCACACAAAATATCACACATCTTCCAAAAATCTGGATTGAACACTCAGAACAGCAATCAGATTGATACAGAGCTAATCTGTTGTTTGGCAACAGACATCATCTATGTTATCACAATAGTGACACATCATGAAACAGTAATAGTGTCAATAAGTGAAATTTAAACATTAATTTTGTAAATTATGATAGGAAAATAAAAAATCGGGCTTCTGAGGTGCACTGAATCGAGAGAAGTGGAAGCTTTGTGCCAAATTTAGTGTTCCAAATCGGTGCCGTTTTTGAGAAATCCGTAAGACACAAAAAAATTCGTTGAAAAATCTGAAAGGAAAATCAAAAATCGGGCTTTGAGGTGCACTATAGAGTTTAGAGGAAGCAGAAGCAATGTGCCACATTCAGTGTTCCAAATCGTTGCCGTTTTTGTGAAACCATAGACAAAAAAGACACGCACTCCTCGTGCCTCTTATTACAGTATAAGTACTGTAAATTTTCAACAATATTCAACAATACTTTGGAATGGGTACTGTGTTTAGCAAATCTTGTATTGGTTTCAATTTTGATCTCCAGGCTGCGCTGCTCAGCCTTGACAACAGTTGTTCGAATGCGGCCGGAGCGGTTTCAGTTCGGAATAATTCGGAATCAGGTTCAGTCTGTCGGTGTTAGTGCTGGTGTAAGGTTGTGTTTGTGCGTGAGTCAATGAACTGTCTGTTACCTGTTCAACGCAACGTTCAACAAGGATCACTAACTTTGAAGAAATCTAAACACTTTGCTCTCAGGTGAGTGACTGTTTAAAACATTTATTCCGCACTCTGTCTAAAAAAAAAACATATAAGTAAATTTATTGTCGGCATGACTTACTCAAACAAACTTGTGGTCAACCTGTAATTCACTCGAAATTTAACCACATTTTTTTAAAGATTCCGGTTATGGAGTATAAGTCAAGTCAGATCAACCATACATACAATATTACAATTATTCTTATTCACTAGTTACGGCAATTACAATATTTTCGTTGAGGTGAGGCATAATTTTGTTTGGTTTAAAGCAAATAGTTTTACACAAATATAATACGTGTAACTCAAGCCTTTAAACTGACATTTAGTGAACTTTTGTAAAAGTTTTTTAAAGATTACGTCTTGAAGACTCAGATTATGGAGTACAAGTCAAGCCAGATCAACAATAAATTTTATACAATGTTACCAGGTCACTAGTTCCGATAATTACTATTTAAATTAGTTGAGTTGAGGCTCAATTTCAACGTGAAAGGAATTCTTGTACACTATAAAAAATGTTTATATAAATATTTTCTGAATTGTTTTTAAATACTTTTATATTTCCAAAACTATTTAGAAACTGCGGTAGCTTGTTATAGAATTTCCTACCAATATTTATATCTAGGTTTTTGTTCGGATAAGTGAAAAAGAGCAATTTGATTTACTTGGGTTGAAGTTTTTAGTGAACTAAAATTCAAATTTCAAGATTCCCTCGAGTCAAGAGACACTAAAAGAACGTTCATAAATACGGCCCTGAGTCAAGTTAAGTCAGATCAACAATTATTTACATTTATTACCATTCTTATTCCCTAGTTACCACCATACACAATTACAATTTAAATAGGTTGAGGTGAGGCTCAATTTTGACCTGAAAGGAACTCTTGTGCACTGCAAAAAGTTTTACCAACTAAATATTTTCTCAATTGTTTTTTAAACACTACAATATTTCCTAGCCTCTCGGTTTCTCTATTCTTCTGCAAAACACAAAATAAGTATTTTATTTCATTTTGGCAAATTTAAAATCACATTTTCAGCATCTGACAGATTTAAATTAATAAAACCACGGTTTTTTGACCGGGAAATGGAGATCTGGCTCAAATTTTTCGATTTCGTCTTCAAGTCTCCTGGTCAGATCAACAAATATACAAACAAAATAATATATATGTACAGGTATAATACTTGCTGTTCAACAGACTTGGCCTCCCAAATGTACTTTCCTTTCTGTGTATGAAGTTACATTGTATGTAAAACAGAGTGATATACACCAAAATCTTAACGTACATTATTATAACACACGAAGACGAGGAGATAATCAACTGTTCAGTCACAATAGTAGGTTATTCGAACAAAAACCTAGTTATATTGGTAGGAAATTTCATAACAATCTCCCGCAGTTTCTGAAATCTTGGAAATATCGAAAAATCAATTGGAAATCATATTCAGTTGATAGAGGCTATTGTAGTGTACAAGAGATTCTTTCAGATCAAAATTGAGCTTCAAGTCAAATCTTTGCAATTGTGGTAACTTGTGAATAAGAATGGTAATATTGTATATAATTGTTGACTCTGACTTGACTTCTCTTTTATTCCATTACCGGAGTCTTCAAGACGTAATCTTAAAAAAACGAATGTATTATAAAAAAATGCAAAAGGATATTAACCTTTTTGAAGTAGAAATATATAATGTATCATTAGTACCATTTTTATACCATACAGTACCATTTTTATACACTAGTTGAGGTGAGGCTTAAATTCATCTGGAAGAAACTGTTGTGCATTATAAAAAGCTCTATCAACTGAATATTTTTCTAATTTTTTAAAAAATATTTCGATGTTTTCATGACTTTAAAATTTGCGGTAGCTAGATACAATTTTTACCATACCAATTACCAATGCCTAAGTAGGGTTTTGTTCGAATAATTGTGATTTCGAACCACTAAATAATTATTTCCATGGTTATAATAAACGTCAATGGTTTGGGTTTCAAAACGTTTTTTACTTATAACTTCATAATATACATACAAGCAGTGATGTAGCCAGGGGGGGGGGTCCTGGGGGTCTGGACCCCCCCCTTCCGGTCCTAAATTTTATATAATTTTCCATTAAATTAAACGTAAAATAAGACAAAGCACTGATGTTGGTGTTAATTTTCAATGCCATCAGGAGAGCTAAAAAAGACTGTTCTACGGCCTCTATTTTTCAAAAATTTTCCGGGGAAGTACCCCCAGACCCCCCCCCCCCGGTCAATCGAGCCCCCCCATTTCAAAATCTTGGCTACGTCACTGATACAAGCATACAGAGACCAAGTCTCTTGAACAAAGAGTGTTCAGGTCTACACGAATGTAATCTATTTATTCGTTCCGTATTCTCAACAACTTTCTTATGAATCTTTTTATCACCCTGGCAAGATTTTGTTTTAATGAGTTATCCCCATACTTAATGGTCGAGTTCCTGGGAGCTTTACCGGTAAATGTTACCGGTGGCGTATGATTGGTCTACTTGATTTTACAAATCAAGTCTTGGTCTAGACGTTACAAATTTTGAATACATCAATTAGACTCCACCGGTACTATTAACCAGTTACCGGTCAAGCTCCCAGGAAGTCAACCATTGTTTTTAAGGTGATACGGCCAATCATCTATCGGTCTATTGCTCTATCCAACAAAACTTGCAAAAAATCTACGTTAGTCATCATTATTTACAAACACTTTAACAGCTTTATTTTGATTTGAGTAATGTTGGTTTCTGAATTAAAGTTATGCCAACAAATATATACCATAGTTATTACAGTATAATATCAAAACTGACACTGTATTTCTATTTAAATTATGACTTAAATGAACTATGTATTAAGTATTTCTGTATAAATTAAAACCAAATAATAATTGAAAATTATTATTATGGAATTGGATTTACCTAGAGCTTTAACATTTTTTTTGTAAAAATACAAAACAGATACATTTATCACCAGCATGGAAAATGCCCAGTACACTAAAATATTAATTGACCTAACAAAGAAAGGTCTCTGTTAAAAGTCCACCGTTTTGCATTTGTCTTTCAGTTTGTAACTCATTTACGGCTAAACGCGTTGACCAAATTCAATGAAATTTTGTACGGATTTTTAAGGAATGCCCAGCGATGTATGTGTAACGATTTCCAAAACTTGCTTGCATTTAAAGGGTATTATTATTATTATTTAAAGGGTATTTAGAAGGAATAAAAAAAGAAAGGCACTCAGGCCTTCTTATATACAGGAGAAATATGGTTTTTAAAATAAGCTTCTCCATCATAAAATGGAATCAGATTTTTTAAGATAGCCCTCAGGCATTCATCTGGTTGAGTCTTCATATAAATTAAGTTTATAGAGCCTTCATAAGAATAACATATTTGTTTGAGAGAAACAAATCTATTCTAATATTTCAATTACGTATAATATAACAAGTCATTGTCAAGTAAATGACAATCATATAAAATTTCATATGAAATATAATAAATGACAATAATATAAATATTTCATTATCATTATATTTTTCCTTTGAATTAATTCATCAGATATATGTAAAATTTGATCTGATTTGAGTAATCAGCTGTCTGGAACAACATAAGTACAGGCTGGATGAATATAGAAACACAGCCTTGGTGACGTGATACAGAGTGACTTTTGTGGAAAAGAGAGTCATGAAATAGACTATGTAAATTGAATCAAGGGTTAAATCTGATGATAGTATTTAATTTTGCGATGGATAATCACCATAAAATTGATTACTAAGTAAATGATATACAAATTCAATTAATATTGTCTTATAAACTCATTCATCAGTCATCTGAAAGTAATCTAATTTGAGCAATCAGCTGTCCCGCATTGGTGACGTTATACAGAGTGACTTTTGTGGAAAACAGACATGAAATAGACTACGTAAATTGAATCAAGGGTTAGGTCTGATGATTGTGTTTAATTTTGCGATGGTGATTATCATTGAGTCCATGGAATATGTTCCTCTATGCATGTTGGTCGTGAGGTCTACTGTTCACAGAACAACTAGTTTCATTATGAGCACAGTAGGATCAAGATGTGCGTTTATAGTCTGATAGACAGACAATAAGCATCCTGAATAAAACATTGCAAACTTATCTAGGATTTGCTTCAAGAACTGCAAGGAAAAGGGTTTCTTCTTTTTAAACCCAAGGCTCAATAGATAATGAATAGGACATAGGCATTAATTATTCTTAAACATCAGAAATCTATTCAATAATTATTTCAAAAGGGGATCACTGTAAAAAGACACTACAAGCTTTGGAAAACTATAGTACCTAGAGCTTGTAATTGCACCATAGCTTACTTACTCATTAAAATATCAGGCGCTGGTAAACTCACAATTCGCCCCAGGACATCTTATGCAATACAAGTGGCATCTAGTTATTATTAATACAAGAGACAGTTGAAAGCAACTATTACTCATCTTTTAAAGTCTAGGTCTGGCTGGAGTAAGTCTTTTGAATCTCCTCCCTCCCTCCTTCTACTAAAACTAAATTATATTTTCTTCTTCTTCTTCTTCTTCTCTTTTTCTCCACCTCCTACTTCTAGTGGTCTAGTTGGTCTCAGGTCTGGAGTAGGTGCGTCTTCTGAATCTCCTCCCTCTTCTTACTTAAACTTTATCTTTTCCTTCTTCTTCTTTTCTTATGAATATTCTTCTTTTTAATTTCCTTTTTCCTCTCCATTTTCTTCTTTTTCTTAATTTACTTTTCTCTCTCCATCATCGCCTTCTTTTCCGTTTTCCTCCCTCTCCTTAGTTCTCTTCTTTTGTGGTTTCTTCTTTATTCCTTTCTTCTTTTTCCCCTCTTCATAACCTTCTTTTTTCCTTTTTAATATCCATCTTCTTTTTCTTCTTCTGTTCCTTCTACTTATTTTTTCTTATCCTCGTTCTACTTCTTTTCCTTCTACTTCTTCTTCTCCTCCTCCTTCTCCTCCTTCTTCTGCTCCTCCACCTTCCTCTGCTTTTTCTTCTTCTTATCGTCCTCCTTCTCCTCCTCCTTCTTCTCCTTTTTCTTCTTCTTCTCCTCCTCCTCCTTCTACTTCTTCTTCTCCTCCTACTTCTTCTCCTTTTTCTTCTTCTCTTCCTTCTACTTCTTCTTCTCCTCCTCCTTCTTCTTTTCTTTTTCTTCTTCTTCTCCTCCTCCTTCTTCTTCTTCTTCCCCTCCTTTTTCTCCTTCTTCTTCTCCTTCTTCTCCTTCTTCTTCTCTTCCTTCTACTTCGTCTTCTTCTCCTCCTCATTCTTCTTCTCTTTCTCCTCCTCCTCCTTCTTCTTTTCTTTTTCTTCTTCTTCTCCTCCTCCTTCTCCTCCTTGTTCTCCTTTTCTTCTTCTCCTCCTCCTCCTTCTCCTCCTCCTTCTACCCCTTCTTTTTCTTCGTCTTCCCTACTCATTCTCTTCTCCTCTCTTCTGCATTCTTTCCTTCTCTCTCTCTCTCACGATGGATTATTATAGCCGTATTCCCGAAGAATCTCCGCTTCTCCAAAAAAAGAAGTACTGGGTACTTTACAGATACAGCCTGCTTTTCATTATTATTTCTTCTTCTATATTATTCCTTCTCTGCTCGTCTCTTATTGGTTTGAATGGCGTCGTTAGTGAGAGACTTTAAACGTAGTTTTCTCCCCCTCCCCTCCAACACCGCAACCCCCCAGCGTCTAACTCCTCTTTTAATGACACACCGCCTCCCATCTAAATAAGCATAATAACACTGTAGTAGGATATGCTCTGATCCTTGGTCCTTCTATACAGCTTCTTCACTAAGCTCTCTAGGCTAAATACACTTCGAAGGCCAACTCTTATTCTGTTGGAGGTAGGAACGGTACTTCATAGTGGCGTAGCTAGAGGGTCAGCCTGGTGGGGGGGGGGGGGTTGACCAATGATGTTATGCGGGGGGGGGGGGTGACCAATGATGGTATGCTTGGGGGGGGGGGGGGGGTAGGCTCGAGGCACTGTACAGTACGATAATTCAAGACTATATAAATAGTTTTTCTTTCAAAAGCGTGGGGGTGAGGGGGTTTGATGGTGCTCCTCCTGGAAACTTAAAAAAAAAACTCATTTTAAGCGACTCTAGACATAAATTCATACATTCTAACATAATTTTAACTCAGATTGTGTGTCAAATGATATTTTATTCTAGTTTTTGTATCATTGTCAATGGGAGATCCGCGCTCTTGCTAAATATTTATTGTTAAAGTAGCCAAACTTCAAAGCAGACCTTCTTAGAACCATTTTGACTGCTATTTTTGATCCCCCACCTCACCTTATTTGGGTATCATAAATTACCCCAAATAAATGTATTTTATAAGTAATTCAATACTATATTATATATATCGCTGTTTCATTGAAACCTACTACCGGGGTCCGGGTGTATTACCCCGGAAATTGAAAAAAAAAATAATTTCTCAAAAACTACATTTTTAGCGATATCTTCTTTGACTGTAGTCATTTTGTATTGTCAGTAAAATAATTATTTTTTCTTACTGATGAAGCCCACATGAGTCTGAGACTTGTGTGAGGGTGTAATGATGATAAAATGATGTTATGAATGGTGGACCCACAGTTTTAGGTGGATTCCAAACCAACAGATAAGATATATAAGATGGCGTTATGTTGTTGCTACAACACATATCATTTAATTTTGACAAACTCATGTAAACAGTTAGTTCATTCAGTTCTCAAACTTTGTCGACGTTTGTTCATATCAAGTGGCAGTTCCGTTCATGCAAACCGTAATACAGTGAGTGTTATTACAGCCTGTGTTATACGAACTTGTTAGTGATAAACGCAGTATATTGTGACTGTTTTATTCGGACTTACTTTACAGTTTTTGCAAGTGTACAAATATTCATCGCTATTATTGTAATACGGTGCTACGTAAGTGTTTTAATTGTTATTTTTAGACGTTTCTTCTTGAATTATTGAACAGTTATTATTAAATGCTTTGTTCGGCCTTTTAACAGTTAGTGTAGTGATTAATTTTGGAACAGTAATATATAGAGCGAAGGCTGGTGTTTACCCCCCTCCCCACCATGGGGGAATTTTCGACACATAATTTTTTTTGTTTGTATTGACATGTACTTTAAGAATTTAGGTGTTTGCCCTCTTACAGCATGTCCCCCCCCCCATTTTTGTATTTTTAGTAAATTTGGTATTTTCATTATAAGGCCTTGAATACATACTGAATAATTAATACTTTCTAATAGCATATTCATTATCTGAACATTATTGATTTATTAGTTTCTTCTGCGTGTTGTAAGTAACTGGTGTAAATAAAGTGCGAGTGCTAATTTAAAGAGTTTCCAGCATTATTTGAGAGATAGAACCCGTAAAAATACAATAATTATCCACAAGTACATGAAAATCTTATAAATTAATTGAAATTTCATGTTAGTAAAAATAGCAGACAGTCGGTTGTTATATATTGGAAGAGTAAATAGGCGTCTGAGTTGTAAAAAGGTAGAACAATTTTATGTCCATCAATACCTGTCAATAACCGGTTGTGCCTTATATATGTTGAGTTGAATATAGGTATAGGCTCTATCCATTAAAAACTGAGCTAAACTCGTGATCTAAATCCGAATCTCCTCTTTAAAAAAACTAATTTCAACACATAAAACAAGAACCATCAAAACCAAATATCGTATGTGTTACAGGCTACAACTACGAAGGTTATTATTATTATTGCTGCTTATATAATATACAGTATATATATAAAATATAAAATGTTGCTTACAATATATCTACTAGGTATAAAAATATAGATATCGAAATCAGTACACATTTTTCTTGTGCAAATAAAAAATCATCTCACTGTTTTTGTCTTCATGCAAAAAAGATGAATTAACATCATGTTTGATTCGTTTCTCACAATAAAGATGTTGAACACCATGTTTGATTTTTTCTATGTATCAATCTTCTAGGTAGGCTATGGACTCTTAATCTTCTATTCATTGATTTAAAAATCATCTTGGGGATGTTTATTATCTTTATCTACGACCATGTCATAATGTATACATTACAGTTTCACAATTGATGCCAAAACAGCTGTCTTTTCGAAATGCTTTTTGAAACCCGTTGCATAATGAGCTCATTATAGTACAGGTTCTACATTATAACACGGGTTCTGGACCAATCAGAAGCATTTTTGATGGAATCAATATCGTAATTCAATATTATGAAACTATCAGCTGATTTGATCAAACTGCTACACCAGCTGCTTTAACCTAACAATCTACTATAACTTCTCGTATTTGAGATGAGAGGTTAGGTATCTGTGACAGTCACAGGTAAAATGAAATTGTTTTAATTAAATGTATACTAGTGGTCGTAGATAAAATAGTGTATGCAACGATTTTATTTGGCCATTAACGCACTCGTGAGATATTTATAACACTCGCATTCGCTCGTGTTATAACTTACATCTAACTCGTGCCTTAATAAGGGTCAAAATAAAATCGTTGCATAAACTACTATTAAAGACGTTTTATTGATTTTAAAATCTACTTGTAGTGAATGATTATCCTTCAGTATGTTCAAAATAGTTTATGTCAAATTTATTACATAGGCCTATAATATAATAATTTCGGTTACAATATAGATGAAATAATAAGCCTGTGCGCGGAAATGAGTCTCATATTACTGCTATACGCTATAGTGTAGTGTTATGAACTTACCGGATTGTTCTATAACAGCTCAGAGACTGTCATTGATTTGTATATTTGTATATGATTATATACTTGTGGCTTACCTGTGCTTTGCAACGGGATTTAAGGTACAATCTTTTAATAGAACATGTGATATATGGATTTCAACTGCCAATGAAATTACAATTCTAAAAAAGAAATAAGGAGCTGCAATATTGATGCGGAACAAATAATGTACCTGTGACTGTGACTTGAAAGCTTATTTGCATCATAGGGACGTATCATGTATCAGCTGTTCTATGAGCTTTCTTCATCAGAACACATTTTAAAACAGTTATTGCATCCAAAAGTGAAATTTGAACGTTAATTTTGAAAAAGAAAATAAGAAATAGAGTTTCAAGGTGTACTGAATTAAGAGGAAACTTTGTGCCAAATTTAGTGTTCCAAATAGTTGCCGTTTTTGTTGAAACCGTTAGACACACACACAGACCTTCTCTCTCACTCTCTCTCTCTCTCTCTCTCTCTCTCTCTCTCTCTCTCTCTCTCTCTCTCTCTCTGGTTAAGTGTCAAGAATGGACGAATCTATGTCCAAACTTCGCCATTTCATGTAATTGCATCACTCAGATTGTCATTACCATAGTTAATATCATTAGGATCATACAAATGAGATCATTGTATATAATATCTTGCACTATTAAAAAATAACATTATCAGAGTTCACTATAGTATCTATGTGATGTTGATAATCTTGTTTATAACCATTCATATGCATAATTTGTAGAATAAAGAAAGATAATCTAATCTAATCTCTCTCTCTCTCTCTCTCATAATATATATTGAAAATTTGCTTTAAAATAGCATTCGAGTGATTCAATCTACCATGACAAAGGACCGTAAACCCACCAATAAACATAAAGAACAGCCATGGGTCTAGTTGATCTAGAATATCCTACTATACTTAGCAATAATTGATCATTGCCTTATCATTAAATCATTATTAGAGCAGATAAAAAATCATCAAAAGTCTAATCACCGGCTGTAGCTCCAAAGAGCACCGGTCACATTTCAACGGATGAAAATCAGATAATTATACATTACAACTGTAATCAGTTCGACTTCCAAGTATTGTTAATGTTCAGTCTAGAAGTCCACACTCTGGAATTAATATTTACCTTGAATTTAGATGGAAGAAAAAACCCTGATGATAGGTACTGGGCGATCTATATACCGGGAATTCTTTCAAATATACAAGAAACTGGGTATTGAAAAAAATCTATTGCTAGCATTTTAACCAGTCTTGCCCTGGAATCCAGTTTGGAGTTTTTCTTTTCTAGTAGATAACTTATGGTAGTGGTCACAAAATTACGAAATTGGGAAGGGTCAGTGAAATACCATACAGTTCATCTGTTTGGAAAAAGAAGTTCGCAAATAAACTGTGTTTTTGAACTGATGATGTGCATTTTAGGGCTTTTTATAAGTAAACTACATTTTTAGCAACTTTGCAGCTCTACCCAGCTGTATAGTTTTGTATTTAGATTAATATATTACAGGAAAAGCTCAATACAAGTAGAGGTAAATATGGGGCTTCTGATCCAGATTGGAAAGTATAATTGTGATTTAGGGTGGATTTGAAGGTTTGGGTTGGGTTTGAGGTTGTGTTTGAATTTGATTTGAATGTTGGGATAAGTAATTTTTTTTGAAATGAGATTTGAATTTTTTTTTCACTTCTACTCCAGAATTGGAAAGTGGGAAATAAAAAAAAAAAAAAAAAAAAAAAAAAATAATATTGAGTTTTTTTTATTTCTACTCCAATTTATATTGAGGTATAGGAAAGATTGCGTTATGTTAAATATTATTTTTTTATTATTTATTTATTTATGTCTAGAGAGTTGAAAGGATGGGAAAGATTGCGTTGTGTTTTAGAGAGAAAAAAAAAAAAAAAAAATAATAATATTGAGTTTTTTTTATTTCTACTCCAATTTATATTGAGGTATAGGAAAGATTGCGTTATGTTAAATATTATTTTTTTATTATTTATTTATTTATGTCTAGAGAGTTGAAAGGATGGGAAAGATTGCGTTGTGTTTTAGAGAGAAAAAAAAAAGGGGGGGGGGGCAGTAATATCCTCTTGAATTTGTAATCAGGTATTGATTTTTTTAGAAATGTGTGAGTAAGAGAGTCGAACAATATGGAAGTTATTTTAAATTTGAAATTAGTAGTAGTGGTAGGATGAGGAGGAGGAGGAGGGGGGGAGGATATTGTGAAGGATAATTCACCCCATATTAATGTGTATACAATATTAAATATAATAAACATGGTATATAAGATTGTCAAGATTTGGTTAGGCAAGTATCTGTTTAAATTTGTGTGTGTGTGTAGGGAGAGGAGAGGAGAGAAGAGGAGAGAAGAGGAGGGGAAGAGAAGAGGAGAGGAAAGAAGAGGAGAGGAAAGAAGAGGAGACTTTTTTTTTAATTATAAACTATTATTATTTGTGTGGGGTAAATTAAAAAAAAAAGAGCATGGAGCTGTCCATGTTTGAAACCAAGAGTTGCCATCTTGAATTGTAGCTGTCCAGTTTTGTAGCTTGTCTGTGATATTTTCAAAGTCCTCTCTTATAGAAGTAATAGCAATCAATGAACTGAAAAAAAAAGATCAAAACAAAAAGTATTTGAAAAATGTTATTTATATTATAAATATTTATCAAAAATCAGAGCACATTAATTTAGTAAAGAAGAAAATTGAGGGAGACTTAAGAATAATAAAAAATATGAATAAAGGAAAGGAATATACTAGAAATCAAATCAAGTGTAGATTTTATACAATTTAAACTATCTATACGAAACTTTACGAATAATAGATCTACTACAACAACGTTTATACAGTGTTGGGGATGAAATCATTTTTCAGTCTCATCAGGTTCAATAGACTTCACATTTTCAGAGACATGCTTCAATAACCAAAATGAGAGAGTGCATTAATAGAACATTCTTATTCTGTCTGGTCAGTGCAACCTAACCTTCTCCAAATTACCATTTCTATTTTTTTTTCACAAAGTTCATTAATAACCGCAAATGTAATTTGATTAGAGGACTTCTGTATACCAGGTGTAAATTGAAACTGAGTTGCAGTCCAGTGTGGTGTTGACGATGATCATGAGCCTGAAACTACTGCTCTACAGTCTGGCAGTAGAGCTGTCGGCTGTAGTGGGCAATTTTAGTAGAGGTAGATTCTTTTACATGTTAAAAAAAAAAGAAATATTGTAACAGTCCACTTTTTTTGAATCTCAGCAACAACAACAACAACAACAGAATCAGATTTAGCACTCAACATACTATAAAAAAAAAACTACATTGATAACTCAATAATTTGGAGATGCCTGTCTTTGTGATACCTACCACCATCCCCCCCTTCTTGAAATATCTATATTGGTCATCTTTTTTTTTTAATTTACCCCACACAAATAATAATAGTTTATAATTAAAAAAAAAGTCTCCTCTTCTTTCCTCTCCTCTTCTTTCCTCTCCTCTTCTCTTCCCCTCCTCTTCTCTCCTCTTCTCTCCTCTCCTCTCCCTACACACACACACAAATTTAAACAGATACTTGCCTAACCAAATCTTGACAATCTTATATACCATGTTTATTATATTTAATATTGTATACACATTAATATGGGGTGAATTATCCTTCACAATATCCTCCCCCCTCCTCCTCCTCCTCATCCTACCACTACTACTAATTTCAAATTTAAAATAACTTCCATATTGTTCGACTCTCTTACTCACACATTTCTAAAAAAATCAATACCTGATTACAAATTCAAGAGGATATTACTGCCCCCCCCCCCCTTTTTTTTTCTCTCTAAAACACAACGCAATCTTTCCCATCCTTTCAACTCTCTAGACATAAATAAATAAATAATAAAAAAATAATATTTAACATAACGCAATCTTTCCTATACCTCAATATAAATTGGAGTAGAAATAAAAAAAAACTCAATATTATTATTTTTTTTTTTTTTTTTTTTTTTTTTTTCTCTCTAAAACACAACGCAATCTTTCCCATCCTTTCAACTCTCTAGACATAAATAAATAAATAATAAAAAAATAATATTTAACATAACGCAATCTTTCCTATACCTCAATATAAATTGGAGTAGAAATAAAAAAAACTCAATATTATTTTTTTTTTTTTTTTTTTTTTTTATTTCTCACTTTCCAATTCTGGAGTAGAAGTAAAAAAAATTCAAATCTCATTTCAAAAAAAAACCAATCTATACTTTCAAATCTGGAGTAGAATCCCAAAAAAAAAATTACTTATCACAACATTCAAATCAAATTCAAACACAACCTCAAACCCAACCCAAACCTTCAAATCCACCCTAAATCACAATTATACTTTCCAATCTGGATCAGAAGCCCCATATTTACCTCTACTAATACACACAATAAGTAAGCTCGCATGACGCTGGGTAATTAGCAGCGGTAATATTGATACAGAGCTAATCTGTTGCTTTGGCTCAATACATATTAGCGTATCATATTTTCGAGCTATTATTACCATAGTGACGTATCATGTTAATCTATGAGCTTCCTGCATCTAAACACATTTTGAAACAATAATAGTGCCTATAAATGAAATTTGATCATTAATTTAAAAAAATTGGAAAGGGAATAAAAATCGGGCTTCGAGGTGCACTGAATCGAGTTTGGAGGATGTGCCAAATTTGGTGTTTCAAATCGCTGCCATTTTTGTGAAATCTGTAAGACAAAAAAGACACGCACTCACACACATTTATTGTACAAAAGCCATTGGTCAGATCCTACATCATACAAGACTCCAAATTATCGTGAAAAACTATAATAATTAAACGGCTGGTAACACTGAAATTGCCAGTTGATTACTGCAAGGTAAGTTTTTCATAATCTCAATGATGCCGCATTGTACAGAAATAATTTCATGCAATGTAAATACAAAACTGCAGTTGAGAGAAAGATGTTGTATGTATTTCGAGAGTAAAGCTTTTTTTCAATATTGCAAAATTACCGCACTCTGCTACACATTTGGTATAGGTGGCTCGCCACGAGAATGATATTGGCCTCCAGAATAATACATCATGTTAACCGATGCTATTCTCGTGGCGATCTACGTACAGGCTACAACTGTTTAGCTTTTGTGATAAAGACGTTCTTGGTGCTCTTAATACATAACTAGTAGTTCTGTGAATAGTACACCTCGCCCAAGAATAGAAAAGCTTTACCATCGCAAAATTGAACACAGTCATCAGACTATCAGTCATCTTGATTCAATTCGCGTAGTCTATTTCATGTCTGTTTATCTCAAAAGGTCACTCTGTATCAACAAGTGTTTTCTATATGCGAAACAGCTGATTGCTCAAATTTTAGATGTCCGATGAATGAGTTTAAAACAATACTAATTGGATTTGTACATAATTTACTTAGTAATCACTTGTTATTATACTTAATTGAATAAAATATTGGAAATGATTTGTTTCTCTCAAACAAATATATGTTATGAATGATAACTTGATTCATATGAAGGCTCAACCAAATGAATAAGGGTAGCCCGAGGGCTATCTATGAATCTGTTTCCAATTGCATATGATGGAGAAGGTTATTTTAAAATCGAATGTTCCTATAGAGAAGGCCTAAAGAGCCTTAATTTTTCCTTTTGAATATCCTTCAAATCCTAGCAAATTTCGAAAATCCTTACACATAATTCGCTGGGCATTCCTTAAAGAAAGATCCATGCAAAATCTCATTGAATTTGGTTCACACGTTTAGCCGTAAATTGCCTTACAGACAGACAAATGCAAAACGGTCGACTTGAAACAGAAACCTGTCTTCGTTCGGTCAAATAACTATTTTCTAAAGTACTAATTCCCATTTTTCAGAAATATACCAATTTTTCCACATTGTAAACCCACAGACAAGCCGAGTGTTATTTATGTTGTGTGTACGTACCTACTTCGCTTTCTTTAACTCTTTCACGGTCCGTGAAATAATCATCAATCAGTGATCGATCGGTCACGGTCACGTCCGTTGGTGTGGAACCAGCCAACGTGACGTGACGTGACGCAGTTTTAAAAACGTGTCCTGAAAAAGCTAACAAAATAACAAATTACCTGACCGGCTGAGATTGCTTGGTTAATCGGAATGTTTTTACAGAAGAATCGGATAATCGAGTGTCAAGGTGACGTTGGAATTATGCTCTTGTTTGGGTGTTTTGTTGATTTGGTTGATCCTTAGGAGCTCCTGGACGTTTTGGTTTCTTATTTTAATAGGAAGTTTTGTTTTATTAGATTACAATGCAACTAAGAGTTTAATTAAATTATTAATCTAATTGTATGAACTATGCCAGGATAGTTTTGTTCATGGCAGCCTTATCATAAACAGGTAAATGTTACCAGTGGCGTCTGTTTGGTCTATTCAAATTTTTCATCGTCAATAATTTTGATTAGACTTATCAGACGCCACCAGTAACATTTACCGGTTACCGGTAAAGCTCCCAAGAACTCAAGCAATGCCTCACAATATGTTATTGGTTCTAATAATACATTTATTTACTTTACCTATCCTGTGTGTTGGCGGCTGGCAATTTTCTAGATAATTTAGAAATAAATGCCCATATAGTATATGGGTGTGAAGTCTGTTACCCAATTTTTAAATCAGTTGAAATTAACAATACGAAGTTAGAAATGTAAGTATCAAATGTAGTAACTATATATGACCTGTGATGTTTTCCATGACGAAGTACTTGATGAATAATTATAATCTAAAATCAAAACTGACACTGTATTTCTATTAAAAGTATGATTTTAACTCATACTGGAGGGATGCATTTCGCTTCTAAAGAGAAGCTTTAGAACCTGGATGGCAGGCTGACGAAGCTGCGAAGGTACTCGAACAATTACAGTACAACAATTTAAAACCAACATTTTGTTTATTATTGACAGCTCTGTAGAATCCAATACAATAATAACATTTTTCAATCATATTTGGTCTTTTTCTTCTTCGCTATCACTACATGTACATGAACGAAACATCTAACTGCATTACAATTAAAAAACAATTGAAGGAATTCAGTTAGATCAAGTTTTAGTTTCATCTTCTCATGTTGTTGTTGTTTTCAATTGGGATAGGCGCGGCTACAGAATAGAAGTATTTCCTTACAAGATAAGAATAATAAGTTGAAGTCAAGAATAATAAGTTGAAGTCGGTGACTGAAAAAGGCCAAGAAGTTCAACTAAACTTGGATTTGTTTTGTCTGTTGATTAAACCAGTACTACCTTCATACAGGCCTCAATGTAGGAAAAAACATGGCCCTGCAATTAGAAAACCAGTCATGTGATTACAGAGTAAATAGACTTATAACATTATTGTCATTGGAAATAAAAAACTGGATTATCATTATAGAAAATATGAGACTCGCAAATACAATTTTAAAATGTTTGGTAGACTATTTAATTCAATATTTCGACTACAAATTCAAATTCTGTAACCTACATTGATTGTATGTCAGTTAAACGAATAGATAAATAACAGAATGTTTAATACATTCTCATTTGTAGATTAAGTAAAAGAATGTAATGAATTCTTCAAAAACATTTTTCTCTGATTTTTTCCAGACAGAAAATATGTGTTACCTTCTAATAGTTATAAAAACTAAGTCAAAAATTTACTACAGATATTACATTTCAACACCTTTTGTTCCCTTTACACTCCAAACCGTTCTGAAGTTTTAAAATAAATGTTGGGCACAAGTTTTGATTATCTTGTCATGTTTAAGTTTCAACCATTTTTTTATACTGTCTTGTGTGCAAAATAAATGAATTTTGAACTGAATTGAAATAAATTTACAAAATATCAAAATATACTCTATTAAAGTGACAGGAATACAAGGCTTATTATCTTTTTTTTCAATGAAAAACACACAATGGCAATTATTTTTTACAAAAAATGCACAAGTTTTGGAAAATAAATTCTCAAAAATTAAAAATATATTTTATTAAACTGACAGGAATACAAGGAGTAATAGGCCTATTATGAGAAGCGCATAATGGTAATTATTTTTTACAAAGGACTGGAACAGTCAGTGCTTTCGTTTTCAATTTACCGTTATTTAAAGTTGGGAATAATCTAATTACAATATCACACCATCAATAAAGCTTCTTTAGTCTCCCTTTAAACTTCTATACATGATAAGCTTCATTGTAGTTTACCTGAGGATTTCCAAGGCACATGAATAGGCTCACCAAGTATCAAGACAGGAAAAATGTCCTCTATTAGGAAACAATCTCCAAAATGATTGATAAAGACCAATATTTTGTCATTAACAACAAAATTATCATGACAGATTTCTCTGATCCTAAGTTCAAGTCCCTGAAAATTCAGGAAAGGTGAAAATTTGATGAGGCTATGGCACATGAATTGGATTGACACTCATAAACACGACACAAGCATTCAAGAATGTTATAGTCTTTGATAATACTCTCCTAAATTTTCATTCTCGAGATTACTCTCTCACACACTCTCTCTCTCTCTCTCTCTCTCTCTCTTTATATTTTATATTTTAGGTTATATTTATTAGTGTTTGCCATAGGTCTTACTAGACCTGGCAACGTAAGATGTTATAAATAAATATCAAATATCAAATATCTCTGTCTGTCTCCAATTTCCTCTTTAGCTAATTTTCTCATTCTCTATCTCGGTCTCTTCCATTCTTTTCCTCTTCTTCTATCCTCTTTCTTTCCTTGTCTGTTCTCTTTTGTTATTCCATTCGACGTGCATGCCTCACATCGCTAACGTCTGGCATCTGTTTTCAAGCGTGTGTGTACACACACCTGCCTACTGCACCTGAAAGATTACCACTTGATGCTCACTCTCTCGCTCCATCTCTCTCTCACACACACACTCTGACTGTCTCTTACTCCCCTTATTCTCCCTCTTCCTCTTTCTCAATGCTCTTCCCGCTCAAATGGTTTTTTCTTACTTCTGCCTCCCAAACTTGAAATCTTCAATATGTATTGAATCAACACTTCTATCGCAAACCGGAACGCAATTTTTGCTCATTCATTTTTAATAATTTAATGCATCCATTTTTGTTAATTTATTTCAAGAATTCATTAATTTTTTAAACATTCATTTCTTTCCAATAAGTGGTTTACCCCTTGCTTTTCAACGGGATTTAAAGTATTTTTTCCAAATTTAAACAGGTGATTAATCTCAAAGGATAAAGATCATTTCTAATCTTTATCTAAATCATTTGATTGGGCTTGTTCTAAGTACAGAGTGAGTGTGTGACTTAGTACAGCATGTATGACTTAGTGATAGCACTGTGACTTATAGCATTGGTATTCCTTACCAGTTAAATTGACTAATTCCTATGTAATTGCGACCCAAAGCCTCCAACAATTTGAAGAAGTCATTTTCGTCTGAAAATATTGTCAACATTCTCCTGTTCTGGAAAAAGCCTGTCAATGACTGTCAATCTTTAGATGCTCTGGTGAATTTGCAAGTATCTTTAGGACTTTGATTGTTTTTCGTCCAATTAAGTCACTCAGAAAATGTATAAAATATGGTACAAGAGTAAAATAAGTGTAGTAAGAGCATAAAGAGCGACTAAACAGATAGCACACGACGCGTAGCGGAATGAAACTAATGAATAAGATTGTATGTGAATGTAATTTGTTTCAGTTTAAAATAGTAAAGACGTAATAACTTACTAACCACTAATCATATAATGAATGGGGCCAAGGAAATTATAATAAACTATCCGATTGAGTGGAGGTAGATAAAGTGAAATAAATAAGAATAACTCCAAATTAGTGAGTCACTGCATGTAAATTTGCATATCTTATACAATTTATGAGATGAAAGTCCTAACCTTCAAATCTAAAGCTGCAATTTTCATACGAATTTCCATTTTTCACGTGTGGGAATCATCAACTGAATCTTCTCTATTAACCCAATTTTCATCTTGTATTCATTTATCTCTGCGTTGCGTAATTTAAAAAGTTGGATTGTTTGGAGTAGCGAATTTTAAATTGTAGTATATTCTTTTGAAATTCTGACAGGTGACTGAATGTACTGCTAAAAATTATCATTCACAAATTTGTTTCTGTGGAGGTTGAGCTGCAATTACATGTTACCCACCGATAAAATAACTGAACAATTTCTTTCGAAATTCCAAGTACTGTCCGGGAGCTCGCCCACCAGTTTGACCCAAATTTTTGTCTTGATAAAATGTTTGCAAGCTATAATTGAAGTACTGCGCGCTCTGAAATTATTTCTGAGTGCTTTGTATTTATTATATTGCACTTGTCGCTTAATAGACATTACTTTAGATTTTAAATTACAATAGACAGACTTTTAGACATAATAGACTTTGATTTTGTCGAGGTAGTATGTTATTTAGTTGAAGTTCTTTTTGAAGTGGGTGCTTGTTGGACGAAGTAATAATGTTACAGCGTGAATAACATATTTATATGAACACAATTGATAGATACGTACATATTCACTGGGATGTGGGTTGAAATGTATCCTGGTCTTATTAGGAAATTTTCGATCTATAGAGTACAAATAAACAAGATTCCAAAAGTTGTTACATGTGGAAGAAGGTATTATCAGCAAAAAAGGTATTATCAGCAAAAAAAGGTAGTATCAGCAAAAAAAAGTTATTATCAGCACAAAAAAATGAATCAGTAAAAAATAAGGTACTATCAGCAAAAAAATATTAACGGAATATGACCATTTCAAGACATACTAGGTGTGTGAGAAAAGTAATGAGACTGATTTTATTCATAAGTTTTTATTTTTTTAAATAACAATGTTCCCACTTTTGGTAGCAGCGCTGGAAGTCTTCAACTTGTATGGCTTTCAACTGGTCGGTCACAGTCTTTTGTGTGTTCTCCAGAGTTCCAAAACGACGTCCTTTTAGGACATGTTTCAATTTTGGAAAATGTAAAAAGTTACTGGACTTAAATATGATGAATGGAGGGGTTGAGGAAAAACAGTATATCGTTTTGAGGTAAAAAATTCACCGATGGACATTTTGGAATTCTGGAGAACATTCAAAAAACTGTGACCGACCAGTTGAAAGCAATCCCAGTGTTGAAGACTTCAAGCGCTGCTATCAGGAGTGGGAACATCGACTACGCCATGTGTACCTGCTCAAAGGAGCTACTTTCAAGGGGATTACAGTATTGTTTAAAAAAATATTTCCACTCTAAAAAAATAAAATGTTTTTTTGCACCGATCAAGATGCTCCTTCTACTTTCCTGTACCGCTGTGTAGTCTTGACCGTGAAGAGGCTCGCGAACTTGACCTTGTCCTAGCCAGCTGTAGCACTACCACTGCCGTTGACAATAGCAGTGACATTACGGTAGGCCTCTGTTTCCTAATTTCTCCACCAGTAGCAGCACTAGTCGTCTGCTCACTGTCATTTGATCAATTCATCAGTCATTTCGTTTTTAGGTTATGCTATTTGTTCTTTTGGGCAGTCTGTCTCCCTAGTAAGAATTATGTTAATTTACATGGTAAGTTTAATGGTAGGTTTTAATGATATTGAAAATGTTATCAGTTGAGTTAAGTTGTGTTCTTGTGTTATCAATATTGAAGGGTTGAAGCAGCTCAGCGCTTTGGAATCGATCTTTTGTTCTTTATCAACACGCATGCTGAATTTAAGCGTTTTATTAAAAGAAAATGAGACTATTGAACATCCTAGAAGCCTTGGAAATTACTAGGGTGGTAAAGAACGTTTCTACTAATAGTTTAAAAGTTAAAATGACCATATCTATTTCAACCTAATAAAGGATGCGTTTAGGTTAAGAATACCGGTATGTAACAATCTATGCAAAAAATATAATTTATTATGAAAATGAAAAACTAATATATGTGAATATATATATGGGAACTTTGTTGAATAACATATTTTATAAATGACTTAAATTTGGAAACTGCGTTCCTTTTTGAAAAGTAATACAACATGGTTCTTTTACAGTGATTAGCTAGAAGGTCACCTAACCTTATTAAATCATGAAGTAGGTAAATATCAATGATTCAATATTTTCTGTGACAGGGTATTTATATTTTATCATTTTTCTTTTGTTAATTGACCGAACGAAGAGAGGTCTGTTTCAAGTCGACCGTTTTGCGTTGTGTCTGTTTGTTGTTGTAACGCATTTACGGCTTAAAGCGTGATCCGATTTCTTTGAAATTAGGCATGAATGTTCCTTTCAGTACAGTGCAGCGATGTATGTACTGTAGTTTTCGTATAACTTGGCAGCAGCAGAAAAATCGCTCAGCAAGTGGTAGTGGCGGACACAACCGCGAGCGCGCGGATGCTCTGTGTGACCTGCACCATTTGTTAACACGGTGAGCGATTTTTCAAACTTCGCGTCCGCCGCGGGAGCGAGCTCGGTGTGGCATGGCCTTAAGTAATATCTGCACCAAAAACATGTTCAGATGCAGCATGTCCCATCTGCTACACGCTGCCAAGTTATATGAATACTACAGTATAATGTTTTTTAATTTCGTTCCATTTAAAGGTCTGACCCACATAACAAGCATTACAATCACTGTAATTCAAGTTATAAAATCCATTTTTACCTTTCTTACGCACTATTATTAGAAATTTCAAGAAAATAAGCTTGCAAGAATATTTTACTGTTATTTTTTATGATCTGTGCCTAATGGTCATGCCACACCGACATCCGGCGCTACCGCCGAGGGACGGTAGTGCGCGGACGTTTTACCACCAGCCAGTCCACACCAAAAGTACCGCGCCCGCGCGGGAGTACGGAGATGGCGATGGCACTGGGAGCCTTGGCCGTACTAGGTGAACCTCTGCGTATGCGCTAGACCACACTACCGCCTCGGTAGTATACAAAAATCGCTCAGCAAGTGGTAGTGGCGGACACAACCGCGAGCGCGCGGATGCTCTGTGTGACCTGCACCATTTGTTAACACGGTGAGCGATTTTTCAAACTTCGCGTCCGCCGCGGGAGCGAGCTCGGTGTGGCATGGCCTTAAGTAATATCTGCACCAAAAACATGTCAGATGTTATCTTACGAGAAAAAATTTATCATTTGTAAACAATTTAAGCTAACGTGGGAACGCAGATAACACAGTTAAATTAAATTAGTGACAGATAAAATGTGAATTAAATTGTTTTAATCGATATTTTAATTGGTCTAACTATTTCATTGGAAACGGATGATGTTAGCGGTTTGTGGGGGAGGGAGGGATACTTAGTCTGACGTGTGAGAGAGGGGACTCAGGGTGGTGAGGGGAGCCTTCATTTTGGCCTGTGCTTTTTAATTAAACTTGAGCATAATGGGATAAAGTAATTGATAAGATAACGTTATTGAAGTAATAATTAACTGTTGGGGATAAGAGTGTCAGTACGCTTTAAATCATAACTGTTTACATACATTTTAAGGCTGTGCGCAGGGTGTTTAGTATTAAATTTTTTTCGAAGTTTCTTATATTGGATATTAGAGGGATTTGAAATGATATAATATACTGCCGTGAGAAAAATGTTTCCTCTTCCCTCCTCCTTCATCACCACCTCCCTCTTCTCGACACCTCGTCATCATCCTCCTCTTTCTCCTTTTGACTCCTCCACCTTCCCATTTTAAACACCTCCACCTCCTCACCCTTCCTTCGACCTCCTCATCATCCTCCTCCGCATTCTTTCTTTTTCGTCTTTTACTTCTTACCTATTCTTCTAGTTTTCCTTCTCCTTCACCTATTTTTCTTCTTCCTCTTTCTTTTTTCTTCTCATCATCCTTCTCGTTCTTTTTCTACTTGTTCTTCTCCATTTTCGTCGTCTTGCTATTCTCCTCCATCATTTTTGTCTTCTCCTTCTCCTCTTTTCATTTTTTCTTCTTCTTCCTTTTAATTTCTTTTTTCTCTCCATCATCTTTTCCGTTTCCCACCCTCTCCATAATTTATTATCTTATTATTTTTTTCTTCTATTTTCTCCTTATCTCCTACTTCTTCTTTCTTTCTTCTTTTCGCTTCTTCTTTCTCCTCTTTATATTCTCATCCTTTTTTACTTCTTCTTCTCTATCTCCTTTCATTTGGTTGCTGCAATTCAATCCCTTATTTCTTCCTAGCAAACTCGTTAAGATGTTGAACAGCTGATTGCTGTTTGCTATCCTGACTTCTTTTTGTTCTCTATTTTCTTCTTCTTCTTCCTCTCTTTTTCTCCTCATCTTTTTTGTCTTCCAATCATTGTTTTTTTGTCTCTTTCCAGCAAAGTTGTCCGAGCAGATGCTGAACAGCTGATTGCTGATCTGCAATCCTGACTACAGTGTGACTGGACAAGGCCATACTACACTAACGCTACCCGCGTAAAGCTCTTTAAGGCCTGCTTGTTTATTGGATTCGTTCGCGCGATTTGAACTTCGCTTTAACGATCCGTTAAAAACGTCTGCAATGCTACAGCAACGCTAAGATACAACGTTGAGTTATCGGAATAATTATTAAGGATCCTCACGGCCATAATGAAATCTTACCGTTGTTTGTCTGTCCGTCCGTCTGCGCTTGAAAGAAATATTCTAGACTCTTGAAAATTTGTATATAGCTTCCTCATAGTGAGAACGCTGTTGATTTTGGAGTTTGGAGTTTTCGGATACAGATGTAATCATGATATGAAACAGATCACCACTATAGGATCTTGGTGAGTTCTAGCTAGTGAAAATCAAAACATTGGACAGCTGGTTCATGGTAGAGGATAATATGGGGTTTCTACTCCAGAATGGAAAGTGTTGAATCGAAACCATAATCACAAACACAACCCACACAAATTTAAACCCTAACCCACCCTAACACTTCCTATTCTGGAGCAGGAACCCCATAACCTCTACTGTTCATTTAGAATAAAAAAAATGAGAATATTACGAAGGTTGCTGCTTAGCCTAATTAT